>VXAB01000017.1:600629-636340 GCA_013399175.1 Odontophorus gujanensis
GGGGGGGGGAGGAAGGAAAATGGCAAAGAGAATCACAGAGTTATTAAGGTTGGAAACGACCGATAAGATCATCTACATCTAGTCCAACTAAGACACCACCTTGCCCCCTATACGGTGTCCCTAAAATAATACTGATCTCTCATTATTAGTATCTTTGTATGATTCTCAGTAGAAAACAGTTTGATATGTCTAAACCTGAACAAAAAATTCAGAAGGAATGCACTGGTCTACTTCACTGCCAGTGAAGTGAACATAGGTAACATTTTGCACCCTGACCCCCTAATTTTTTTTGTGCCTTCTCCACACCCTTCCCAGACCCATTCTATAAGCAGGGAGTTTTCTCAGAAATGTGAAAGGTTGAGTTTAGATGGGACTGATGGGTGCTTATGCTCTTCCTGTGCCAATAAATGTCTTCCTCCACTAAAGCCATATTTAATCCTGTGAGAACAACTTTAATGCCATTATTGTGAATGTGTTCAAATTCAACCTGTTGTAGCCCACAGTAATTCAGTTCATGAACCTTTTTTGTACAGTTATTAAACTATCAGGAAGCTGTGGTTTTGAGTACTTTGATGTTGGGATTCAACGTTAGTCTGTAAAATGTTGAATTATTATTATTATTATTTTTTTAATTCAAGGTCATTCTAAATTACCAGAAAGCATGTTTTAAATAATCTGTTATTCACTTACAGCTGCCAAAACGTAGTACAGTGAAATAATGGTCTTCTAGCCTGCTAAGCAACTGTCCAGCTTCCACAATGCCTGTGCAGGCAGCTCAGTGGACAGAATTTCTGTCCTGCCCAATCTGCTACAACGAGTTTGATGAGAATGTGCACAAACCCATCAGCTTAGGTTGCTCTCACACTGTCTGTAAGACCTGCCTGAACAAGCTTCATCGCAAGGCATGTCCTTTCGACCAGACTGCCATCAACACAGACATCGATGTGCTTCCTGTAAACTTTGCACTCCTCCAGTTAGTTGGAGCCCAGGTACGATTTAAACTGCTCTTTGATTTGCCATCTCACATTATTAATATTTACTTGCCAGTTGCAATACGTGTGCTGATATTTTTCTCCCATTTGATCTAAGAAATGGCAACGCTTTGACTTTGTAGCATTTTAAAGTCCATATATACTATAAAAAAAAGAAACATACAATTGTCAGGACCATCCACTTCTCAAAAAAAGAAAATACTTCCAAACTCTAAGTGAATTCTGGTGTGAAAAGACTCTTGAAATGTGACTGAAGAAAAATGCCTATTAGAAACTAGACAATTACCTGTGACAATAGTCATTAGAAAAGCAAACCTACAGATTGCACCTGTTTATTGTACACTTCCTTGCAAGGAGTCTCATTTCTACATGTTGCATGTTTGAAGTAGCTGGCTGGTTAACCAAGTTTTAGAAATGTCTATTTTTTTATTTTTTTTTAATACGTATGATAGCTTTTCAGTTGCATTTTCAGACACAGGCTGGGAATGTTTCTTCTTCTGTCTCATAGCAGTGACAAAACAGTGATTATATAATCAGTACTGCACTTTCTGGAGACTAAATAAGTCTGTTCACTTTATGCTGATTCATATTCTTTTTCGTAATGCTCTGTTTATAACACCTGGGCGATGCACTAAGGATGCATTACTTTGCTTTTTAATGTTTTTTCGCATGCACAGATGAAGCTATTGGTAGTAACACTATATGTTAGTGTTTTTTCCCCTAAGTCACTGCCTTGATCTAACAGCATTCATTTTCCTGGGCTCCAAACTTCAAGCAGTCTCTTTCAAAGAAGTAACTGTATTGTGACTACGGTTCCTTCTGTTTTCCTAGTCTGACCTTGTTACTCCTGCTCCTTGTTACTTTGAGTTCTTGCACCAAGTTAAGTTTGATAGTTCTGCTCTTTGAAGACTTCAAAGCTATTTGTATGCCTGTTTGCCCTTATGCTTAAATTATTTAACTTTGTTTTTGACTTTTTCATGTTATGTTCTTGCCAGTTGTAAGTCAGCTTCCCTTGTTGCTCTGTGGTAAAACGTACTGATCTTGTACACTGATTATCCTCACAAATCTTGTGTTCTTCAACTATATTTTAACTACATTCTCCTTCAGGTCTTGGTTTTGCTTTTTTTTAATCCTACCTTTGTTCTTAATGTGTTGAGTAGCATCAAAAATAACCTTTCGTTTGTGGTATTTGTCTTTATTCTTTTCTGTTAATCCTTATTACTTTCCACACAACTTAGATGGATCCTGTCTTTCTCTTCCCTAGGAAGCATTGTACATCTGCAGTGTTATGTAATTATGGTAGTGATGTTGGTAGCGTTGTAGGCTTATCATATAGGTCAGATGGGTACGTTTAGTTCTTTTTCACCTTCTTCTCCTTGCATTTTTTTAGGTACCTGATCATCAGACAGTAAAGTTGAGTAATGTAGGAGAGAACAAACATTATGAAGTAGCAAAGAAATGTGTTGAGGATTTGGCACTCTACTTAAAGCCATTAAGTGGAGGAAAAGGTAAGTGTGCTGAACAGTGGGATTTTGGTGCAGCAGTTTTGGCGTACTTTAACAGAACTGTGGTTTCAAACACTGATTTTAGGCATCAGTGGCATAATTCTCTCATTTTTATATTAAAATTTTCCACTATTTCGTATTCACACCTGTGACTCTTGATTTCAAGTTTACAAATACTCCTTTTTTTTTAATATTTAATAATATTTTCATGGGACTAACTTATTACTAAAGCTGAACTTTCCTCGAAGGACAAGTTTGACGTCAATTTAAGACTCTAATTAAGTTCATTTTGATAATGAGTTATCCAGAATTGCCCAAGAGAAAAGATGATACCTGTGATTAGTATTCAAGTCCTAGAGACATAATATTACACACTTTTCTTTATTTAGATTAATTTATCCAATTAAAAGCAATAGTTTTACCTTTTCTCTTTCTTTGAAGGTGTTGCTAGCTTGAATCAGAGTGCACTGAGCCGTCCAATGCAGAGGAAGCTTGTGACACTGGTTAACTGTCAGCTGGTAGAGGAAGAGGGTCGAGTGAGAGCTATGCGAGCAGCTCGATCACTGGGCGAGAGAACCGTTACAGAACTGATCTTGCAGCACCAAAATCCTCAGCAGCTTTCTGCCAATCTTTGGGCTGCTGTCAGGGCACGAGGATGTCAGTTTCTAGGGCCAGGTAAGGTGCCTGCAGAATCTGCAACATATATATTTATACGTACTTTTTTTTTTTTTTTAACACATGCAGAAAAATACTTGGAAGTTTTTTTCTGTGTAGTTGAAAAAGCAATGACTTCTGTATTTCCATTTTATTTGAGAAAGAAAGAGAGGGAGGGAAGACTACCTGTTAGTAAAATCTGCTTTCTTAGAAGTTGGGGTTTGTTGTTTTTTACTTTTGTTTTGGCTTTATTGACTGTTGTTTGAAATTATGAGGAGTTGATTCAAAACTACTGGTGAAGAAACATGAATAAATAGGCTTTCATCACAGCCAGTTGTGCAGCATAACTATAACACAGCCTGGTTGTACTGCTGCCTCTGATTAGATTTTGATACTGAAGTGCAAATTTCTCGTGTTCATACTTTAGCTGTAAGTACAATCAATCAGCTAATTTTAGATACTCTTTCTGAGCTAGCAGATTTCTTAAAATATGTTCACAAAGCTTTTTTGATTAGAGAAAAAAAAATAAGTAATTGTATGAATCATCCTGAACACTTTTCTGTGTATGGTGTTGATACATGATAGCCATGCTGTTTTCTGGCGACATATTTCTATTCCTTTATGTTCTTGTGTGCTACAGCTATGCAAGAGGAGGCACTGAAACTTGTATTGCTGGCACTGGAAGATGGCTCCGCACTCTCAAGAAAAGTTCTGGTACTTTTTGTCGTGCAAAGGCTAGAACCAAGATTTCCTCAGGCCTCTAAAACAAGTATTGGTCATGTTGTGCAGCTACTGTATAGAGCATCATGCTTTAAGGTAAAATGCTGCTATTTGCTGTTCGTTACTGTGAACAAATGCAATTCCAAGGATCCTTTCTTAGGATTAATCATTCACCTGTAAAATGTTGCATAAATTCAGTTTCAATACATTCAAATAATGTAGACCGTACAGTGTAAAATTGATGTGAAGTTATGTAATACTTGAAGTTCCTTGCAAAAGGAGCAAGAGGTTATCTGTTGAACTGGTTGGAATCAACTCGGTAATTATCACTCTCATTGTGAACAGCGGTCCATCAGATGGAAATTCTCTCTCCTGAGAGGGACGTGAAATGTAACTCTGTAGGCACTCCTTGCTTGCTTCAGGAAGAAATAAAATGACAGACTTGGAGATTTCTTGTTAAAGGAGTGTTTATGCATCACTGTTTATTAGGTCACTAAAAGGGATGAAGATTCTTCTCTGATGCAACTTAAAGAAGAGTTTCGGAGTTACGAGGCTTTGCGGAGAGAACATGATGCCCAAATTGTTCACATTGCCATGGAAGCAGGACTTCGAATATCACCAGAGCAGTGGTCTTCCCTTCTTTATGGTGACTTGGCACATAAATCACACATGCAATCCATTATTGACAAGGTTTGTTGAAAGGCTGGTCTTAGTACCTGTTTGTGTTGTATTTGACTCTTTGATGTGGTAATAAATATCCAAGAATAGCTTCAGTAGCCTTTTTGCCTTTAGTTGCATCAGATATTAACTAAAACTAGAATGAAAGCTTTTCCCTACTGTAGTATAGGCTTCATATGAAGACATTTTGTTTTTCAGTAGTTTGTCTTGTGTCTTATGATGAGGCTTCATAGGGCAGATTCTGAGCTGAGAAATGAAATTTCTCACCACTGATACTTGCTGTATGCCATCTGAGGACACTGTGTATTTCATTTAGGAACCAATGCAGTGGAAATCTTCTTAAAATTGGTAGTTCACAGTTGTAGGATGAAACACAGTAACACTCATTTTACTTTCAGCTCCAATCTCCAGAGTCTTTTGCAAAGAGTGTACAAGAATTGACGATCGTCTTGCAGCGCACAGGTGATCCTGCAAACTTAAACAGGCTGAGGCCTCATTTAGAGCTCCTGGCAAACATAGACCCAAATCCAGGTAGGCAAACAAAGTTGTAGTTTTGTTTTATTTTCGGAATCTCGTCACATCATTAATGTCGAAGCAAATTATGTAAGATAACAGACTCAGTTACTGTTTTCAAAATTCCTGTTAACTTTGAATCCTGAAGAGGAGTTTAGGTTGTATCCTAGTCCTCAGTATTTTGGAAAAAAAGGTCTCTTATTTATGATTCCTTTGAGATTATTGACGGAAAGACAAACCTGCTTTTAATAATTTTAGATGCCGCATCTCCAACATGGGAGCAGCTGGAAAATGCTATGGTGGCTGTGAAGACGGTGGTACATGGGCTGGTGGATTTCATTCAGAATTACAGTAGAAAAGGCCACGAAACTCCACAGGTTACTATATTTCATCATTGTATGATATGTATTATTGTACACTTACTGCAATATGCAAGTCTTAAAATTACCGTTACCTTGAAATATTTCTGTCCTTTCCTGTGCAGTAGTCAATAGCACTGTTACCTGCTGCATTCAAGTTTTGAAAACTTAATGTTTCCAGATACGGGATACAGCAGTGCTTAATATGTTGAGATCCATACAAAAGCATAGTGCCCAGCTCACCAACAAGCAGTTCTTTTTGTATCTTTCATCAGAAAACTAATCTTAAAAAAAAATCTTGAATGTGTTTGTGTGCGTATTTTAAGTCTGTTTTTGAGTGTTTGTTTGTAAGTGGGATATCTTTTATTTGTGTTTTTTAAGCCACAACCAAATAGCAAATACAAGACAAGTATGTGCCGAGACCTTCGACAGCAAGGGGGATGTCCAAGAGGAACCAACTGTACTTTTGCTCATTCTCAGGAAGAGCTTGAAAAGTGAGTATAGGAGACTTTCAGTTTAAATTCAAGCAGTTTCCTTAGAGCTTCTGAAAATGGCTTCCTTGATGTGTTTATTCATTCTGAAGGATTCATTAATCTCTTGAAGTTACAACTCTGAAGCTGAAGGTATAGTAAAGAATCTGTACACTAATTCCAGTTCTGTTTTTTATTTTACCTGTATGGACTAAAGTTTTCTTAAACTGATTCAGATCTTGATTAAGTTTTAATTGACTAAGGAATAAACTGAGTTATTTAGGTAATATGTAATGTGCATTCTTAAATCTGTTTTCACCCAGTTTCCTTTTCAAAGAACTGCACAAGCTGATCTTCCAGGAGGGAGATGGTCTTTGATCACAAGGAAGATGCTGATATTCTACTTAAGTTAGGCTGAGCTGTTGAAAATAGACACCACTGTAAAGTCCTATAATTTTTGGCTATCATGTTCCTCTTAATCTCTTCCTTCTGCTGGTTTTACAAATACATGAAACTGCACAAGAAGCACATAGTAAATCATCTGTGTTTACATGTTTGTAGATACCGTTTGAGGAACAAGAAAATCAGTGCAACAGTGAGAACATTCCCCCTTCTAAATAAAGTTGGCGTTAATAGCACCGTCTCAACCACTACAGGAAGCGTCATTTCTGTCATAGGAAGCCCTGAAGCAACTGGGAAGATGGTGCCAAGTACTAATGGAATAACTAATCTAGAAAGTGGTGTTCCCCAATTGATCCCTCGCTGTGCAGACACCTCCTTGAGAGCTTTGGAGAACACCAAGAAGGCAGGGAAGAGTGGAGCCAATGGCCAGAATGTTTCTGGGTCCCCTACAGAATCACTACCTGAAAAGTAGGTAGCACTTTTTCATAAAAATAGCTAAGCACAACATTTTACTCTTAGATTACCAAGGCAAACAAGCTTACAAATCACAAATAATAGATACTGAATTATGGTCCTGCTGTGCAATTGTTGCTGTTGCCTACTGGCTGCAGGCTTGTGAAAAGTACTGCAGTGAAAACTATCATTATACAAAGTCTAGACTAAAACTGTCAGAGCCAGCACCAGTTGTTTTAGGTGTTAAATAGTTCCATGTGATATAAAATTGTAAAGTTTTCCCTGTGTCTTTTATTTTACTAATATCTTAGTATTGTTGTATTACGTAAAACAAAAAACTTGCATTCTAAAAATGGATGCTTCCTGGAAGCAAGAAGAGTATATGCTGCGTTTTCTATCAAGAAAAATCCCTTTAATCTTAGAAAACTTTCAGTTTTGGGATTTTCCCTTAAAATTGTTTCGGTACTTCTCCATGAAGCACTGATTCTCTAAATTTTTCAAACCCTTGATCTTTGCTAGAATGCATTTGCAAGTGTTATGTTAGGTTATGAGTACATTGTAAGCATTTATATATGCTTTTGCGTTCTCCTGTGAAGAGATCAGAGATTTAATAATTTGGGGTGTTTGGGGTGTTAAAATTCTAGAGGAAATAACTTCACCCAAATTTTCACGTTGCTTAGTGTGTGTACATGGAGAGATGAGTAACCAAAATACATAAAGATCTGCTTAACGATTTCTTGGTAATCCTTTTCAGTAAAATTGGTTCTCCACCCAAGACTCCTGTAAGCCAGGCAGCAGCTACCTCAGCTGGTCCTCCTAATATTGGAACAGAAGTGAATTCTGTGCCTCCAAAATCCAGCCAGTTTGTTCCCAGAGTACCTGTTTACCCTCCACATTCTGATAACATTCAGTATTTCCAAGATCCCAGAACTCAGCTGTCATATGAAGTTCCTCAGTACCCACAGACAGGTGAGTGCAAGGCACTGAGTCAAGAGTAGGTCTGAATTTTCATCTATATATGCCTGCGTCTTACGTAGTTAGAAATAATTTATCTATCAGTGTTAAGGATTTTTATTTTTTTAAGCTCAGCTGAACTTTCACTCAGTACAGTACTGTGTTCCACCCCTGATGGCAGGGACTCGTAGTCAGCTCCTGCTATTGGTGGTTCTCATCTTTGCTGTGTATTATACACCTTATACCTCGGTATACAGAATTTGAACCACATGGTCTTTTATCTACTTTTTGCTTTGTTACATTGAATGGCATTTTGTTAGGCTTGCTCACCTCATGTTTTCTCCCTGGAGGAGTATCCATGGACAAGATTCATACCCAGATGAACTTTTTAGTGTTTAATAAACAAGAGAAATACAGTATTGGATTACATGTAATTAGGAGAATTTTTTTTTCTGCTCTAGGCATTCAGAGTCCTGGGGAAGAACGGTGTTTTCTTGTACTGTGAGAATCTTCGTACTTGCTTTGATGTTTTTGGAAGGTTTCAGTTATGTTTTTAGGTTGCATTGTGCATGTTTATATTCAAACTATTAAGAGTTTTCTCTAGCATCAGATCAGTCACAAGTTATCAGAACAAGTGATAGAGGTGTTCAGACAGCTCCCTCCAATGAGGAGGAGTGAGCAAAGTGTGAAACTGTCATTTAGGAACCTTTGAAATTGCTGTATTTAATTTTTTTTAGCACCTCTGAAATAGAAAACGATATTGCTATTTTACCTTCCTGTATAAAGAAGTGTTTAAAATGTTGACTTTTTAGTTACATACATAGTTAAGTCATAGTATGTGGGAGCAGTGGCAGAGAAACTGTTCTCCAAATTGGATCAAGTTGATAAAGGATCGTCATACGTCTGCAAATATGGTTGACACATGAAATTTTATTCTAAAGAAATGATAGAGTTCATAGTGAGGTTCTGTGAGTGTGCTGCACTTCATTCTCTAAAGATGCTTAACCACACTAGTTACAGTTATAGAAGGTGTAAAATCCTGAGTTATTTGTGATCACATTAAATATACCTTTCTCCAATTTTCAAGGGTACTATCCACCGCCTCCAACAGTACCAGCTGGCGTGGCTCCCTGTGTTCCTCGCTTTGTGAGGTCCAATAATGTTCCAGAATCCTCCCTCCCACCTGCTTCCGTGCCATATGCCGATCATTACAGTACATTTCCACCTCGAGATCGTCTGAGTTCTCCTTACCAACCTCCTCCTCCGCAGCCGTATGGACCAGTTCCTCCCGTCCCTTCTGGAATGTATGCTCCAGTTTATGACAGCAGGCGCATCTGGCGCCCGCAGATGTACCCACGAGATGATATTATTAGGAGCAATTCTTTACCTCCCATGGATGTGATGCACTCATCTGTCTATCAGACATCATTACGCGAGAGATACAACTCTTTGGATGGGTATTACTCTGTGGCTTGTCAACCTCCAAATGAACAGAGGACTGTGCCTTTACCAAGGGTAAGTGAGAGGCAGACAGGGAGGAGGGTTTGAGGCTTTATCCTAAAGGTCATTACTGAAAAGCTGGTAAATGATTAGCATAGGCCTCTTCTGTTTAGTTGGTTTTGCAGAGGTCAAGACATATGTCCCAGACAAAGTCTCTTTTTAAGAAAACTGAATAAAATGAGCCTGTAACATTGATTACTATAATCTGAATTAGGACCAGAACACTTCTGCCTCTTGAATTTCCGTATGTGTTGTTTGAATGAACTATATATTTAAGATTTGAGTTACTGTACGTGAACCAGGTTCTCTTCCAAATCCTTGCAGTATTCATCTAATGTTATCAGTGGAAGGCTACAGACCCAAGGGAGCATGTTTCCCAAGTGTGCCCCTGCAAGTGCTCACCTCTGGTGAGGGTACAATAGAGTAAACAGTCCTGTATTTGTTATTGCTAGGAGCCTTGTGGTCACTTGAAGACTGGGTATGATGAACAATTACGACGGAAGCCAGAGCAGTGGGCACAATATCACACACAGAAAACGCCTCTTGTATCATCAACCCTTCCTATGGCAACACCATCTCCAACACCACCTTCTCCTCTCTTCAGTGTAGATTTCAACACAGAGGTGGGAAGTTGAGGAATTTTATTTTCTCTTCTTGTTTCTGTAAGATGCCATTTAATACCTCTAGTAAAGACTTTTCCATCTGCCATCTACTGTTCAAAAAAATGACTTCAGTCTTTTGGTAGTAGGGATCTAACTATGAACGCATTCAATTTGTAGTAAAGTGTCACTAAACATGATTGCTGAAAAAAACTTGTATTGAGAAGTGATTCAGTTTACCCTCACTAAAGGAAATGTAACTCTACTGAACTTTGAACCTCCTAGATTGTTTTGTGGGTTTTGGGGTTTTTGTTTGTTTGTTTGTTTGTTTCCAAAACAGTGGAAAAGATCTTTCATTTACTGAGATGGACCATTTCTTTTATGTTCCAGTTGGCACCATGGCATGATGAGTAGACTAAATCAACCTTATCAAGTCCTGGAGAATATACACCCCTTAAAATTGGCAAAATACATTGGTAGAACAATAATGGAAATTTAACAGAAACTATGTGCTTTGAAAGGGAAAAAGGAACAAAAATGATACAATATGTATTTTATATGTTACTTAGATGCATCCAAGATATTCTTTGAGACCTGCTGTAACAAATGCTCTTTATTGTAGACTGACAGTTTCATTGTTGACATTTGAGGTGTTAGATGGTGATTATTCAGAATAGGTCTTGCAGTGTAGATAAACCTGAAGTGAGAGCATTCAAGGTGTATCAGACTTTGAGTCTTCATCCACATTGAAGTGTTCTTTGTCATTCTTCTGTCTGTCACTGGCTTCTACCTTAAAAATGCATAGCTTTCTCTGAATTAAATTACTGTGGGTAGCTGCATCAAGAAACCTGCCAGTAATACAGCAACACTAATTTCAGTCTCTTATATTGGCAGGTCAAACAGTTATTTGTACTGGGAAAGCCTAGATGACTGTTGGCTGTATTACTAGTTTAAAATTTGTTTGAATTGGTTATGCTTCCCCTAAGTCTTGGACACTGATAGAATTCCTTGACTGACTTTGAGATATTTTGATTAAATAGCAGTAAATGTTTTTTTTTTTCCTTATTTTATGACTGGATTACCCTTAATATATTATTTACTATCTATCTATTCCCTTTTTTATAGTTCTCTGAGAGTGTCAGTGATTTGAGTGGAACTAAATTTGAGGAAGATCATCTCTCTCACTATTCACCGTGGTCTTGTGGCACTATTGGCACTTGTATAAATGCTATCGACTCAGAACCCAAGGATGTGATTGCCAATTCAAATGCTGTGTTAATGGTAGGGGTTTTCTGCATGTTATTTCATTAATGTGATCATACTTACATGCTAAAGTGCCTTCTGTTTGATTAAACAAGCTTTTTTTTTTTAATTGATAGCTAATATTTCTGATATTTTAGTTCAAAGTAGCCCAGCCCATATCAAATTGTTTAGCATATCTCTTTCTAGTTTTTGTAAACTCCATTTGCATCTGTGACAGGATGCAGTGGAAGGAATAAAATTGTCAGATATCTGAGATGACCATTTTAATAACACATCTCTGTAAATCAGACTAGTAGTCAAAATGTTTTGAGTAGATGGTTTGTAAATTGATAAGACTCACTAGTTTTTAAATGTTTTGTAATTGTTGGAGTGATGGGATAAAAGTTTACTTGACTTCTCAATCCTGTCTCTCTTCTCACATCATAAAAAAGCATTTTTGTGGACATGTGTATTGACAGTTTCTGAGGAATCTAAAATACCACTCAGAATATGTTGAACAAAAAATGTGGTATAAATCATAGCACATGGCTTGCCTTTGGAGGGGTAAGAGCACGTGGCTTTTGAGATTTTCTGCTATGTAGTGTAGCAGGTTGCCTTCATGTTCTTTGGAAGAAGGGTAACCAAATCTCATCACTTCTCAAGCCTTTTTGATACTATCTGCTTCAGATATAGGAGAGATAGTACAGAAGGACTTGGAAGCATCCTGGAGCTCTCTTAAGCCTGGAAGCACTAGATTGGAGGAGCAAAATTATTTATTCTAATGCTGACAGCATTAAAGAGCAGTAGTTAACTCGTTGTGGCCCATCTTGTTTCTAGTTGAATAGATTTTCAGCATTGTATTCAGCAATGATAATCAGAAAGCCATTGGCATACTGAGTCATCCGAATGACCTCAAACAAGTCCATTTATCTCTTTCTGTTTCCTAAATTTGTAGGATTTGGACAGCGGGGATGTTAAAAGGAGAGTGCATTTATTTGAAACTCAGAGAAGGGCAAAGGAAGAAGATCCTATAATCCCATTTAGTGATGGACCGATCATTTCCAAGTGGGGTGCAATCTCCAGGTCATCCCGCACAGGTTATCACACAACAGATCCAATTCAGGCCACTGCTTCCCAAGGAAGTGCAACTAAGCCCATCAGTGTTTCAGGTACAAGTACAGGCTTCGTACTGACAGTACAGCGTGTATCATGAGCATTTCATCCTGTTCATACTTAATACAGCAATGGAAGAACTAAAATACCTGTATGCCCTACTTTTTAAGAATGGAGAAGGTAATGAACTGTATCTTAAATGGTTGCAGATTATGTTCCTTATGTCAATGCTGTTGACTCGAGGTGGAGTTCTTATGGCTCAGATTCAGCTTCATCAGCACGCTACGCGGAACGGTATGGACTTTCCTTCTGTGTTTTCTGTAGCTTGCTAATGTTCAAAATCCTGAATACAGTTTAAAAAAAACGAACAAAAAAACTTGTGATAGGCCTCAAGCTTAAAGGATTTTTCTGTTCAATGTAAAGCCTTGGAAGACCTCTGTTAAAATGAACTGGGAGTTGGCACTGCTGAGCTGTCTCGCCCAGACCTGTGATCTTGAGTAGTTTCTCAAGTTTTCTTGTCATACCTCATCTATATTTAAAATAAGGGTATTTGCTTCGTATAACGCCCTGGGATATTATTAATATGTCCCCCTTTCCTCCCTTGCCATGATGAGCTTGGTACCTTTGTTACCTAGTTTGTCCAAAAGACTGATAATGATAGGCCAGCAGTCCTTTTGGATCCTTTGATTTTGAGCATTCAGTTTTAATTCCTAATTTTACCTTCTTTCTCTCAAAGGGACAGGTTCATAGTTACAGATTTGTCTGGTCACAGAAAGCATTCCAGCACTGGAGATCTATTAAGTATTGAATTACAGCAGGTAAGATCAGATACACCTTGTACTTATATAAAATGAGATTAATTTTCTTGGTATGATCTACAGAAAGTAGTAACATTAATAAATGATAGGTGAATTACCCAGACATCAGTACCAGAGCACTTTTTATGATGCATAAAGACAGCTCGTATGAGCTGCTCCGTTGACATCAGTAAGGGTGTTTTGGGTAGAAAGTAGTGGGCTTTGATAAATGTCAGCAAATGCAGAACAGATATTGGACATGAATACATAGTTATATGTCTCAAGAGGGAGATGCTCTTTTTGTGACCTGATTTATATTGCTGTTTGCCATCACATGGTTTAAGTGCAGTTGTAAGTAACTTATATGATGTTTTTTTGTTTGTTGTTTTTTCTGTAGGCCAAGAGTAACTCATTATTACTTCAGAGAGAGGCAAATGCACTAGCCATGCAACAGAAGTGGAATTCTCTAGATGAAGGCAGTCGACTTACCTTAAATCTTTTAAGCAAGGAAATTGATTTGAGGAATGGTGAGGTAAAACAAGGGGTGATTGGGATGAAACAAATCTTCGAGGTTTTTATGCATGCGTGCACACAGATTTTTAATTCTGATTTTCCAAAGTGCTTGTAAAACATTTGGTGCAAGTTAAGTTGCTGTTGTTGTTGCACCTGGTTATTTCTGTGCACCAAGTAGCTGGACTGTCTGTTCTGCTATTCCAAGCATACGTTTAGAAAGCTGGAAGAACGTAACCTTACTCTTTGAACCTTACTCTTTGCTCTACTTGGTACGCGTTAAAAATTGAAATCTTAATGAACTCTGCAGAAATTTCCATTTTAGTATTCACTTTCTCTTTCAGTACTTTGTTAATAGATTTTGCTGTGTGTCCTATTTTGTCTATACCTGAAGTTCTATTTGTTTTGTATCATTTAGCTCTTTTGTGTCACACAAATGTGTCCTAGAAACATACCTTCTGTTTTCACTTTAATACATGTCTGTTGTGGGAAGCAGGTGAAAAGCCAACTTGATATTTACAGAGAGTATTTCATTCTTTCAGGCTGATTATAGTGAAGATTGTGCCGATACAAAACCAGATCGAGACATTGAATTGGAGCTGTCTGCCCTTGATACAGATGAACCTGATGGGCAGGGTGAACAAATAGAAGTAAGTTCCAAAATGTGTGTGTCTAACAAAGATTCTTTCCTTAGTTATTCAAAAATTTCTAACATTTTTCTTTATAAGCCAGTAGATTATGTTGATAGTAAAGCCTTTTGTCTTACTCTTTGTACTGATAACAAGCATTCCTCTTATTTTAACACCAGGGGTCTCTTATTTCTTATTCAGATACCTGGCTGCTGACACTAAGTTCTGAGCTGCTGGAGATCCCTATAATTTCAAACAGTTGATCAGCATGTAATCTATATATAAATCATCATCTTATCAGGAATCTGGCTCTTCTTATGTCTGCTTTTAAAGCTGTGAAAAGTTGGAGATGCTCAAAGCACTCCTGAAATGTCTGATAAGGAGGTCATACCTACAGCTAGAGAGCTACTTGAAAAGTTTTTGTTTGAATTTCAGCTGTGTTAGGAATTCGCAATTTATAGCATATTACCTCTTTTAAAAAAACATAAAAAAATAAACACAACTGTGTTAAAAAAATCTGACATGATAGGCAAAAGTGAAGCATAATGAGCTCTCCTATAGCAAAATACAATAGATATTACAATCGTATGGTGGAAAAAAAATAAAGTCTTATGAAGAAACTGAAACTTCCATCAGTTTCCTGTAGGGGAGCATAACAGGAGAATTTAAAGCTGGTAGCAGTGTTTTCAGTAAAGTTTTTCCTTCTTTCCTGTAGGAGATTCTGGATATACAGCTAGGTATCAGTTCTCAAGATGATCAGCTGCTCAATGGAACAACTGTAGAGAACGGGCATCCACTAAAGCAGCACCAGAAAGAATCTATGGAGCAGAAGAGACAAAGTTTAGGTGAAGACCTTGTGATTCTGTGAGTGTTAGACAAAACAGCAGTGTCTGCCAGTGTTAGACAAACAGCAGCAGCAAAATAGTTGAAGTGTGTTTGATTAAGGATGAACTGCGCATCTATTCAGACTGGGGTTAGCCATCTGCATTGTGTATACGTGGTGAAGTGAGAAGAACCTGTTAAGAAGTCGAATCAGGTCACAAATGTGAAAGTCATAGGATGGTACTGTTGTTTGTATCCATTGCTGTAATCATGTATGCTGAAACAGGTCATAGCTGTTAAAAATACCTTTCACGTACTCAGTAAGCAAAAAATGTGAAAGTATTTTTATAGGTAACAGAAATTTAGAAAAATTCCAAAAGGCTGTTTGCACGAATCTCTATAGAGAGGGAGTTTTAAAAATACACTATTTTAGGTTTATATGTTCTGTAGTTTTTAATGTATAATGCAGTTTTTGAAAATGAGGGAGACTGCATTTAATGTCCTGAGCGTACCTGTCCATATTAAGATGTTATTCCTGTTCCTAAAAATGAGTTTGTCAGTATTTATTTGATGCACAGAAATTCAGTTCTGGATACTTGTGCATGTACTTGTTTAATATGTGTGTAACTTATTTTTCTCCTCAGGGAGGAGCAGAAAACAATCCTGCCCGTAACTTCTTGCTTCAGTCAGCCGATCACAACATCTGTTAGCAATGCAAGCTGCCTGCCCATCAGCACATCAGTCAGTGTTGGCAGCCTCATTTTGAAAACTGCTCACATTATGTCTGAGGATAAAAATGACTTTTTAAAGCCTGTTGCAAATGGCAGGATGGTTAACAGCTGAAAGGCATTCATCTTTCCAGCTTGTGACCACACCGTGGAAGCATTTACACTAGCTTTTTATATATATAATATATATTATATAATGTATATTTTTTTTAAAGAATAATATTGGGGTCATGCATTTCCTGTGGACTCTTTGATACTTCAAGCCCCTCTCGCATTAGCATTCTGAAGAAAAAAAAACTTACTTTACTAGGGTAAGGCGTTCACTTTCCACAGATGAATGGAATTTGGACATTGTTTTACTTAAGCTTAAAGCAGCTTTTTATGAGTTTGTAGCAATCCGGTGCGGTATCTGAGCCATTCTTGTTTAAAATGGCTTCTGTAGAAAACTAACAACTCAGTTATTTAAACTAGCAGGATCCTACGATGATACATCTAGTGAAAGGAAGACTAATAACTTATTTGTCTCTATTTTGTTTCATGAGAGAAGAACTTGTGTCTTGTTGCAGCTGCTTTTTCCTTAGTTGTGGAACTTTGCATGGAGTATTGTTTCCTGATTGAAGACTGAGAGGTGGGGATTTGGACTTGAGACTTTTTACAGGGTTAACACACCATTAGCTTTGCACTGCTGCGTTATTTGCAGGTCTGTGGTGCAGTGCTTTGCTGCAGCATTTTGTTTCCATTTCCCCCCCTGCGCGCACACACATTTCTGCTTTAGTACTGTAGATACACACATACAACAGGCTACTTGTCCAAGTAAAGTTACCAGAAGTAAACCAAGTGCCTAAGTCCTCCAGCTAACGTACTAGGTATTGATCTCCCAAGTTACACATGAAACAATTTTCAACCATATTGAGAGGTGTGCACTAATGTAACAGCAGTTTGTTCTTTTCTTTTTTTATTAATAGTTCTCAATTGCAGATTATAGAATCCAGATGACTTGGCAAAAAAAGTATCAGGTGCTCTTTGCTTTCCTTTGAAAACCCTGTATGTAGTGTTTGCACTGACTAACAAGATGGTATTGCTGTTTTTGTACTGTTTTGTTTTTAATTTAAACTAAATATTGGGAATTTAAGGCAGTTATTACCTTTTATTTAGTGTTGTTAATCATGATTTTGTATTCAGGTTTAATTTTTGCTTGTTCAGTGGCAACTTATTTTCAAAGACTTTGAGGATACAATGATATAGCATTATCTGACCTTTGGAGCTCTGAAAAGTGTATGAATTTATGCCCTGTTAAGATGTGACTGAGAATCATGTTAGACATGTCAACTGAAGATAGATTTTTCATAAATGCACACAAAGTAGAGCCCTGGGCATATGTTTGTTTGGTTTTTAAGAAGCTTAAAAATCAGCTAATTTTTTTTGTGTTTTATTTTGGAAAAGAAAGCAGGACTCTCCCTCCTGATGATTACCATCTTGTTTGTCCTCTTACTTTTCTTTGTGACAAGTTTTACTTTTTGTTTGTTTGTTTTATTAACTTCTGTGAAGTTGTTTACTCTGAAAATTGTACTGGAATATTTTAAGCCAAGCTGATCTTTCACCAGGTGTACTGCATGTAAGGGCTTTTCCTGCTAGCAAAATGCTTAAAGAGGATCATGTTACTGGTCGTCTGAGTTGTTATTTTACAAAATCACAGCTATGTGGTCGGGTAAGATTTTGATAACTGTTTTGTGCACGTTTCTGGGGGGTGGGGGTTGGCATTTCCCTGAGGGTTACTGATTAGACTGAGTAAATATTGGTGTTTGATATCTCTCCTAATGAACCTGTCCATGAAATAATTATGTTGTAAATATACCTGAAAATCCAAGGGTTAGTTTTGATATTCTGGTGTCAGTATGGAAGATCTTACACATCTATTTAATACTCAAACGTTAAGGAATGTATGTAGAAAAACAGTCAAGTAGTCTTTTAGTTTCCTTTGGCTGTTGCTGTACCTTCCTTTAGCCAGTGCCACCTCATAGCTAGGGTTAGATCGATGCTTTGTTTCACTTGCAACTGGAAGTGAATGGATACAAGAACCAGACCACCTTTGTCACCTTAACTTATTTCCTATTGATGTTAAATTTAACTTAGAATGTTAGACATAAATATGATTGTTGTATATTTTATACCAAGACCATTCTGTAAATATGAATTTATATTACTTTTGAAATGCTTCTGAGATACTATTATTTGCTGTACAATGTAATTCCAAAACAGATATGCAAACAAGTATGTCTCTTTCATGGATATTTAAACAGTGAGATCTTCCATGTTGAAGGTGATGTAATTTTTTTAAAAGATTTTTAAATTTTAAATTGCTATTTTGTTACAAAAATAGAGAAACTATAAAGGTTTGAGAAGTCCTTATTTGCCCTCAGGGAAAGAGCCCTCTGTGCACCAGAACTCCACAGAACATCTTCAGCATGATCTGAGGGTGAATATATACTACATAAATTGATTGTGTATTTACCTTAACTTTTTAATTTTAAAATTGCAGTTTTAAAAACTTGGTTGTGCTCTGCTGGAGGGGGATTGGAATAAGCTGCTTACACACATTTGCCTGTTTGTCCAGTGAAGTTACATAAGCCTAACATATTCCTGCCAACAGTATTGGCATATATAAGAACAAATGTATCTATATACTCTTGCCTGCAGCAGGAGGTCCCGTGATGTAGTAGTTCTGTAGGATGACCATATACTTCATGTGGAGAGTTGGTTCTTAACCGAAACTAGTTATTTTCTTGAATTTTTAATATAGAGAATGACAGGCAAAAGAATTACCTGGGCATTTAAATAGCATGCCAGCTTTTGTCTTACAGTTCTAACACTGACTGTGTGATTTTTGCCATGAAACTATGCCCTCCAGTGCCCTGACAAGTAGAAGCTACGGGTGGGAACCTAGTTCTGGCTTTCTTCCTTGGTGGAGTTTCATCCCTTGACCCTATGAACAAGTATGTATTCATTTGTCTAGTTGCAAATCAGGTGCCTTTGGGCTATGGAAGGGCTTACTTTCTGACACTGAGATATAGTTACTAATCTTTGTGCGTTAATAGCAGTGGTTCCCATTTAGGTTTTGGCCTAAGATACCTTTGCTGTCAGAAAAAAAAAAAAAAAAAAAAAAGGCCCATAGCAGATCGGGGAAAAGAGATTGGCTCTTTTGCTTTGCTTGGACAAGCATTTGGGGTTTGTTTGTTGTGTTGGTTTTTTTTTTGTTTGTTTGTTTTCCCCTCTTAGGGGGTACAGCAGGGATTTCACATGCAAGAGATACAGGAATTATTAGTATCTAAGTTAATTGTGTTGCCTCACTACCTGGATTCATTCCTTGTTTTGCCTCATTTTCCACATAGGTCTTAATAGAGACTAATGCTTGTGCTGGGAGAATGCTTGTGTGAAAAGTAATTATCTGTACATTCTTAACATATAATTATAGCAGAGTGATAGCCCTGCTACTGATATTTTGTTCCTGTAAACAGGTGACAAGAAATGAATCTTAGTGTTTATGCAGATTTTGCATTGTAGAATGTATACTAGACCCTTCAAAGGAAAGGTTAGACTCTTTGCAAAGCAAACTGGCGTTGGTTCTTGGTAGTCTAGTACAGGGATGCTGAAGTTTGACACTTGATTTAAAAAAAATGTACACAGCTGATTGTTAAATAAGCTCTTAATTGCTCATTGTAGATGTCTAATCTGGCAGGTTTTAGTGCTTTGATAACACAACTGTTATCACACAGTTTTAATTATCCTGTACTCAAGAGCTGAATGCTGTTCTTGTATAATAGTGTACTAGGCTGGATGAGGTACAAAGCAATGCACAGTGGTCGGAAACAGCTGAGGAAAGAACACTTAAAATAACTATCTACACTCAGAATACTTCCAAACATGTTTTTGTTTGCTTTCTTAAAGCACAGGTTGTCAAGTTGTATCTGTTGCTGTACATAGACACTGTATGCCAGCAGCTCCTTGATCATCTTTGTGAACAGATTCTTCATTCTTATTAGACTTAAAGGAAGATGTTGAATTTGAGAGTGTAACAAAATGAGAAATGATGGAATTATCTATAGTATGTGAAAGTCCATTCTTTCTGTTGTAGTTTGATCCCTTCCGTTAGGCAGTTCCCTCCCACTGAGGGACCTCTTCTGCAAGCAGAACACAACAAATGTGCTTTGGCATGACCCAGTTTTCAGGATAAACGAGCAGCACGCTTTGGCAGCAGGCAGCACTGTGCTTCTCTTTGCTGGCAAGGGAGCACAGCGAGGGGAGGGAGCAGTTGGTGACGGGAGAGACCAGAAAGGAGTCGCTGGCGTTCCCAAATCCAAACGTAGCCCTGCACCTCCAGCTGTAAATCCAGAGGTTGCTGCGAAGGCTGAAGTCGAGCAGAGCCTGCGTGCCTCGCTGCCCAAAGCCAGGGTCACTGCCCAGAGCCCACTGACTTACCCAGGGTAGATCTCCGTGAATCCGAGGCATGGGATGCATGCGTTTCGTAGCTGGGCAAACAAGTTCATTATACGGTAGTTGTGATACAACACACGTGGCTTTGATTTGTACTGCACATCCCCACTGTACAGCCACTCCGAAGTATCGTGGTTAGCTTGCAGCATCTGCTGTCCGCATTTATACTGTTTACTGCGTATTCTTTTCCCTGGAAGTTTAAGGAATTTTTTTTCTCGTTGCATCGATTACATTTTATAAATTTGCTTAGCTGGAAAGTTTGGGAAAAGAGGCCTGTTTGTCAATTGTACAACCGATTGTGAAGCTCTAGTGTGAATATTTTTACGTCTGTATTAGACATTTTCTTTGCAAATCTATTGTTCGATTGAAATGTAAATGAAATAAAAGATGGTGTACACCCATCATGTATAAAGCAGGCACCATCGCTACGATGGATTTAATGCTCATTTTTATGGCGCATTCTCAGCTTCTATTTAAAACTATAATTTAAAATCTGTAAAATGAAATGGGGGTTATATGGGGGAGTAAATTCTATTCCGTTTATTTCGGTTTGAGTTTCCCGACTCGTCTGTTCCCTCGTGTTAGAGTAGGGGGGCCCCGCGCGGGGCGGCCGTGCGTGTTTGCTGTAGCACTGAAGTGAAGAGGTTTTAGCTTTGGCCGGTCACAGAGTAGAGCATCATGGTTTTCAGTGTTTGAGAGAATCGATGGAAGAAGTTTGCAGTATTGACATGTATTTGCATGCACAAATAAAAATTATTTGTCCACCTTAACCGCCTCCGTGCGTTGCACNGGATGGGGGCGGGGTGGGGCCGCGCGTGGGGCCGTGGGTCTGCGGAGGGTTCGCGCGGGTGCGGCTGTTGCTCCGGGAGCGCTCCCGCTGCTGGGAGTGCAGACGTGCGGAGCTGGGAAGGCGGCCCGCCGGGCTGTGGTGGAGGGGCGGGGCTCCGAACCGCGCTTAGCGATTCGTTGTGCGTGGGGAAAGACGCGTGGGTGCCCACTCGCGTGTGCCTCGCTGCAGAAAAGCGGCTCTTTTAGTGCCAAGACACAAAGCGGGGCTCCGTGCATCCTGAGCTTTACTTTAGACACGTTTGGGATTGTAACTGAGTTAACTCGCGCTGCAGGATGTGTGAAAAGCCCCGAACGCCTTTCTATGGGTAAGAGCTGCTCAGAGGAGGTGGCAGCCTGCTGTGCTCCTGCAGAGCCGTACCTCGTGCTGCACAGCCGAGCAGGAGCTGCACTGTCTGTTGTGTTTACTTTCCAGAGCACAATGACTGCGTTGGATGATAAACTGCTGGGCGAGAAGCTCCAGTATTATTACAGCAGTAGTGAGGGTGAGGATGAAGACAGCGAGAAAGAAGACAAAGAGGGAGAGAGCTCTGTTCCTGAAAGCGTTGGGGAGGTAGAGCTCTGCAGCGATGGCAGTGCAGTCAACACAGGTATAGCACACTAACTGCTTTGTAAGCACTTTGTCTGTTGGAAGGCTTGTGTGGTTTCCTGCTTTGTTGTTGTAAGAAAAGAGCTGTTTTCAGGTATACCTGATATCGTGCCCGTGGTCCTGGCGTCTGAATTTTAGTCTGAAATGGCAAGTTACCTCTGTTCTTTTTCATTACAGTGTTTTGCACAGTACAGAAAGCTTATGGCAAGCCCTCTGATTTACTGCTGACTTCTATAATACCGCAGTTTTAAACAAGAGATGTAATTCTGTTGCTGTTTTGTAGTTAAATGCTTGCATATTTAATTTTAGGTCCAAAAGGAGTCATTAATGACTGGCGAAGGTTTAAGCAGCTGGAGACAGAGCAGAGACAGGAGCAGCGCAGGGAGATGGAGCGGCTCATAAAGAAGTTGTCTGTGACGTGTAGGTCTCACTTAGATGAAGAGACTGAGAAGCAGAAACAGAAAGAGCTTCAGGAAAAAATCAATGGAAAGGTAACAGGACACAAAGGAATCACTATTTAAATGTTGGATGTTTTTTGTCTCATTATTTGTGTGTGTGGAACAGATAGGAATCCTTATCTGGTCAGTAGATAGAGTAGTTGACAGAGCAGGGAAATAGACACGGAATACATGAAGCCCTGTTGATTTCATTCATTTCTGCAGGCAGGGTAATGTATTTGTTTTGACCAAGAAATGTTTACTGAAAAAGCTCATTAAAAAAGCTGGTGAAAAAGAAGTGATCTGAGGTCAGACACAGTACCCAGATCAGTGCTCAGGGCTTAGTGAAAGCACACAGCTACCATTAACCTGAATTAAAGTGGGAGCGTAGAGCAGGCACTTGAGTTATTAGTGCAGCATGTGGGAACTAGCATACCCAAGGCTGAAATCACTGTTCCCAATGGACACAGTTTCTAATTAGCTCAAAATGGAGTGTAACACTGAGGGTGCTCGAGCCTTCGTGGGTTGCACTTGCCTATTATTAAAGATGAGTGACCCACATTAATCCTCTTGATTTAAATTAATTATGTAAGTGACCCATATAGTGATGCAGGTCATCTTTTTCTCTGCCATCTCTTTCTATGTGTTTTTAGATGACGTTGCAAGAATATAACATGATTCACAATGATGAAGATGATGAGGAGTTCTTACAGCGATACAGGAAGCAGCGAATGGAGGAGATGAGGCAGCAGCTGTGCAGTGGGCAGCAATTTAAGCAGGTTTTTGAGATTACCAGCGGAGAAGCCTTTTTGGACACTGTTGATAAAGAGCATAAGAGCACTCTGATCATGATCCATATTTACGAAGATGATATCCCTGGTGCTGAATCCCTGAATGGCTGTATGATCTGTCTGGCTGCTGAGTATCCAACAGTTAAATTTTGCAGAGTGAAGAGTTCCCTTATTGGTGCCAGTGCTCGCTTTACCAGTAATGCTCTGCCAGCTCTGCTGGTATATAAGGCAGGTGAGCTCATTGGCAATTTTGTGCGGATCACTGACCAGCTTGGAGAAGATTTTTTTGCTGTAGACCTGGAGGCTTTTTTGCAGGAGTGTGGTCTGCTTCCAGAAAAAGACCTAGTGCTCCTGACTTCTATACATAATCCATCTGCGTGTTACAGTGAAGACAGTGATCTGGAAATAGACTGAACCAACCACACCAGGGCCAGTAGGTGTACTTGTGCTGTGCTTGGGGTTGTTCCTCTCTTAGTGTGGGTATGTTATTCTTCCCCTCCATGCACTTTGACTTTTGCTTGTTAAAATTTTGTTTAGAATAACTTAAAGCATTCCTAACGTTTTCTTAATTGAACTCAGTGAAGTACAGGCCTAAAGTGTATTTTACTAAGCACGAAGTTTAACACAATTCAGTAATTAAGTTTTTAGGCATTCTTGACTTTTATTAACCTGAAATTGAACTGCTGCCAGTGAGTTAACACAGCAAGGTCCCATCTTCCATCCTGCAACTTGCAGTCCCCTTCTTGGAACTGTTCTAACAATGGGCATCAAATTTTTGTTCAGTACTCACTTGCAAATGACAACAGCTCCTGACTTGATCCTGAGAAATGCTTTTCAGCTGAAGAGGGCTCTTCTTTTCTTTAACCTTGTCTGAGGCCTAAATGGGAAAATCTTCCTTTTGGTCCAACTCTTAAAACATTCTTAGGTGTTAAAATACCTTCCATTAGGATTCATGGCAGTCATTTCAGCAGAAAATAATCTCTGTCTTTTCAGAGAGAGAGAGAGAACCAGCATGCTTCCTGGAGAGCATCAAGAGAGTTCTGTTGGCAAAATGCAGAACTGGGACTTGACTAGCCTCAGAATTTCATGTATCTCTAAAATCCTCAAAAATCGTTACATAAGTGCTGATGTTCATCTCTGTCTATCTGTATATTATCTGCTTAAGCTGGGTCTTCAGATGCATTTTGAATATTCATAATCCCAGGAGCTGACAGATGTCTGGAAGGCTTTGTGGGAAGTGAGCCCTGGCCCAATAGATGGGAGCTCCTTTGTCTGAAGCTCAGTTTGTAGTTTCTGCACAGTGTTGGGTGGGATCAGAAGCAGTGCCACTGTGCTGCTTCTCCTCCCCTGGCAGCTCTTTGGGACCGTGGGTTTTTCTGTGCAGTGCATCAGCAGTTTGTGAACAGGGAAGGTGCTGTGGGGTTGGGCTGAGGCCCTCGTGGAGACCTCACTGTAGCTGTTAAAGCTGCACAGTGACATTGGTGTTAAAGTTCTCTTTCCCCTAAAACATAGACTCCCCCTTCTGGACAGCTTAAAAGCCATGCAGTGCTGACTGAGCCCATTTGTCTTTTTATTGAATTATTGCTCCTGAACACTGCATATTAAGCTTCCCTTCTGCAGCAGGTTTGTCATTAGCATTTATTAGTGATTACATTTTTATTGAAGTGTGCTTGTTTTGTCTGTGCTCTACTTTATAGACAGTTATATTGGGAAGTAATTTCCAAGGTTTCTGCTGCATTTACAGTTCACCCTGTCTAGTGCTATGCAGCTGTGAGATAACCCCAGTAGCATTAGGAAGCATTAGCAGCATGTAGTGAATGCAGGCATGGAAACCTCCAGTGATGCAGGGCAGGGCCAAGGCTTTGCTGGCCAGATGATGGTGCAATCTCCTGTACCTGCTGCAAATGAGTGTGCTGAATGGGTGCACTCTGTACTTAGCTGCTACTGAATTACATCTTCTGCATACTTAATTGGATATTACAACGTTTGCTTTCTCACACATGACTTATTTTGCTTGTTATTTGAGGAAAGTAGAGTAGCCTTATGTAAATACAATGTAGTGCTACGTTTAATGATTACTTTTAGCTGCAAGTGTTGTGTGAGGTACTTAGGAGCACCAGGGAGAAGTGCAGAAATCTCCTTGTAAGCATTCATAGTAAGAGTAGATCTTAGGACAAGGATAAGCATTTATAGTTGTATTTATTCAGACTATTTTTAAAAGTAGTATAAGCAGAAAGGTAAATAATTTGTAATTAAAAATAGCTGAAGGAGCACGTTGTAGCTGTTTAAAGGAGGCCTGCAGAAACCCCAAGTTTAAAATGTGGTAAGAGGTTCATTATGTCACTGAGGGTGGGGATCAGTGCGTTTCAGAAACGGTGCTTTGTGTTCAGGTGAGACTCAGTAAATCTGCAGTGCAGAAGGCACATCTTAGCACCATAATAAAACCTGGTTTGGAGGGAGGGAGAGCTGACTCCTGAGTTACTTGGATGTTTTATTAGTACCAAGCAGGGGCTGGGTCCCAAGGCTGTAAAGCTGCAACAGGATCAGAACCTCTCCTGCTGCTGTGCCTGATGGCCTGCAGCAAGGAGACTCCTGGGTGTGAGGTGTTGGTGCTCACATATGTGACAGATGGTTCATGCTGCCAGTAGCCAAAGGGGGAGAAAAGGTGCACAGGAGAGAGAAGTTTGAATCCAATTCATCCTTGATCTGGAAGAAAAGAATAAGCACAAGGGAGAAGAGGGGTACAGAGAAGATGTGTTAATGCTGCTGAGAAGCAGGGTGGGCAGGGCTGGAGTGCTGCTGTTGCTTTTGTCCGTTCCTGAAGCTAAATCCTTCCAAACCAACCAGCCAATAGTTCTGTGCCCCAAAACCCAGCATTCTTAATGCATGTGAAGCAGCATAGCAAAGTAGAACAGCTTGTAGGATAGGTTATTAATTTGTTACTGTCTGTTCAGTATGAATTAGAACCACAGCTCATACGTTGTATCTGTAAATGTTTCAGTTGAAGTGTTAAAAGTCCGTTTTATTTATCTTAATTTAAATGGAGGTCCTGACCTGTGGATTAAAAACTGGAGTGTGTATGCATATATATATGCACATTATAGATACGTATGCAGTAGAGTACTGAAATGAGAATGAAATTGTACCAACACCTACCTGCAATAAAACAGTTCTGAAGCATCTGGCGTGGCCATGAACACTGGGGTTGGGGTTTGAGGCAGATGCCTCTCCTTCCCTCCAGGCCATCGTGATCCATCACCGTCAGAACTCCTCTTATATGGATGCATTCCTACTAAATTGCTTGACTTTGAATAAAGGAAGCTTTTTAATACTGCCAAAGATGTTTCATCTATGCTTTCTGGCACAGCACAAAGCAGTGTTCTGGGCAGAAACCTGCTGTGGTGTTGCAGCAGTTTTTGGGGTGGAGGGCTGAGCTGTGACTGCTGGAGTGGGTTGCACCCTTGGATGTTTTGTCTCTTGCATAGGCCTTATCTTGACTTGGCCAAAAGTCCTCTGTAATTTACACTGAGGATGAGATTCAGCTGCTGCACACCAGGGAAGCGTCGGTGCGCCCGTGCTGTGCGCTGGGAGCAGCTCACCCTGCAGCTCCCAGGGGTGCTGGGCATTTTCCAGCCTGCAAGCTGTGTCCCTTCAGCTCTTCTTTCCTCCCCTGCTTCCTCCCACCGACCTCCTGTTGCTTTTTTTAGTGCCTCTGATGGAAGTGCTCTGAGATAGAAGCACTGTGGAAGCTCTGCAGTCCGGAGCGAAGCGGCCGCGGTCGGTCCCCTCCCTCACTCCTTGGCACAGTCTGTGTGGGCATGGAACATTGTTTGGCTGCAATTGGGACAGCATGAGACAAACTTTCTTCAGTCCATTAGATCCACAGAGCCAGAGAGCTCAGAAAGAGAGGGACTGGTGCTGGAAAACAAGGTTGGTTTTTATTGCCTTTACATGTTTTCAGATGCCTAGCCTGGTTTGCATATCTGAAATACAACATGAAGTTCTGTGTGGTGAAGGTTCAGTGAGCAACGCTTCTTTCTGCTGCCGTGTTGTGTGTGCTGTGTTTGCAGTCTGTCCTTTCTGTGTCCTGTTTTCTATCTGCTCCTTCTCCAGCACACGCAGCCAAGAGGAATTTGGCTCTCCTGCCTGCTGGTGCAGCTCTGCTTAGTCCTGTGTCTGCCTGTGGAGCTGGAGGAAGGCAGCAGTTCCTCTGCTGGGCTGTGCATTTCCTTCTGCCCATCTGTTCTGGTGTTACAGACACATTGCATCCCCTTTGGAGTGCTGGGGTTTATTTGCAGGAACACCAAAAAGAGAATGACTATTAAAAGCGCCACAGGCAGTGGATCTCTTCCTCCTGGTGTCCACTTTGGTCGTTTCATGCTCAAGTGAATCATTGCTCCAGAGCTCACACGAACACAGGCAGATGTTGTCCTTGCTGCTCCTCACACCGTGCACAGCACAGTGCTCTCCTGTGCACATCAGCTGCAGGCACACACACTGTGCTCCCCAGAGATGCTAAACACGTGCCTGAAGGTGCAGCAAAGGACATGGGGGGCTGTGCTGTCCCTGGGGAAACGTCCCCTTGGTGGCACAGAGCACTGTGACAGCTCTCCATGTGCACAATGGCCAGAGCTTATCAGCTGGTAACAAACAGCACTGGTGGGCTGTGATAGCCACAGGGAAAAGCAGGATACTTGTGGCCTAACTGAAATGAGGAGGATGCTTGGAGCTGGAGCCCTGCACACAGTGAGGGTGGCTGCAGCCGTGCTCTGGCAGTGTGACACGGGAAGCACGTGGTGCCCAGGTCACAGTGCACGGTGCTGTGTGGGGATGTGGCAGTGGCCCTCGGCCGTGTGCTGCTCCCGCTGGATGCTGTTTGCCCTGACAGTGCTCTGCCACCCAAACATGGGAACTGCAGCTAGGGCTGGGACCCAGGAAATCCCTGCACTCCATGTGAGTGCTGCTGAGCCTTCCCCAGCTCTGCCTGGTCCCAGGCAGCTGCCTTGGCCTGTCTCTGCACTGCGAGAGCCTGAGAACTTGGAGGAAATGAGAGTGGTTTTTAACATAGTTTATTTTAGAGGTCCATTTTCTAGGATCTGGCCGGGACCAAGGCCAGCAGCCCTGGCTGCCAGCAATCTGCATGGGCTGTGAGCAGGTCAAGCAGGCGGTGGTGTGCCTTTGGAACGTTGTTTACTGAGCTATTAAAGCAGGAAAGGGCAGTGAGCAGAGGGTGGGGAGCCTTTATAGGGCGATGTGCACAGAGTTACCTCAGAGCAGCCTGTTGTGTGCCAGGACAGCAGTGCAAGGTGTGAGCACAGGGCTCTGGGAGCTCCCTGGGGCTGGGCAGCTGGCATGGTCACCCTCTGTCCAGTGCCAGGCAGGGGGGGAGGGCGGTGAGGGGCTGCTGTGGACAACCAGGGGACAGCCCAGCCTGCAGTGCATCTGCAGCACGTCCTCCTCAGTGGGGCTGGAAAGGCTCTGTGTGCTCTCTGGAACAGGATGCCCCACAGCAGGAGTGGGCAGTGGGAGCTGAGGGAGAGGAGCAGAGTGGCCGGGACCATCCCGGAGCGCTGGGATTTACCAAGCAAGTCCCAAAGCTGGCTTAGCGGTAGGAAGATTAGGTCTGCTGAGCACAGGCGCTGGCAGCAGCTCCCTGCTCTCCTCAGGCACTTGAGCTCTACCTAAGGTGGGCAGCAGCTTCTCCTCCTCTGGCGAGGGGCTGAGCTGGGGATCCACCCAGGGCAGGGTGCTCTGCTGGGATGGGCAGAGCCCCGGCCCCAGCGCTGCCTGCAGGGACAACAGGGATGCTCAGTGCTGGGCAGAGCTCTGTCCCCTCCCTGGGCCGGGTGAGGCTGAGCCGTACCTGCATGGGCTGTGCTGCTGCTACAGCTCCGTGGATGCTCCACCTGTACGGCTGCTGTGGGTCCCAGCTGCTGCTGCAGCTCCCGGCACGTGGAACGCCGCGTACGGACACTTCTTCACGTTGAGGCACACGAGTTTCTTCAGCGATGCTGTCTTCACAATCTCAAAGCCAGTTGCTCCGCCAAAGGTACTGGGCTTCCAGTACTCCGGGGAGCAGATGGGGTTCCCAAGAAGTCCCTTCAGGGAAAACGGAGCGCCGATCTCCACCATGCTTTCCCCAAAAATGCCGTCGGGTTGGGGTTTCTCAAGCAGCAGCCCTGGATAAAACTCCAGAGCGTCAATGTCTCCATACAGCTCCTCCAGCTCTGCTGCCTTCTCCTCCTCTCCTGCACAGACAGAACAATAGAGGCTTCAGCACGGGCCGGGCCAGCAGCCCCTGAGCCCGGCGGGGGGAGCGGGACCCTACCTGTCAGCTCCTGGAAGGACACGTAGGGCTTCAGGCCAAACCTCTTCCTGTACTCATTGAAGGGCTGCAGCCTCAGCTGCCGCGACTCCTCGATGACTCCAACGGCCACTCCCAGGACATTGGCGTTGATGTTTTGCCCCCCACCGATCTGGAGGAGGAGAGGATGAGGAGGAGCGTGCCTGTGTCAGTCGGCCCCCGCTGACATCCAGGCCCTGGGCTCGGGGCTGTGCAGTCGGGTGGTATGGCAGCAGTGAGAGGGATGGGGGGGGGCTGGGTTTGGGGTCACAGTGGAAGTCCCGAGAGCAGCGGGTCTGTGTGGCAGCCTTGCTGCTTCACACGAGTCAGAAGTGTTGATGCAATCACTTGGAAGAGAACATCCATGTGATGGCAGCAAAGAACAGTACGAGACGAGCTGTTCCACCCAGCACAGCCCAGTTCCTGGCAGCACCACTGTGTTTTACTGCAGCGTCCCAGGACTGAGCACACAGCACTGCCAAGGCCCATCCCAACGCACTGCTCAGTGCACTGCTCGTGGGGAGGGCTCACAGCACGCACAGCACTGCCAGGAGCAGCTGGTAAATGCTTCATGCAGGTGGGATGTGCACCCCAAGCACCGGCAGCACGGGGCCTTACCCTTCCTGCGATCTGCCTGGAAAAGGACTCCACCAGAGCCTCCACGCCATAGTCCATGAGCATGGAGGTGTTGTAGAGGAACTGCTCGTAGCTGTACTCCTGCCCCTGGATGATGAAGGAGTCGGGCATCAGCGCGTGCCAATGGTAGAGCTGGTTGAACTCCACCGCGATGCGATTGCGGTACTGGAACTGCTGCCCGAACAGCAGCTCGGGGTCGAACTTGAGGCTCAGGAAGTACCCGCTGAGGTGCTGCACGTAGTCTTCAATGACGATCTTGATGGTCTCCCCTGGGCAGGAGGTGAGAGAAGAAAGCGTCAGTGGGGGCAGCCCCCCACCCCAGCCCCACTGCTGCGGGGTGCTGGGCCAGGACCCGCCTGACTTTGGGCTGCTGCACTTGGTGGGGAATTTTTCTGTGAATTACTTTTCCACCAGAAGAGGTTGGTTTGCCAAAACAGAAATGTTTTTTGAGAAACACAACCCCAGCACGCTGCTTAATACAACGCGTTGGCACGAGTCTCCAATCACTTTACTGTAATCCCACACCAAGTCCTTTCCATCCAGAATCCGGAAAAGAATACTAGAATGAAATCATTCAGAACTTCAGATAAATCCCTCAAAACCACGTGGCCCAAAGCCAACGATCCCCAGAAGGCGGTGAGAGGACCTCCCCAGCTTCCAACGCTGCAGCACCCACCGATGAGGATGAGCCGCGCAGTCTGGAAGAGCTGCTCGTCACCCCACGTGGGATGCTCCTGCTTCAGGACGTCACAGACGCGGTTGTGCTCACGCAGCCAGAGCGTGGCATACATGCAGAGCCCCGGCAGCAGCCCGAACACCTCCTGCCCCATCGCCAGCTGCTTCTCCTTGGGGATGGCGGGCGGGTACACCATGTGCACCGGTACCTCGGTGACGGACGGTGGGTACACCTCCCCGTTCACCACCTCAGGGGGACAGGAACAGAAAGTGGGGGGGGGGAAGGAAGCCATGTGGTCCTGGCAGCTGCCAGAGGGCCGTGGGCTTCCAGGGATCTTGGAGCAAGGGACTGAGATGAGTCTCAGCGTATCGTGCCGTGTGCTACCTGGAATTTGAGCTTCCCATCTTGGAAGAGCCGCAGCTGGTGCTGCCGCTGCAGGTTGTCCCCATACAGGTGCCCCAGGTCCACCTGTGGGAGCACACGGTGTGAGTGGGGCGGCAGCCTCAGCGTGCCCATCGCTGTGTGCCTGCTGCACCGAGCCCCACGCCCTCACCCCATGCCCCAGCGCCTTGGTGAAACCACGTCCCATCTTCCCGGAGGTCTTGAAGAACTGGTGGGTGAAATGCTGGGCGAAGAAGGCGAACATCAAGTTGGTGCCCCGGGGGTCAGCTTCAAATCTGTGCCGCAGCAGGAAGCGCTGAGCCAGCAGCTGGGCATCGGGGAGCTGCTGCTTCCCTGCAGAGGATGGGGGCTGATGCTGGGGCCATGCAGCTCAGCTCAGCCACCACAGTGCAGGCAGTGTGTGATGGTGATGGGGCACCGGGTAGGAGCCAAATGCTGCTCTGCAGACCCGGCCCATGCTCAGTGCCTCCTGTGCCACCCACGTACCTTTGGTCCCCATGGGGGTGGGGCACTCCTCTGGCACTGGTGGGAGGATGCGGGTGTAATAGCTGACATTGGCATAGGCCTCCCAGCTGATGTAGCCATACTGGGAGTTGAAGGTGGGAGGGCTGGGGATGAGGTTGGCACGAACTGGAAGGAGAGAGCTGTGTCGGCGCCATGGGGGCAGCACAGCCCCCAGGCATCCCAGGAACCACAGGGCCTGCCCACATCCTGCTGTGCTGTGCTGTGCTCCCCCCATCAGAGGCTGCAGGTCCCTGCATGAGCGGGTGGTTCTGCTTCTGCACTAATGGATTCCTGGATGATGAATTAGACGACAAACATGCATAAATGCTGAAATCAACAGCCGGAGCCTTGTGAACACGTCCCTATGGCTCCAAGAGCTGGAACCTAAATATTTACGCAAAGTGATAAATGCAAGGACATGAGTAACAAGGGCCAGCTCCATATTTCCACCAGCTGCTCCCTGCGTGGCTGCTCCAGAGCCCTTTGTAGGGGGAGCGTGGCGTGCCGACAGCAGCCGCTGCCTGGTGCTCAGCCTCTCAGCCTCCCCGTGCCTCCCACTGCCAACATCACCTGCATGTGGGTGGCACGGAGCAAAGTGACCCAGCCTGGTGCCACCCACACCCACACTGACATCCTGGTGCCCTCCCCGGTACCTGTGAGCACGAGCCTCATCAGCGTGTCTCTGATGGATGTGCTGTTGATGATGTCCCAGAGCCACCTGAAGTGGGTGAGGACGAAGTGGTAGAAGGCAGGACTGGGCTTCAGCAGGTCACGTAGGCGCGTCCAGAGCTCAGCTGTGACACACAAACCCAGCACAGCACTTGGCACCGGGTAATGACAGCGCAGCGCTCACCCAGCACAGTGCCATGGACTTACGTGAGGTGCAGTTGGCCCCGAAGTATCCCGTCCGTGTGCAGTCACACTCATAGCCTTCCACGCCCACACGCACACACACGCCTTGGTGCTGGCAGGGGTAATAGCAGCACGGGTTGACTGGGGAGAGAGAGGAGAGGTCACCATCCACCTGTGGTGCCACCGTGTTGGGCACTTCGTTGCTCCCCAGTGGGGCCGTGCTGCCCTGCACGCAGCCAAACCCAGCACAGAGGATGCAGCAGAGCAGCACTGCTGGAGCCTTGTGCATGGACTGCTGTGCCCCAGAGCTGGAGAAATTCCTGCAAACGTCGCTCTTAATAATGGCAATTGTCTGGGCTGCAGTTTGCTTTGGCACAGGGCTCTTCTGCCCTCAGTGGAGGAAGGGGCTGACCGCTGGGCTCCTTCCTCTCAGCCCCAGCCTGGTTGCTTCCTCCACAGCTGCCCTTTTGCCTGCACGCCCCGGCTGCAGCCACCAGATAAGCACCCTTCCTGCCGTCCCCATGGCATCACCAGGCCAGTGCGGCTGTGGTGGGGGCACACTGGAGTCCCAGTCCACCCCAGCAGCTCCTCCTGGGCTGTGCTGGGTAGGGAGAAGCCTGAAAGCACCATGCTGTGGCACCACATTGCCAATCCGCTGGAACTCGGGCAGCTGCTGCAGCACAGGACAGCAGGAGCACGATGGGGCCGCAGGGTGAGGGCAGCCCAGGAGCTGGAAGTGGGGCTGTGCTATGTAAACCATCCTTGGCACGCAGAGCATAGCTGCCTCCAGCACAGAGCTGCCACGGGGAGCTTGGTGGACACAGAGCATCCAGGACAGAACCTGCTCAAAGGCGTTGGGAACTGCCACCATCAGTGTCCATGGCACAGCTGCGGGGTTGTGCTCCCAGCCCTAAGGACTCTGCCTGATCTGGTTCAAATTCTGCAGAATCTGGAACCAGGCTCTCGTACAGGCTGGCACAATACATTTTCCACAGGAAACCGAAGCTAAAACTGAACATCTTTGACAAATCAAGCTAATTGTGCAGCCTCCCATTTCCCAGACAGCTCAGGGCTCTCCTCAGCACTAGGACCCTGAACCCTCACGCCATGGGGCCAGCCCACAGCGTGCAGCTCCCAGCCCTTCCTTCGGGCTTCCCGTCACCTCAAAGCTTTCCATATCTCCAGGTGCTGTCACATCCCTGGGTGAAGGCAGCAGCAGGTCCGTATTTATCTCAATTTAACTTCAGGCCGCTCCCCTGTCATTATGTAGCACAGAAATTTGCCAGCAGGGCCATGCTGCAGCACAGCTGGAGCATCCTCAGAGCACCCCTGCACCGTTAGCCTAACCCTGCTGCAAGCACCAACACCCACAAGAGCAGCCTGCTCCATGCCCAGGGCTCTGCAGGCTGCTGCCTGCTCCGGGTTCACAGCAGTGTCAGTGCGTGGGGACCCACGGGTGAGGCAGGAGCAGTATGTCCTGGGCAGAGGGGACCGAGCATGTCCCAGCCCGCAACAGCCACGCTCCACCCCAAGAAGGAATCCAGCGGTGTGGCTGCAAGTGTGGGACACGCTGCTCCTGCCCCTTATTTTACCTCCTCCGTGACGGCACCGCCGGTGAAGGCCCACGACTGCTGCTGAAAAATGCTTCGTTTTGGGGTCGACATCTGCTCCACCAACCACAGCCCAAGTGATGACAGGGGGTGAACCACGAGGGCTCACCCGGTGGGACGTTCCCGGTGTGCACGTGGCTCCGAGCTGTGAAGACAGCGAATGCTTCACACTTATTTTTCTGATCTGTGAAGGTTCCTTGGGCTCAGGAGCCACTCCCAGCCCGCTGCAGCCAGACTGTCATCTGCAACAGCTTCTGGCTGCACAGCAACCTGCAGGGCCACACTGCACCGTGCACATGGGGAGCCCGACCACGGGTGGTGGCTGACACCAGGGACGGCTGCGCCTGCAGAGAATGGGGCCGTGCTTGAGAAGGATGCAACTGGACAGGCCCAGGGTTGGTCTACAGAAATATGTGCTCCTACACAAATACACGGCCCGAAGGCAAAGGCAGCAGACAGGTGCCAAGGGCAATACCCTCAGCGGAAAGAGGAGAGACGTTGTGGGAGCCCAGCCCAGGTCACAGCCAGAGAATGCTTCAAAGGAGAGAAAACACTGCTGCTCCAAGCCAAGGAGCTGCCTGCAAAGAGGTGAGGAGACGTGCCAGCACCCAGCAGGCAGGGGTACCCCGTCCTCAGGAGCCTGTGTGCCTCCTGCAGCCACTCGAAGTGCTGACTGCTCTGCAGGTCCCAGCACAGCTCCCCCGATCTCCCCATCAGCTCTCTTCTTTGCTAATCAAAGCTTGGGAGATAATCCCCACGTGCGATCTGCCTTGACCCCATTCTGCCTCCAGCAGCACCAGGGCTGTGCCACTGTGGTGCGCCCATCCCAGCAGCTGTGGGCTGGGTGTCCCCAGCAGACCCCAGGTCCTGTTCTGTGGGACCCAATGTGCTCAGCCCTGCAACGTGTGGCTGCCTGCAGCTGGCTTCCAGAGCTGCACTTAGTGCAGGTGCCATGTAAGCAGCCCCGAGAGCCTGGATCATGTTCCCTTTTGGACACACACCCAGCGCAACAGGGAAGTCTCCACCTTAGGGTCATTGTTTTTGTGCAGGAACAGTCATTGCACTGCAGGAGGGCTGTGGGCAGTGGGAGGAGGCCGTGCCCCGTCCCTGCGGCCCCTCTGCCCCGCACAGCCCAAACCCCCTGCGTTGGGCTCTGCATCCCTTCCTGCCCTATAGTGATGGGGTCATCGCTGCTGCCTGCACCGCACGCAGCCACAGCACACCGAGGGATGCCCAGCACAGCATGTCCCTGCGCTGCTTTTGCCACGAAGGCTTCAGCAAGGAACTCCCAAACCTGGGAAGTTCTGGGCGCTGAGTCTTGTAATGTAGAAGCGACGAAAATCATTTCACGGCAGAGGGACAGGCTCAGCATCCCACCACGGACCTGCAGGGAACTGCCCGGGGCAGCACACGGACCTGGCAGCACTGGAGATGCGGTTTAATTTCACATCGCGATCCGTGGGTGCGTTCACCCCACGACGCCTGAGCCCCGCGCGGGGTCAGAACACGGCACGCAGCGCAGCGCAGCGCGAGGCCGCGGGTTGGGGACGAGGTGCGGGTCAGCGGGCAGCACGCAGCGCCCACAGCTGCGGGCACGGAGCCCGTCCTCCGCACGAGCTCCAGGCGGCCGCCGGCAGCCGTCGGGGCAGCGCGGAGAGGGCCCGTCCCGCAGCGCCCGCATCGCCACGACCTCGCCCCCGGCCGGGCACCCGANNNNCGGCCGGCACACAGAGGGGGCAGGGGCGGGGCCCCCGCCCCGAGCCCCCTGGGAGAGCCAGAGCCGGGGGGGGCCCCACCACTCCTCGCGCTTCCCACCGCGGCACAGACCCAGGTCCCGCAGCCGCCCCCGCCCCTCCGCGCTCCCGGTCCCGGTCCCGCATTGCCGATCGCGGTT
>VXAB01000018.1:14668-54969 GCA_013399175.1 Odontophorus gujanensis
CCAGTGAAGGAAGGCATTATGGACCTCACCCTAATTTTCTCCTTGAAGCTCTTCCAGGACGAGCTTCACACATGCAGCCACCTATACCTGCACCCCACAGACACCACTGTGGTCCCCTTGACACAATCCGCCCGTACCGCTGCCCTGGCGGCCCACGCGGAGCCGCAGCCACGCCGCAACGCAGAGCCCGCCCCGCGCCCGCCGCCCCCGCCCCCCCGAACCGGGGCGCAGGCGCCAGCGGCCACGCAGGCGCCTTTCGCAGCTGGGGCCGCGCGGGGCACTCGCCGGCGTTCGCCTCCGGGAGCCGATCCCGGCGCCAGGCGAGGTGAGGGCGGCGGGGCGAGCGCTTCAGGAGTGTGGGTGCGGAGCTTCAAGTCGAGAGGCGGGTTCCATACCGGCCTGGGGCCGCCCGGCGCAGAGGACCGGCCACGGCTGCGGGTGAGGGGAGCCGCCCTTGCTCTGGGGCGGCGTGCGGGGCCGCCGTGTTCAGCGCTTGCCTGCGGTTCTGCCGGGCTCCGTGTCTGCCTGCCTGCCGCGCCGACGAGGGAGCAACCGTTGTCATTACTCAGCACTTTTCTTAAATCTTCAGGCGTTGAGAAGCGCTGAAGTACGGGGTGCGGCCTCTGTCGTGCTTTTGGGCTATTAGAGGTTTTTGGGGTCCGAATTAGGAGTCTTGCTTATTCCTGCGCCTGATTGGTGAGTGCGTGCCTGGGAGCTGCTGAGACAAGCGTTGTGACGGGCACCGCTGACATCCTGCGGTGCCGATGGCTGCTGCAAGCGTTGTCCTTCAGAAAGCTCTCTATTGCTTTCCCCGGTCATTGATGCATTCTCGTATTAACTATGGAGACAGACCTGTAACCCATGTTTGTCTTTCCGCTGTGTACCTCCCTCTGCCAGGTGTCCATGTGTGCATTGCGGTACCTGACAGGAAGCAGTGCAACTGTGTTTTTGCCAGTTCTCCATTAATATAAGCAGTGCGAGTGCTTGCTGGTGGGTGCCTGTGTTCTTTCTGCTCTGGTTTCAGAGGAACACTGGGTTGAAATGGGAATCCTTCCTAATAAACAAAACACAGCAAATATAACCGATGTTGTCAGAATGCTCACAGTGGCAGTTCTGTGTTCTGTTATTTAGTTTAGCTTAGCTTGTAGCAGTGACTTGGAGTAAACTTTCATTATGGGCCAAATCTGTAGGTATAATTCCAAGATAACCCTTTTTTGGTTCCAGTGTATTGGCATTGCTTGTTCTTAGCGTTAGGATGTTTACCATGCCAAAAAGTGGGCCCATGAGAACGTTATGAAGTTCAGCAATGCCAAGTGCAAGAGTTTGCCCTTCAGTCAGTGTAGTTCCATGTATGTGTACACGCTGGGAGAACTCATTGAGAGCAGCCATGCAGGGAAGGACTTGAGAGCTGTGATGGACAAAAAGCTAGACGTGAGCCAGCAGTGTGATCTTGCAGCCCTAAAGGCCAACAGTATCCTGGGCTGCATAAAAGAGCAATAGCCTGCAGGCACAAAGAAGCGCTTTTCTGATCTGCTGTGCCCTTCTGGGGCCCCATCTGGTGTACCGTACCATGGTCTGGGACCTCCAGCACAACAAAGGCAGTGAAGCTCTTGGAGTATGTCCAGAGGAGAGCCATAAAGATGATTAGAGAGCTTGAGCACCTCTCCTACAGGTTGAAGAAAGGCAGGCTGAAGGAGCTGGACTCGTTGAGCCTGGTGAATGGAATGGTGCAGTAAGACATCATTGCATCTTTCCAGTACTTGAAGGGAGCTTGCAAAGAAGAGGAGTGACTTTTTATGTGGTTTAATAATGATAGTACTAGGGGGAATGGTTTTTCAAACTAGAGGAGGGAAAATTCGGGTTAGATGTTGGAAGGGAATTCTTTATTCAGGGGGTGGTGAGGCCTGGCACAGGCTGTCCAGAGAAGCTGTGGGTGCCCCATCCCTGGAGGTGTTCGAGGCCAGGTTGGATGGGGATTTGGGAAACCTCACCGGGTCAGTGGCTAACCTCTGCCCTGCAGAGACTGGATGGTATTTAATGTTCCCTCCAACCTAAGCCATTCTTCACAGGAAAATGAAGCTGAAGTCCCTTGCATTCCCATTGTCTCCTTTCTGTCTTTTTTTAGTGCATTCGTGTGTGTTTCTGACTGTTATTTAGGGAGGCCGTTTTTTACAGTTGGTGTTATGAAACACCTTTTCAGCCATCAGAGCAGGAAAAATACAGGTTGGGCCAAGGAAACAAAGAGGCCTTATCAGGACAAGAACAATGCAACGAGTTGCCACTTAGAAGGTGGGATTCTGACCTGAAAGGTTTCAGGATTTGCGTATCCCTGCTGACATGAGCTTTTTTTGTCATGCCCCTCTCAACATGTTAGGAGTTTATTGCTGTGAGAATCTGCAAGATTTTGTAGCATATCTGTCTTTTATTTCTTTTTCTGAAGGTGAGGAAATGGGATATTGATCACTTTGATCCCCTTTTGCATATGGATAGGTTTGATTCAAGGTGATGTGGCTTCCTTTGCAGGGTTGTTTTGTGTGCAGTGCTAACAGTCTCTGTCCGCTGTAACATGGAAAGAACAGTGGTATTGGAGTTAATGCTATTAAGGGAGATTGTGCTAGGTGTGAGTATTTTGGGGGGGGAGGAGAGTTGGTGGGAGTTGAGACAGTACTGTCCCAAATATTGTAGTGCAGTGTAAAGCTTTACATACTTTTCGAGGCTGCTGCTATCAGGCCAGAGACTTCCAACAGCTTGGCCTTGCTTGCTTTTGTCATAGAAGACTGATAAAAATAGGAAACACTTCTTTGATGTTACTTTTCCATTTCTTGGGATGATTCTGTGCCAGTTACACCATTCATGGGAAGGAGAGAAAGGAGTTGCAAGAAATACTTGTGTTTATTCTTTCTTATAGAAGTGGCTTGGCATGCTGACAAGAGTAGGCAGCAGCCATCCCTCCTAGGGGGAAGGAGCAAGTGTTCAGAATTTTATTTAACTAGTAGCAAGTACTCTCCAAATTAAAATACTGAACTTAGGAAGTGGAGAAATCTCACCTTTTTGTTTTATTTATTTTTACTGCACCTGTCTTGACTTACTTCATAAAGCAAGGCAGTAGGTTAAGAAAAAAGGCCTTGTTTCAGCAGTGGTGGCAGTGTTGGTTTCTCTTAGTTGTTTTTTATGGTTTTTTTTGTTGTTGTTTAATTAAGTCTAGTTTTTGGTAGTGCTGAGGTTCTGTTTTATAAATAATATTTGGAAATGTCTACAGCAAGGTTTTGGCTGTTGCCTCTTCAGTTACTATCAAAAGCAGCTGTTTGTCTTACCTTCTGTCTCGTGATAGTGAACAAATGATTGTGTGATGTTTCCATGAAGGTTTTGTGCTAACAAGAAAACTGTAAATATCCTTGAAGAAATGGGATTTAAATGAATAAATGACATAATGAGGAGCTGTGACCAATTTAAGAAGGCTGGTAGTAGAGTGCAGACTCTGAACTTCAGGAGAGCAGAATTTGGTTTCTTTTGGGCACGTGATAGTAGGATTCTGTGAGGTAGCTCTGAAGGATGCAGGAGCTCAGAAAAAACTGTCAGGGATAGGAGCACAGTGTCTTTCAGGCTCAATAAGAGAGCATGCCAATATCCCGATACCAATTTTGGGAGTTTTGTTCTGGCAGACTAGACAGGGAGCTCCACTGTGAAAACAACCTCATGCAGGAGGGAGATGAGGGAACAGGCTATGAAGGCATGGTTCAGAAACATCACTGTTTGAGTTAACAGAAGTAATATGGAAAAGTTGAAGCTGAGCCAATGTAGAAGCTTTCAACGGATTTCAGTGGCAACAAGAGGAGCCTCTACTGTTGCATTATCAGTAAAGGCTGAGGAAGGAAAAGTAGAATGTTCTCAGGGGAATTGGCTGATGTCCTTGTGAGGTTGTTCTTGTTGGTCTTCAAAAGGGAGTGGAGATTAGAGGAGGTCTGCTATCACTGGAGAAAAGTAAATATTGAACTGTTTTCAAACGAGGCAAAAAGGCCTATTTGAAGAGCTGCAAGCATGTCAATCTCACTTCAGTCTGTGGAAAAATCATGAAGTCAGCATCATATGCTGCTGGAGCAGTTTGAGGATGTGAAGAAGGTGGAAATCACGGGGAGTTGTAGGCTAGTCAATACTGCTTCTATCCCTGGGAAGGCTGGGGAACATACACTTAAGAAACTACTTTTAAATGCTTGGAGAAGAAGGTGACTAGGCAGCCAGTATGGATTTATCTCGCACAAACCACGTTTGTCTGACCAACCTCATTGCTTTCTCTAATGAAACTACTGGTGCTGTGAGCAAATGAAGGCAGTGGATGTTGCATGCTTTACCAGTACTTCTGATAAAGTCATCCATCACCTTCTTTCAGCAATTTGCTGCAGCTGTTGCTCTGTTAGAATGCAATGTTTGTGGCCATTATTCTTTCCCTCTATTTGGGTACTCATGAGATAGCATCTTGAGTGTGGTATCCAGATCTGGGCTTCCCATATCAGAAGTATACTGGAATAAATCCAGTAAAGGCCAGCAAGATGGTCAGATAGTAGAGCACAAAACATAAAGGGGTGGATAAGAGGTCTAGGCTGATTCAGCTTAGCTTTTCATGCTTGCCTTTAACTACTTAACTGTGAGGATCTTTATATTCATGGAAGTGATAAACATTTTCCTTCTGTGAATGGAATTTGCTATGGCTCATAGTGCATTTGCACATTTTGAGGGTTTGATCCCACCCTTTAGAACATTGGTGGCAATATTCTGAATTTATTGCACCAATAGCATATGTTGAAATTGGAGTACAGTGTAGGCATATTTTCTGTAGACTATTTTTGCAAGTGAATAGAGTTGGCTCTTCAGCAAATGCTAGGTTGTACTTTTATTTTTTTTTTATTTTAAGGAAGACTTCTAAAATGACTGAAGATGTGTTTACAACAAACAAAAATGTTTGAATTCTTGTTTGTCATCAGTGTCAATGGTATGCAACAGAGTACACTGAAATCTGATTCCTCTTCAGTTTAGGTTCCTGAGTACTGGGAGGTGTGTACATATTCCAACTTCTAGGGAAATTTGGAAAATTTTTTGTCAACTGTTCTACCAAATAACTGCAGTTCTGATCTGCAGTCTTACAGATGGATTTTTTTGTTTCTGTTTTTGCATGTGGTACTTGGATGTGTGGAGATGCTTGCTCTCACACTCTCGGAGTATGCTTATGCTGTGTTGTATGTAGCTGTATTTGCTCTGTCTTTAAGAAGTGTTGATCACTCGTTCTTGGCATGAGAGCATAGGGTATTCAGGATTTCAGCTGTTCCAGGGTTTAAGCTTATAAAACAAGGTAAGCTAATGTGGTACACTTAGGAGATGAGATAAAATGCTGTAATGTTCATATCTGTTGTTTAGTGTAAGCATCTTAAACATGTTTTCTTGTAAATATCAAACTGTATTGCCTAGTCCCAAGCATTTTTTTTTCTCTCTTGCAGGGTATGAGTTAGTGTCACATGACAGAGCCAAAATGTCAGACGACATCAGGAAGCGGTTTGAATTCCCTAACACAGTTATTCAATCACAGGTATTTACTTTCTTAATGTTAAACAAATGGAATAACCTGTGATGACTTTTCTTCTATGTCCTGCTACCTGACTCCAAAGAGGTTTTAAGAAAGACCTTTTAGCTTCAAACCAGAAAACCTAAGTAGCTGTTATTCTCAAGGTGTAAACAGAAGCTAAGTGCTGTGTCCATGTAGCCTGAACGTTGTACATAATTACTCATCACTGTAAAGTCTCAGTGTGAAAATTAGAAGGCTTCCAGTCCTGGAAAGTTTAAGTAGGGCCAAATGCTATTTAGTAACCCCGTGAGTTGGAGAGAAGCAAAGAGTTACCAGATGTCATGTATGAAGTGGAAGTTCTTGACAGTGTTTTGTACAGCTGTCCTTAGGACTGATATATCTTTCTCCTGTGTGATGGCAGCTGAACTACTGCTGTCTTGTCTGTCATCAGTAATTCTGTATAGATTCTGTATAACCAGCAGGCAAAACGCCTGTATTTTCATATCATATCTGCCTTTAACTTTCTCATTTAAGTGAAACGTTTATCATAGTATCTTTAACAAGCAGCAAGGAAGAAAGTAATAAACTCTGTTTAGACTTTATCTGGTTCAGTCATTTCTCATTCTAGTGTTAAAATGTTTCTCTTCAGCTGGTAGAGCTAATTTCCCTATTGTCTGCTTCTTCCTGTTTTGAATTGAGGGTTAAATTTGCAGCCAGTTGTTTTATGGAGTTTGTGAGTACAATCTGCAATGTGATTCATCTGTCTATTCGGTTCAGGTTAAGCTGCACTGTTTTACAGTAAGTAATTGACTTTGAATAGAGACTAAAAAGTCCCCTAGTGGTCAGCTTGATATTTAGAAGAAGAAGGCTTAGTCCTCAAAACTGGAGTACACCCAAGCTGTGGTAATATGTCTTGCGCTATGGATGAGTTTGTGTTCTTTAGCCTTGGTGAATAGGGCTCAACGTTTTTGAACTACTTCAGTTTTTTTCAGTGCAGAATGCCTTTGTATGTATTACAGATGTCTCTTAATTTATCACTACAGTTGCTCATCATTTAGGGCTACTGTAGTGGGAATTTGTGCTGTGTTTGGGTGATTTCTGTAGCTTCCACCTCTATTCTGTGACCCCTCAAAAGCACAGTGGCATCAGCTGTCCAGATATTCCAGCTGTCATCAAACATCTACTCTGCAGATCATATTGCCTGTACAGACAAGGATCAGCAAAATGAGGGACTTGAGGAGGGCTTTTTAGGATAAAAGGTTTTACAGATGAATCTTGGGATGTGGTGAGCTATCCTGTGTCCTGGGTTTTTTGTATAACTCACAAAAACCCCTTTCTATTGATAAGCCTTTTTTCCTGTGTAATGAATTTTTGAAGGATGCAATTGTCATTTCTAAAGTTTCTGATCATAGAATGGTTTGGTTTGGAAGGGACCTTTAAGATCATCTGGTTCCAACCCCCCTGCTATAGTCAAGGACACCTCCCTCTAGAGTCAGAGTCCCATCCTCCCTCAGAGTCCCATCCAGCTTGGCCTTGAGTACTTCAGGGAGGGGCAATCATAGTCTCACTGGGCAACCTGTTCCAATGTCTCACCACGCTTACAGTAAAGAATTGCTTCCTAACATTAGTCTAAATCTACCCTCTTCTGGTTTAAAAATAATTCCTTCTCATCCTGTCACTATCTGCCCTTATAAAAAGTCCCTCCGCAGCCTTCATGTAAGCCCTCTTCAGCCACTGGAAGGTTGCTATAAGGTTGCCTTGGAGCTCTTCTCTTGGCTGAAAAGCCCCAGCTCTCTCAGTCTGTTCTTGTAGGGGAGGTGCTTCAGCCCTCTGATTTGTCTTAATGGCCCTCCTCTGGATCTGCTCCAACAACTCCATGACCTTCTTGTGTTGGGGCCTCCAAAACTGGATGCAGTAATCCAGGTGAAGTCTCATAAGTGCAGAGTAGAGGGGCAGAATCACCTGCCTGTAGGGAAACTGCTGAATCACAGCCTGAGCCACTGATTGATCACCTGAGGTGAGCATTGAGTCAGCCATGGGGCACAGGTGAAGGTAATGATACCTGTGTGATTGGAGGGGGGTGGAGCCTGGCTCCACCTCCCCCCAGGCCCCATTTAAGGGCTGGCTTCCACCAGGGAAGGATCTCTTTCTGGAGATCCCTCCCGAGTGGAGCATTCGCGAGCCTTCGTCATCTAAGGTGAGCCTTTGTCTTTTTGTATTATTTCTCTGTACTATCTCGTATACCACCTGTGTAAGATCCATCTAAATACACTATCTCTCCTCATTCTGCTGAGAGAATTATTCTTTGAGATCCTTAACTCTACACCTGCCTCAACCGGCTGGTCACGTTTCTCTTGATGCAACCAGGATATTGTCGGCCTTATAGCCTGCAAGTGCACATTGCTGGCTCATGTTGAGTTTCTCATCAACTACGCTTCCAGATTCTTCTCTTCAGGGCTGCTCACAAGCCATTCTCCACCCACCCTGTATTTTGCTTGGGATTGCTGTGATGCACGTGCAGGACCCTGCTCTTGGCCTTGTCGAACTTCATGAGGTTGACATGGGCCCACATCTCCAGCTTGTCCAGGTCCCTCTGGATGGCCTACCTTCCCACTGGCATGTCAGCTGCACCACTCAGCTTGGTGTTGTCTGCAAACTTGCTGAGGGTGCACTCAATCCCACTGTCCATGGTGCCTGCAAAGATGTTAAATAGCTCCGGTCCCAACACCTGTCCCTGATGATTGCCCCTCATCACCAGTCTCCAAATGGACACTGAACTGTTGACTGCAGCTGTCTTAGTGTGTCCATCCAGCCAATTCTTTTTCCAGAAAGTGGTCTATTCATCGCATCCTTTTTTTTTTCCAATTTGATGATCAGGATGTTGTGCAGGACAGTGTTAAACGCTTTGCACAATTTCAGGTAGATGTCATTGCTTTTCCTTTATCCACTGATGCTGCAATTCCATCATAAAAGGCCTGCAAGTTTCTCAGGTGTGACTTACCCTTTGGTGAAGCCGTGTTGGTTACTACCAATCACCTCAACTTTATTTTACATGTGCCTCAGTAGGGCCTTCAGGAGGATCTGCTTCATGATCTTGCCAGGTACTGAGGTGAAGCTGGTCTGTAGTTCCCTCAATCTTCTTTTTTTCTGGTCTTGAAAATGGGATTATGTTTTCCTTTTTTCAATCAGTTGGAACTCCTCCAGACTGCCATGAGCTTTCAAATATGATTGATGTATGGCAACTCCATCTGCCAGTTGCTTCAGAACCCATGGATGGATCTTATCAAGTCCCATGGACTTGCATGCCTTCAGGTTCTTTAGATGGTCTCAAACCTGATCTTCACTTACAGCAGGAATAAAAGGAAAATGATGAGCAGGAAAAAGAAATAACTGGATGTTCACTTAAGTTCTCTAAAAACCTGTGGTCTGAGTGGGCAGACTATTTTGCTGGTCTTTCAATGTAATAGCTGGACAGAAACAAAGACCTGACTTAATTCCATTTTCTCATTTTAAATTCTCAGATAATAAGGTTTTTTGTTCTGTTGTTTCTTTCCCTTTTTTTTTTTTGTTGCTGTGAAATATGTCAGAGTACACATCAAAACCTTTGTGAAGTGCAATCTTGGTAGTCTAGGAAGGTTTATAGTGACATTGTTCCTAGAAATGTGACCTGCTATCTCAGAGTTCTTCATATCAGACTAGTGGGCAGCCTCTAGAGGAGTTGTAAATAAATTGTAAAAGAAGAAGAAACCTGGAAACATTTTAAAATACGTTCCTGTATTTTTATACACTGGTGAAACAGAAATGTTAATCATGTGGCTTTCGTTGTTTTTTTTCTTGGCTTCCAAGTTTATTTTTATCCAAAAGTAGTTATCTGTTCTTACAATAGGAGAGCAGATGGAGCTGTTCTTCTCGTTATGTTGATAATCTGAAACATTCTCATTTTTTCTGCTCTGAAGAGATCTTTGTCTTTCTCAGGGTTTTCAGTGTAGCACTCTCAGTGATTATGAAACGTGTGCATTTTAAAGGAACCTTGAGGAAATTGGGTATTTCTTCTGTTATTTAATGAAAATTATTTTCATACTGCTCATATAAACATCCTGCTCCTTTTAGAATTGAAGCCCTGTTTTTAACAACATTTTTACTGGAGGACCTGGAAAATCAGTCTTGTTTGTTATTTCTTTGCCACAGAGTAGCATTATGAGAAATATAGTTATATCTAAATGTCTGATTTATAGTAAATTAAACATTTCTGGCTGTAGATGTACTATCAGGTATGCCAAGGTTTTGAGACCATGTTCATCATCAGTATTTTCCTAAGGAAGCACTTCAGAACTTTGTGTATGTTTATATGTTCAATTCTACTTCCTTTCTTGCTGTCACTAACTTGTGTAGTAAAGAATATAGTAATGGCCAGTGCTGTAAAGTGCACAGAGATCTATATAGCTGCAAGTCTGTTACAATTGATGAATTAAAATGTGTGCAATTCTTGAGTATGTGCATAATCCTAATCTTACAGGAGGCTGTGTGGAAATGTGCACTTCTTTCTGTTTGTTATTTTTCACTTCTCCACTACAAAAAAAAAAACATTTGATCTGCATGCATTTTTATTTCTTGTTTAGGCAGTGGGCCATCTGATTGCTGCAGTACTGAAAGAAAATGCTTCTTCAGAGAAGATTAAGCAGGCCTCTCACCAGGTCTGTGCCATTCTTTCACTTTTGTCTTCTTTTGCATCCATGGATGCCTACATTTTTCCTGTGGATTCTTACTCCTTATTGTGTGACTTCAATAAATCTGAGAAGTTAAGTACTTTGACACTGTGTGTCTGGGTGTACACCTGGAAACTCAGCCTTCAGGATCAGAAGGTGGAAACCTTAACTCTGCAGAAGAGTAACATCTCATTACTCGACTGAAGAGAGTTTTGAATTTATTTACTTTACCAGAAGTGATATGCTGTGTGGTGTGATATTACCGTTTTCTTAAAAACAAATAAATTACAACAATTTAGGTATTTCAGAAAATATGTACTTTCATGTAGCTGTATTGATGTTTTCTTTCATATTAACTGTAAGAGTGCACATTTATGTAAAAGAGCATGATGCTTTTAATTGATGTAATTTTAATTGATTAATTTAAATGATGCATTTATGTAAAAGAGGATGCTTTTAATTGAGTCAAGCTCACTTAAGTATGGAACTAGCTTGTTAACCAAGATCCATACGCAATGCTGGTGTTTGCAGGTGTCACAGTCACGTCAGAGAGGTCTTAGGATTTCCTCCCTTTTTCTTCTCCAGTGCTAATTCATGCTGAAATAAGCAGAAAAAAAAAAACCTGTGGATTTTTTCCTTTGTCTGAAATCCCAAGCCCCAACAAACTAATAAACCCTTTTCATGGGAGAATTTTGTGGTATTCTGTTGTTCAAAAATGTTTTCTTTTCTCCATTTGGAAACCATAAAGTCAGTAAACCAACTTAGAAATGCAGATCTAGCATCAAATAAACCGTGTGTTTGATAGACAGATATTTGTGTTTAAGAGAATGGAGGACTTCATTTGAAGAACAAAGATGATTTCCTACCCTGTAGCTGTTTGTATGCCTGCCTCTAGCTGTCTGCAGTACACTGTACTATAGAGCCAGTTTGACATAGCAGTTCCTGACATTTCTGTTAATATTTCGAAGGAAAGTAGAATTGATGTGAGTCTACTCTAACAGGCATAGCTGAAAGATTCTCTTGTTGTGTCTTATTCTTCTGTTCATACTGAGGGCAGTGCATCTGGGGAAGAGAAACATGAGAGCTACCCTAACGTAGTCCTTTCTTAGATGAAAAATCTGTATTCCAGCTTCTTCTTTGTACTCTCTAAGACTTAAGGTGAACCTGTTAAGCTGGTTTTATTTACAAATGTGTTTGAAATGAAGGAAATCAATGTCAGCCTTCTTACTGTTTGTCTCATACTTCTACTTTTAGACTCCTGCTCTGAATTTACTCTGGGAGAAGTGCTGCAGTGAGAGTGTTGCCTTGAGAACAGCTTGCTCTGAGGGTTTGGTGGCACTTGTTGCAGAGAACCATGCTGAGCTCAGCTATGTTCTTCATGGAGCTGTCAACCTAATTCCCTCAGCAAGGTGGTATTTTAATAATTTCGTGCCTTTGGTCAACTGCTTATCAATCACAGCTTTTTTCCATGTGAACCCTATGGAAGAGAAGTGGCTCTGTGAGTGACTGTACTCAAATTGATATTCATTCAGGGCTGACAGTGCCCTGCTATTCTGCTGCAGGACAGTGTTTTCATCTTGGCAGTAACCATATTGGTTTGTCTATGAAAGAACTCCTAGTCTCTCACACACATGCAAGTGGAAGTCGTTAGAAGTTTAAGCTAATGGTCTGAACTGTAATAACCTCAGAAATAAAGGCACTGCCTGGTTTTGTTCCCTCTGTCACGGGAAGGAAAATGGCAGTGACTCCTTTCATGATAAGGGAAGGGGGAATAACTTCCTAATCTGCCTGTCCAAATAACTGACTGCTCATGGGGGTCCACCATTATTCTCTAGGTAGGTATTAGGAGTGCTGGCTTGTGTTTTCACGTCCATTGAGGAAGAAATCACTTTATCTAACTCTGCAGCTATTAACTCTTACAAAATTCTGCAAGTATAATGTTTACATCTTGTGATGTATTTTTTTATATAGGCAATCAGCACAATATACAAGAAAATGGCAGATTTGGGGGAAAAATGCACGATGTGTAAAACTTAAAAATGGAAAGTCAAATGATAATTGAGAAAGTGTTTTCACTCAAGGCCCCCAACCTCATAAAAAACTTTGGGTACCTCTGTCTCTCTCCCTAGTGCCATTTTTAGCCGAAGATAAAAGTGAAGGCTGCTTTAGAAGTAGTGCCTCCTGTTTCATTGTGTTGGTCCACAACATCAGAGGCAGATGGTGGTATGGCAGTAGTGATTAACCCTCTCACCAGTATTTCATTACATATTATTACCGTGTGACAGATGGCAGTAGAGGAGCAGTCTGAGGTGGAAGTGCATCTGAAGCAAAGGTGTGGAATTGAATCCCTGTATGCAGAAAAAATGACACCCAGTGACATTCATCAACACCTGCTGAATGTTTCTGGAGACCAAACAGTGGATGTGAGCACAGTGAGGTGGTAGGTGGTACCTTTCAGCAGTAATGACAGTGGGTCGCCTTCACTGGTGCATGTTTTTGAGTGCAGCATGAAGGCTCTTGTTCATCTCTGGTGAAAATGGTGATGACTGTGTTGAAAAACAGTTTTGTAGCTGAGATCTTTCTCTTATCAAGTTGTGTTATGTTCTTCGCATCCGTTGTAGGTTCCATGGAAATAAATAGAAGGCCTTATTTTCAGAGAGCTCCATGTCTAGGGCTACACCTGTGGTGTATTATGCTGGTGAACTCAGCATCATCACAGAGGTTGCAAAAAACATGCTATTGAAGAAGAGTTTTACACTCTTTCTAAACTCACATAATCAATTTTAGGGTGAAGTTTCTCATGGTCAGTCTGAGCCAAGGATGAATTTAGTTTTGAGTAAACTGCAGTGAAATGCTGAAGAAATCACTTGATTAAAGAAACAAAAAATGACTCAGCCCTTGTGGCTGACTTTCTTAAAGCTGAATTATGGATCTTGCTGTGATGATGTGACTCTGCTGAGTTTACAGTAGCTGGTTATGATTCCCTATAGAAAGTATCGTAAAGCTGTTCTTACAATATGAGTAATTTCTGCAAACCATGCATTCAAAAGGACCTTCAGTTTGAGACCAAGGGGGTTTCTGCATTTTTAACTAAGAAGCAAAAGCACCTGTGCGTTAGACCCTGGGAATCTTGGGTGTTTTGAGATTAGCTGTAGGAAGTTTCACTAGCTATGGCTTGCAAACTGAAAAATGTTTCATTCCTGTTCTGGCAAGGGTTGTTAAGAGTATCACCAGTATATAGGGAAGTTAAATTTTTATACCGTCTCTGCTTCGGGATAAAAACTACCAGAAAAAAATATTTTAGACTGAGCTGACCTTAAAGACAAAAGTAGAGTTAAAGTATTGAAAGGACATGGCTCTGCCCCAGTTCCACCCATTCTTAGATTTTCCATGTGTTAAATCACCACAATTGGTTAGTTGCTATGGTAAGTGCTGGCAAATTACCTAGGAGCCATTATACATGTATTTTTGACATTTTTTCCTCAAGATGCCACAGTTCAAACCACATCCTTTTCAGACTGCAAAGCAGGATTTAGCCTAACCGCAGAAGTCCCTGGGTTTAAAATGTCTGTAGCCTCAGGAGCTGATTAAAATGATTGTTTCTTATTGGTTCCTTTCAGTGCTGATGCCTTTTTTTTCCCTCTCAATTGTTTTAGAGTCTTAGCCTGCTGTTTCTTGTTATTCCCAGCCAAATTTTTCATCCAGGTTTGCTCTGGGGCTTTGCACAGCAGTGTGCACAGTGTCTTTAGAAGAAAATAAATGTGAGATTAGCAGCCAGAAAGGCACATGGAATTGCTGAGCACATTTCAGTGCTAGATGAAGTTAGGTAAATGCTTTATGATGTTTTGTTCTTTCTTCCCTTCCTTTTGTTATGATGAATTTAGCAGGGGTTTAGCACACCTGGTGGTTTTTATTTTGTCAGGTGTATCAATTTCTACATGCTAGGAAAAACATTGTTAGGGATGCATTCATTGCTTTTTTGTATTTACTTTTTACATGGTTCTCACTATCTGCTTATTATAAAAGTGAGAAACCATTCAGATCTCTGGTGCTTTGTTGTACTAGTCATTACTAAGTTTCCTCTGGTGCCTTTAAAGTGTAAACCTCATGGAGAGTTAGGATTCTAAGTCTATGTTTGTACATACATACTTTCCAGTGTATATTCATAAACTTAAGTATGCATATTTATATATATGAATATATACATGTACACATTTTACTGTGTTTTTTTTGTCATTGACCTTTGACTTCCTTTCCTTTGATCTGCAAAATACTGGTTTTCTGCCAGTATAAATCATCACAGGCCTTTCTGTTATGGAAGAAGGAAAAACTGTGGCCAGTATTCAGTTATGAATGATCATAAATAACCAGAATATTATATTAAAAAGCTATTAAAAAATAAATCGTTCTAATCTTTTAATTGCCAGAAGGATTTTTGTATATTTGCAATTTTTCCTTATTACCTGAGCACGACTGCTGTGATTTTTTGCTATGTGCCATAGCAGTGCTCTGCTAGAGTTCAGTAGCTGGGTGCAAAGCCTCAAGCAGGTGCTCTTCCCCCACCTCCCACCGGGGAAATTCAGACCAGTACTGCTGGAATATCAGATCAGTGTAACCTGTTCTCTTACTGTTTTATTGTTTGCTTTTTCTGCACTGCATACTTGCTCTGTTGATGTTGGGGATATATCAATAGACTGACCTTTAAGTGGTTCAAGCCTTACAGCGTCTCCAAGGTCATTTTTCTCCCCATGCCTGTCCAGAAGACTCTCCCCCTCTGTGTGTTAGGCTGGCTGCTCTGGGATCTGTAGGCCTGCTGCGCTCCTTTGTTTTGGTTGCTTGGCAACAGAATTCTGCTGAACCTCCTTTTCTTGTGTATGGTTGGATTTCCGTGTTTCAAGAGCCAGGTGTCGTGATAGCCATTAATTGGAAGGATTACAGGCACATTTTTCAACTGATCCATTTTTGGAAGAAAACAAGCAAGTGTAGTCTGGTTTTTTAGCACTGTTGCAAAGAGCGTGAAAGGCGCAGAAGAAGGCACGTGATACTTTGCCTTTGTTTGGAATATGAATATAAACATTTACTGGTGGGTTCATGTAGTGTTGGAATCTCTGTAGGGTATTCCCTGGTGTACCTTGACAGCTTATGGAGGAGTCCCTCTGCAGGTGGTATTAAATTTTATAGAAATCTGGTAGTTAGAAGTTATATTTATCTGTCATATTTCTCCATTTTCTTTGTTGTGAGTTTTAGGCTTTGATTTCATAATTTTCAGTTTCTTGAATCTTCATTTGCAAATATCAGGCCTTGCTGTTTTTTGTTGTTGGTTTTTTTTTTGTGACTACGTTACCCTGTTTTTGACATTACATGGGCCTAGCCTGTTTGTGCAAACAGGCTTTTGGAGTTGAGGAGTTGCTGCAGTGGTCCATTCAGTGATGCAGAAGTGAAGTTATAAATAAAACAGATTTTTCTGACTTTCTACTTCAAGGAAAGAAAGAGGGAAATGATAATAAAGAGCAATAAAACAACACTAGCCTCCAGTTTTCCTTTTTTCTTCATTATTTTTCCCTGTGCGATATTTGTTAGGTGATGATCTTTTATAAAATATATTATTAATTCTTCCTGTTCATTTTTCTTAAGTTGCTGTGTTTTAGTAATGGAAACAATGAACTATCTGATACCATTTTCTGGATGAACAATCAAATAATTGATCATGACTTTTTTCTTCTGTCAGTATTTTCACTGTGTAAGAAGTAATCTTCAGAAAATAGATTGGGTTCTATAAGGTTGGGTTGGGTTTTGTGTGATCTGGTTTGAAAGATGTGGAGCTCAATGGAAAAAAAAATCTTGAAGATCATGCTTTTAAATTCAACCAAGTGGTATCAACCTTTAGATTTGTTATTACCTTTACTGCACAATCAAAAGACTTCTGTTTCTCCTTGTGCTGGACTTTATTACCATAATTATTATCATCCCTGGAAAATGAGAAGTCCTATCAAACATTCAGAAATACTTTTTGTTTCTTGTGTTTTCACTGGAAACAAACTTAAAAATGTAAAAGGAGGGAAATAAAATAGTTGTATGTAACAATCACTTGAGATTTAAAGAATAAAGCAGATACCTCAAGCATTCTTTTTTCTGAGAAGGTATGTTTTAGTGTATTTAGATGCTTTCGCCTGGAGATGAGGAGTAAGGCTGAAATGTGTAGTACACTGAATGCTTACCTGTCCATTGAAATGCAGAGAATAGCTAGTTTGAGAGTTCAGTGTTTTAGAATACCAATGACCATTAAACTGGGGACAAAACTGTGCTTTTAAGATCACGTGGGAAGAAACCATGACAAATGTTAATTTGTACATTAATTACTGTCTACTATATTGTTTTATGAAAAAAAAAGACATGGATATACAGCGTGTCTGAAACTGTAGACAGATGGCATATGTAAGGTCTGTAAGGAGAATTCAGTGCTGCTTTAGTGTCAGTTTTGTTACTAGGTTCTTCCTCTTACAAAAGAATCAAATAACTTGGCTCCACACTTGACAGCACTGTCCTTTTTGTCAACAGGAATGTGCATGGTTTAGTAAAAACTATTTGGAAGCTACTGCAAATTCAAGCCATACAACTGGGAAGAGATGGAGATGAGGCTGTTCAGAATGTGTATGGAATCAGGTTAGTTTCAATTTGTTTTAAATAGACTCCCTATCAACGTTTTGTAATAAGGGTTAATGCTGGCCTTCTGTCTGCTTGTTTGTTGTTTTTTTTTTTGTGTGTTATTTTGGTCCTAAAGTCCTAGAACATCCCAGGTTCCAAAAGGATCATCCAGTCCAACTCCTGGCTTCACACAGAACCACCCAAAAATCAGACCGTAGGCCTGAGAGCATTGTTCAGACACTTCTTGGACTCAGGATATATTTGACAAGAGCGGTGTCTGTGCAAGGGAGTTAACTACAACTTGTTTCTTCAGTGATTCAAGGGACAACTGACTGGGTGCAACTGAACCTGGCTTCGTTTTTGAGCTCAGCCTTTATTATCTTTATGTTTGCTATCAACTGAGGGAAGACATAATTCAAAGTTCACAGCTGTAAAGATGCTTAACAGCTTTAAAACAGTTGTCTCTGAAGAGAGAGTTTCCAGTAGTTACAGTTCTCACAAAACAAACCTTTAATACTACTATTAATGGAATAATTTGTGGTAACTATTGCTGAACGTTTTTTAACATGTGTTGTAACAGTCCTTAAGGTACAGAGAGGTATGTTCTGAAGTAGTCTGTTCATTCCTTTGGGTGAGCAGCAACAAATGGGAAGAGACTTATGTAAAACAAGTAGTATTCTGAGGATGTCTTATGGTCACAGTATGATTGTCTGAGGTGGTATTTTGCTGCTTTCTTTAACCCAGCTCTGGAATTCATTCAAGGTCTTAGTCATATCTGAGAATCTCACTAGGTATAGAGTATATCTGAGATGCTTTCTTTCTGCAAAGTACTGGGGGAAAAACTGCTTTAGTAACAATTGCAGCAGAACTGATTTTCATCAACTTCAGAGAACGCCTAAATTACTAGGACAGCATATGCGCAATTTCCCTGAACCAGCAATGCACCCTTGTGGCAAAGAAGGCCTTGCGGCAGCCTGGGATACAGTAGGAAGAGTATTGCCAGCAGGCTGATGGAACTGATCCTTCCGTCTGCTTGAACATGAGACAGATTTTTGTGCTTTGTCCACTGCCAAGTTATCAGTGCAGAAAACATAGGAACTTAGTGGAGAGAGTCCAGAAAGGACAGCAAGGATGATAGAGCGACTGGAGCACTTTTCATGTAAGGAGAGGCTGAGGAGAATTGGAACCCTTCAGTGTGGAGAAAGCTTAACAGATGTTATCACAGAATCACAGACCTGTAGGAGTTGGAAGGAACCTCTAAGAGATTGAGTCCAACCCCTCTGCCAAAGCAGCTCCCTAGCCCAGGTTGCACAGGTAGGCGTCCAGGTGGGTCTTGAACACCTGCAGAGAAGGAGACTCCACCACCTCTCTGTGCAGCCTGTGCCAGTGCTCTGTCACTGCACTGTGAAGGACTTCCCACACACACTTGTGTGGAACTTCCTATGTGTATCCATACGTTTACGTTCCTGATGCAATGTATGAAGATGATGTTCCTAGAAAGTAGTGCCTACAGACGGGACAGGGCAATGGGCACAAACTGTAACACAGGAGATTCTGTATTCAAGAAAATAATTTTTATTTGGTACTGTGCAGGTGCTCAAATACTGGAGCAGGTTGCCGAGAAGTGTGTGGAGTTTCTGTCCTTAGAAATGCTTGAGACCTAGCTGAGCAATTCTGGACAACCTTGTCTAGCTGTCTATTCTGGAGCAGATGAGTTGGAGTAGATGTTGCAAAAAATCTGTTAGAATTTAAAAATAGTTCTGATTCTACTTTTTGCTTAAACATTTTAAGGTGTTTGATAGTACAAAGTTAAAGTGAACACTGGAAACTCAAAATGGGCAATGGCAAAGGAAGGTTTTGTGTTGAAAAAGAAGAAATATTGGGACTTGTGCATGTACAGTAGTGTGATAATCGCTAATGGTCATTTTATCACTTCCCTCTCCCCATTTTTTTTTTCCTTCTATCAAAATAAAGTTCTTAAATATTCTTACTGTTAAAGTGGTTGTCGTGTTAAAGTAAATAATTTCAAAGTGCATCTGGAGCTACTAATATGAAACTGCTTGCCCTGCAGTAGCAGTCTTCTTGAGAGGAGATCTTGGTAAACTCATCCAGCTTTAGAGAAATTATGAATCAGTTTTGAATCAGCTACTCTTCTGTCTTCATATGGAGAAGATCCAAGTAATGTCATGAATATGCTTCAAGCTGCTTTTTATGCAGAGAAGTGATATCATAATGGCATGTTGTATCTCTTATGCTTTAAGAGTATAAAAATACACTGTTTAGTAGAGGAAAAACATTTCTTTTCCTCTATTTAATTTTGCTAAGGTTAAACGGAGGAGACTTTGGAGAACTGGATGCACTTACATAGGTCACTCTGTAAGTAATGCCTCCTATTTGTTTCCATGGAAACAACAATAGACGCAGAGAGCACAACAACAGTATTCAATAGTGTACATTCTCAGCTACAGAACACTATTTTTTTGCAACTTTGTCGTCACTATTAACTATGCATTTTTACCAACCACAACCAAGAGCCAGCGTGCCACATTTGTAAAAAAATCTTTGTGGCTGTCTGGAACGTGGCTTGACTTTTACTATTGCTGCTGAAATCCACCACCCACTACATTGTGCCATCATCCACCATGTTGCCGTAAATGTTCTGCAAGTGTTGATGGATGTCAGTGGATAGCATTTTTCCTGAATGGAAGAATTAAATTCTGCACTTTACTTGATGTGCACTTCCATGTCAGATAACATTTTGTCAGACTGCCCCTTTGCTGCCATCTGTTGCACAGCAACAAAACGTAATGAAATAGTGACAGGAAGGTTCAACCTTACTGCCATACCAGCAACATCCACCTCTGGTGTTGTGGGTCAGTGTAATAAAAAAGGAGTCATTAATTTTGGTGCAGCCCTTTTATTATACTGTTAACTGTGCAAGAGTATTCTGTACAAAAATCATCAATGGAATTGTGAAAAAGAACATTCACAAAAATCCATGATTCTCACTCTTTTGGGACATTCATAAGATAATATTAGAGGCTAATGGTCAGATCTTTCTTTAAAAGATCAGTCTCAATTATAAATAATAGAACTACCTACAGTACATCTTCCTATCACGATATAATATTGTATCTAATTCTTGAATTGGGAGAAAATAATGTCTTGCAGTTCGCAGGATTTTGTGTGGTTGTATATTGTGATTTCATTTAGGAAAGCATCTGTGCTTTTAGAACTGTGATTCCACACATCCCTTAAACAAATTAAACTTGGAAAACTGAGAAGGGTTTGTCTGTGCTGCTAAAGAAAGCAGGAAATGTTCCTTCTAACCTAGTAAATTGATAGAAACTGCCTAATTTATCACTTAGCTTTAGGATTTCTAATTGTTTCCATAAGCTGTTTAAGTATTGCTGTCTTTCTGACAAGCGAGTATTTCAGGGGTTGCTAAATACCAAATCAAAATAATAATAATAATAGATAATAACTGATGCTACTTAAATTTGAATATGGAATAGTCTGAATTTTTATGATGAAGTTAGGACCAGCTATAGTGAGACAGAAGTAGCAAGAAAATTGTCACTGTGCTTGAGAACTGCATGCTCCCACTGGGTAAATTCTCTACTCTATCATTAAGTTGTTTGGTGGTTTCCTCCTCGTATTAATATGCCTGTGCAGTAGCTCAAACTTGAGCTGAATTGAGGCAGAGGAGGTAAAGATAACAATATTTACCAGGAACACTGTCAACATCCTTAGTTTGGGTGAGTTATGGCATGCATTTATGGAACCTTGTCTATAGATACTATTAGAAAGCCATTGGCATCTTTGTTTGGCGCTTTTTTGTTTGCTTTGAACTTGGGTCTGTGTGGTGTTCAGAAATAAAGCAAACGATCACCTTAACCTTGTTTTGTTATTCTCCCTTCACAAGACAGTTCATTTCCCTAGATACTCATGTATTTACAGACTTCTGAGTGGAAAAACAAGTCTGCAAATAGTATTTGAAGAATACTCCAATCATTTAAATTGGACTTCTATTTGAAAGTCTACTTTTTATTGAATAACAAACCATCTTTATTTTGAACTGCAGACTGCTAAGGCTGCAATGCAACAATAACCTTAGTCTTTTGATTTCTGTACACAGATTATAGAAGATTCTTTATCTCCAGTAAAATGTTTACAGAATCAAGGAAGGCAGACATGTGAAGACTATGTGCATAAGTAAACAAATTTTAGATAAATGAATATAGGGATTACCACACCTCCACCCCAAAAATGAGGACCAGAGCTGTAATGTATGCCTACATCTCAGTTAATACATGTTTTCTGTGCACACTGCAAGTAGTCTGTCTCAGGGTCAGTCTCATGACAGTTCCTGTACTTTGAAATTACTTATTTTCCTGAACAGAATCACTTCTTTAGAAGAAAAAATTATTTGAGGAGCAGAGGGAAAATCCAGTGTAAAAAAAATACATGTATCTTCTGTACTTGCAGAGTGGTTCCAGTAACTGAAAATGCATTCTCTTTTTATAGACTAAATTTGCCAATTTCAGTTCCCACCATCTAGTTACTGCTTGCTAGCATGACCAGTTTTACTGTGTTGGCACTCTGAGGCTTTGACGACCTTTTCACATCAGCATTTGTCACAAGGCTGGCAATAAAGTGGGGGCTCCCAGGCTGCTGAGGGACCTTCTGAAAAGAGGAGCTGGTGAGGACAGTAAGTTGAGAACAGATTTTAAGTGTTCAATTGGACAAGTGATTGAACTGGTTTCAGATACTAAAGATTTATACTTTGTGCTTAAAAGACAAGTGTGTTGTGGATCAAAATATTCAGTGCATATTATGTGGAACCTATTGCTAGAACCTAGTGCTTTTACCAGCTCAAATCAGATGACGCATCTTAACAGCGTTCATAGCATTGATTTTAAAAAAATAAAAAAACAACAAAACATGAGTCAGGAATTTTCAGATTGACTCTTCATTTTATTCTCTTTTCTCAGAGATCCTAGAAAATATACTGATTTCATAGTGTAAGTCTTGGGAAAGTGGGTAACAAAGAGAGTTGGTAATACCAGGATATTAAACTGTCCATTTCTACTGCTGCTTTTATTTTGAACATTGTAAACTTCCACATTTACTTGCTGCATTATGGATCCAAATGTGATTTCTCTGCATTTCAGGAACAATCCTCATCCATTAATCACTGTCCTTGAAAACAGACCTGATTGCTGGCCAATTTTACTGCAGCAGATAATAGTATTTTTCCATCAATGTCCAGAGAGGTAAGTAAATGAATAAACTGAAAAATAGCCAATGTAGGTAACTCAATTGTCAGCATAGTTTTCTTGAAGTTAGCTGCAATTGTAGAGGCTTGTATGTAAGCAGTAAAAAGTGTATCTTTGAAAAAAGATAATTATAAAATTTAATGACACAATTTAAATGTAAAAATGGATCAATAAGTGACAATATAATCCATTAAAAATATATTTTTAATTTTTGTTTAACTCGCCTGTATTGATAACATTTTTGTGGACATGGAGAAATGTGTGTGGAGAAATGTGATTAAAAAGAGAATTCATTTTGATTATTTATTTTGTAAACAGAGTTAAAAATAGAAATCAAGTAAAATTAGTTTTAACAAAAATGATCCCCATTCTATGCCGGAAACTGCAATTACTGTCGTTCAGCTGCTAAAGGAAAAAGTTCACTAATCCCATCAAAAACTGTAATCTCCAGCATGTTTTAGCAAGTAGAGTTTTACAGGGATACAAAAAATGATTTGTATATGCCAAGATGACTATATATCATGTATGTAACTAATATATGTGAAACATATGGATTTTGTAAGGTAAGGACAGGAAGCTATACCTCATAGGAAAGGATGAGGTCTTTATATATGGTATATACTGCTTGATTTAAAAAAAGAAAATGAATAGCATAGCCTTGTTATAAAATACTTTACCAGCAGTTTCAGTGTTCTTTCATGCTTATCTCCAAGGAACTTGTCCTGTAAAGCTTCATTGCAAGATATCAAACGCAGGAACTGCTTTGCAGTCAAATGTTTTAAATACGCAACAACATATGCATATATTTGAGATAAAACAAATCTCCTTTTTCCAGTTTTCTGGAACTGGAAACTGTATGGATTTTCTGGAATATGTAAACTGATCAGAATAATATTATAGCAGAACTGACTTCTATATTTTATTCATTTACATTAGCAGAATAAGTTTATTGATCTCTTAAATTTCTAGTAGGTCTAAGCTATATAATCAACAGAGAGACTTTCAAATAAAAGTCCAATTTAAATGATTGGAGTATTCTTCAAATACTATTTGCAGACTTGTTTTTCCACTCAGCTACTAAATCTGAGACTCACCAAGAGTCTCGACAGAGGTCTGTGTAGTTTTTTGCTGTTGGCATGTTTTAAATTAAAATAGGAGTTATTCTTGTTGAAATGGCAGACGTCTTAAACTTCTTGCTGCTTTTTGTGCAAAAATGTCTGTGGACTAAAATTCTAGACAGATAATATATTGATGTAGATTTCTCATTAAGTTATGTTTAAGCTTTGTATCAAAACCAAGTCTTGTTTGAAACTGATGCCTAATGTTGATTTTAAGTATATTTGCTAATGTATTGACCATTTCAGAGTCACAGAATTGTTGGGGTTAGAAGGGATCTCTGGAGATCAAGTCCAACCCCCTGCTAAAGCAAATTCTCTAGAGTAGACTGCACAGGAGAGGATCCAGATGTCCTGCACCAAACCATGTTCAATTGCAAAAGGTTCTTGTCAGTCCGCTTCTCCAAATTATCCAGGTTCCTTTGAAAAACTGCTTTCCAGTGCTTCAAATGCTCTCTCCTATATGACATTTGCAGAGTGCACTCCATCCCATTACCAAATCATTAATGAAAAGTAAGGAGTAGTAGACCCACTAATTATTCCTGTAGAACAGCATCACTTGTCAGCCTAATGATGCACATTGCATCACTGATCACTACTCTTTGAGCCCAACAATCTAGCTAGTTATCCAACCCCTATGCAGTCCACTTACCCAGCCATGTTTCACCAAATTGCTGATAGGGAGACAATGGACAACTTTATTAAAGGTATTGATAATTAACCTTATTTGATTGTGTAATAATGTCAAGATTGACTGGCAGTCCTAACATGGTCAAACTGAAAGAACTGTTATATGATAGTTGTTTTTTTTTTGCCAGGAAGCTGCATTGGCTAAACCAACTGTTGTTTCCTGTAATTGTTTAAGACCATTGCCCAGGCTGGATGGGACTTTGACCAGTGTGGTCAAGAGTGAGGTGTCCCTGCCAATAGCAGGGGAGTTGAAACCAGATGATCTTAAAGGTCCCTTCCAACCAAACCATTCTATGATTTTAAGAACTGAGAAGGAATGGATGGCTCTTTTTAGTTGAAATCAGATTTAGTAATTATGAAAAGATAATTCTGAATAATGTTTTCCAAATACTGCTTCAGTATTGTACAGTAGACTTTCATATTATTCAAAACAGAAAGTAACTTTCTTGAGTTGAGGAAAAACAGACTAAAATGAGGAGTATCTTAATATGCAAGTACATATCAAATCGTATTCCTTAGTGAATAGTTACTCTCTTAAAAATGCATTTCATTGTGTGGTTGCTAGATAAGATCACATGATAGTACTTTGTGATAGTAAATAGTGTTTTTTTTGTTTTTTTGAGAGAGAGTTAGCAATGCTTTTCTTAATACATTTCTGTTAATCATATCCTGTGAATTACTGCAGAACCAGGGGATGTCACATTACTTGGGTTTTCTACAAAGTTTGTTCAGTTTATGGTAGAAAGTACTCTTGGCAAACTTTTTTTTTTTAACCACAGGGCACAGAGTTCATGTGTTGCTATAATGGCTCCATTTCTGAGATACCTATACTGTGAACCATCTCAGCTACGAGAATATGCTGAACTGCGAATGGGCTTGCTTAGAATTTTACTTCAGCCACATGGTCCGAAGCATAAAGAAGCACCCTGTGTTCTGGAGCATCAGATTCTTCAGCTCCTGTGTGATTTGGTTCCACACCTTCAGGTAGAGTTGTTACCAGATCCAGCAGGAATGAGTGTGCCATTACTGCCTTTGAAGTGAACAAACATATCACTATCTTCCATTTTCTGTAGACTACATTCTACATGGTGATAAATACTACTACCTTTTCTTTTGAGATGTACGTTAAAATCTTAGTTACATCATAGAGGAAGTAGCCTAGAAATATCTGATCGAAGAATATTTATGTTAAAATAGTATTTCACTGCTGTATGAAATCTCTGTATAATTTGTTTTACTTGGTTGATAGAGCTTCAAGAGCTAAGTTGATTTTCTATTGTATTTGAAGAATAAGGGATTTTTCTCATCAATCACTTTAGAATCTTAATTTAAGTTCATCTATTGATTTTGCGAATAAGTTTTATCAAAGATTCCTGAATTTTGTTCTCTAAAGCCTTAATAGTAACTGCAATGATAATATTGTAGATCTAATAGAAGTAATTTTAAGATATTCTGCATAAATAGGAAAGGACAATTGAAATGTTAAGTGTTTTTCAATTACCTCTCTACAGGTTAAAGACTTGCCACAAGTTACAGAAACCTTGTTTTTTATTCAAGAGTTATTCCTCAGCCTGTTGCGCTTTCCTGTGTTTTGGAAAGCTCAATTATCCCAATTTTGTCTGCAACTGATATGCTTCTGTGAAGTGTGTTTAAGTGTAACAGGAGAATGTTCATCTCTGATCTCCTTAATAGAGGACAACTTTGAGCTCTTACAAGAGGTAAGAGTTTATTTTTCTGTAAGGAAATAGTCCTGTTAAATTTAAAGGATGTCATGCTAAAGGCAGGGTTTCAAGACTTTGATATATGGCATTCATCTTTGAGTGACCAGTGTTGTTTTGAAAGCTGATTTTTTTTTTCTTGGTTAAAAACCTTCTGACGGAAAAAAATTAAAAAAACAAAAAAACAGATGCTGTGTATATAAGCTAAACTTTAAACATAGAGATTTGTTTAAACTGAGTTTGTAGTTACTCATTTAAAGTACTTCCCATTTGCTATTTATATTCTTAATTGCGTTACAATCCATTAAGAATGGATTCTCCTTACAGAATTTAAGTCACGTGTTTTTTTGTTTGGTTGGTTTGCTTTGGTGGTTTGCTGTTTTTTTTTTTACTTTTTATACCCCTGAAAAATAAAGATAACTTGAACCTTTCATTTTTTCTCTATAGGTGTTTCCAGTGGAACAGTGTATAATTGGATTAGCACTTCTGCTGCTGCAAACACCAGAAAGTCAACAGAAGTCGATCTTGAGTCTAGGTAAAGCTCTTCTGGAAGAAGAATCCACACACTTAAGACTACGTTTTTATTTTTGTTTTGTGAAAATGGGATCTGCACTCTCTTGAATTAGACTGAAGTGTGAAATATTTGGTATAAAGTGGATTTTTCCTTGATTTAAAAAGTAAAATACGATCCAATGGCAATAAGGCTCGATTTTTCCCACTACGTTGACTTTTCCTGTGAATGTTACTGTATTCTCTGTCTTTGTTTTGAACTTTATTTGTTTCATTTTTAAGTCAGAAGGAGGATATTTTCAGTGGAGATTAATATTTTCTGAATGGTCTCTTTTGATATATCTTAAGAGAGTAGGTGTGATAATCTTGATAATGTTAGTCTGAGCTTTTGACTAACAGTTTTGATTGAGTTATTACAGTAGAAGTGAGGGACTATGCTACGCTCCATTATTGAATTTTGTGCAGCCATCAAGTGCTTCACTATAAAGAACAGAAGCGTAGGGGTCTCTAAGTAGAATATTTTACCAAAAATACCTGTGATGCTCCAGAAGTAATGCCTCCTCTATCGTTACATTGAGCCATAACACTGGAGGTGGATGTTAGTGGTATGGCAGTAGAGATTAAACCTTCCCAACAATATTCAATTGTATTTTGTTGCTGTAAGGCAGTGGGGTAGTCTGAACGAAATAGCATCTGACATGGAAGTGTGTTGGAGGAAAGGGGTGGAATTGAATTCCTCCATGCAGAAAAAGTGGTGTCTGCTGACATCCATTGGTGCTTGCTGAAGATTTATGGAGCCCAGACAGTAGCAGTGAACACAGTGAGGCAGTGGATGGTGCCTTTCAGCAGTGGCAACAGCACCAGTAGGTTGCCTCCGCTGGTCGATTGTTATGAGTGTGGCATGCAGGCTCTTGTTCGTTGCTAGTGCAAATGCAGAGCAAATGGCAGTGACTAAGTTGAAAAACAGAGTTTTACGTCTGAGGATTTGCTCTACCAAATAGTGTTACTGTGTTCTTTGTATCTGCTGTAGCTTCCATGAAAATAAGTAGAAGGCATTACTATGTACTGTATAATTCTTGAAACTTACTTTTTTTGACCAGTGCGTTTCCTAGAAATGTTTGCATCATGCAAAATTAGAAATGATATTCTTTTATTTTCCTTAAATTATCATCTTTTTGTCCCAATTTTCTTCAATAGCCTACAAGCTCCTTTCCTCTTCAGAAAACATTTCAGCCACAGCCCTTGTTTTGGTGATGCCTCTACTACAGATCTTATCTTCTTCATCAGTTGGAGACTGCTTACAGGAGGATGATTCTGGAGCTACTAGGCAGCAGCTGGCTAAAGATCTTTTGGAAATAATAAAGGAGGAAGATGTGAAGAATAAAAAGGAATTGGTAATATTCTGAGTTTCTTTTGTTGTTATTTTTCATTAGTTTTGTGGTACTTACAGGGGGTACAGTTAACATTTTGCTGCATTATGCCTATCTGACTGGGAAAAGCTTTATATAAATGAGTTTATTTAATAATTTTTTATGAAAATACTCTACAGTATGTATATTGTGTAGACTACTAGTAAAACTGAATGACATGTCTTTCTTCCCTTTTTACAGACCATATAAAGAATTCACCTGAACTATTAAGTAACAGGACTTAGTAGAGAACTACATTATGTATACTTATTTTGTTTCTTCTATTTATCTTATTCCTTTCCTTACTAGCGTGTTGTCCTGGTTTTTTTTAATGTGTACTGTTGTTTTCCATCTATTTACACGTGCCTGTTTTTTACGTACGCTAATTGTAGTGTCCAAGAAATTGATTAATTTATCTTATTTTACAAAGCTATCCAAAGTGTGGAGACATTTTACTTCCAATTAGTGAATAAAACCATCATTAAAATGAAGCTCTGCAGTTTACAGGGAACTGCAGTTGCTGCTCAGAATCTTTTTTCCCTGTTAATTTAAAGACGTGTGAGTTTGTCCCACTGGGGTCTGAATTCTATTTCTGATTTTAATTTGGAGGCTTCTTTTCAAATAATTTTAAGACTGGCTTTTTAAATAGATGTTCTTCATCTAATTACTACACGCCAATTATTGTCTTGATGATAAAGATTTCTGAAAACTTCGCATTTTCTAAGGAAATAGAATTATAAGGAGAAAAGGCACTGTCTTGTATTTCTTTTAAAGAAGAACTTGAACACATGCATTAATAATACTTACAATTAACTTAGATTAATTTTCAGGAGGTTTATATTTATCCTTTTGAATATGCAATTTAATATATAGCATACATATAAACATTTATGTATGTATAGCCTTTTGTGTGTGTGTGTAGTATGTGTGTATATATATGTCTTTATATATACATATAAGTAAAAGAAATAGCCTGTGTCAGGAGAATTTCTCACTTGTATGTTACTGCTTTTCTGCTTCTAACCTTTATTTTCCATGATTACAACTGTAGAACATGAATTCTGAGAAATGAAGCAGTTACAGCAAAAATAAACGTAGAGGAAGATTAACTTAAAATATGTGGGTTTTTTTTAGTGAGTGCTATGAAAAGTATGAGAATTTCCTTAAAATATTTAAATACTTATATAATGTTCATGTCATGGTCAGGAGCATAAGTTTTTAACATATTCCAATTTTATTGTGTACGTTTTTGTGAGGAGGTAGCACTGCAGTTGCCTGCAGAAACAGGAGTGATGGATTTCAAATAAAGGGGAAATTCCTGAGAGAGTATTAACACTTTTGATCATCCGAAGTGCAAGAATTAAAGGACTGTAGGATTGTAAAGAAATGTATTGTTACTTTTTTTTCTTTGTTCTTTTGCAGTGTTTTACTTGTTAATTTGAAAATTTTGTTTGTATGTTTCATTTTCAGATGTACTGTAAACTTATATTCCCCATAACCAGCTCTTACAGTTTATTGTACACCACTTGGAAGATTATAGAGCTCATGAAAGAAAAGTCAGCAGTTACTGACTGGTTATCTTCTGTGAGGTCACTGCTACCAGTTACAACTCAAGTTCCTGTCCACATTTTTCTTCTGTTGGCTTATCTACTGATCCAAGAAAAGGGAGACAGTCTTCGTGATGTACTACAGACTACTACAGAATTAGCCAAAGCTGATTGTTCTCAGGTAAAAACTTAGTGTTATTTGATTTTGTTACAGGAATTGAGATAGATTGCCCACCTCAAGAGGGGCAAGTCTGCTGTAGCTTCCTACTCAGGTCCAACTTGTCATGGGACTGAGCATGCGCTCCCCGTAAGTACACACACATGAAGCATGTATGTACATCATGTATCTGTGGCTCTGTGTACAGTGCAGACACAGTGCACTCTCATTAACATGAACAGCACTAGTGGCTTTATTTTGCTCCCCTTTCCTGCTGAGTGCATTGGCTATAAGCTAATAGGAGTACATTGTGTACATGTGTGTACTATAACTGTCTCCAGCAGTAGAGCTCAAACTGTCACGCTAGCTATCCATCTCCCCACTTTCTGGCATCTGGACATAAAAGCCCCTGTGGCTGAGTCTCCACCACAGGTTCTGGTACAAACTACCTTCCAACCAAGCATACACAGCTGGTTGGACTACCATGGCAACACATGCATGTATACCAGTATATCTTCACCTACACATTTAATACATGCATGTGTACACATATGTATGTTGACACCCGTATACTTGACACACACAGCTCACCAAAACATCCCTAGTCTCTGTCTGGCTTTTCGACTTGTACAATTTTTTGTGTACAGTAACAAGCATATTATACCTCTGTGTTAGGGTGTTTTCTTGTTTTCAGGGTTAAGAAAAAAGACTGGTCTATTTAGTGAAATTACCTAATAAGGATAGAATAAGGCACCAACAAGTTGAAAAAAGGCTACTAAACCATTTCTAGCTTTTGGAAGATATTCATCCTGCTGAAGTTATTGGAGGACCACCAAGTCACTTGTGATGTCTGTTGTTCTTCTTCTTAAAAATATCTCCATAGTCTGTGCTGTTATTGTCTCATTCAGTAGTGAATCCAAGTCAAATTTATGCAGTATGTTTGTATGTTTCTGCATAACTTAGATAAATGCAGATGTATAGCTTTTTAATATAGATAAATAGGTAGATCAGGAATCATTGTGCAGAAGTAATCATCTTGTAAAATGAAAAAAATATGGGTAAGGGAAAAGTGTTGTTTAGTTTCAGATATACTGTAAGGGCAAGTTCTGTTTGCTTAAGTTTTGTAGTTGCTTTCTGTTTCAAATGACTGTCACACTTCTGTAGCACAAAAGTTGTAAAAACTTACAGCTTATGAATATGTACTTAATGCCTTAGGGTACCAAGCGCTGCAGGTCCAGGATGAGCTTGCTATTGAACATGTTTTGAAATGTTGTGCTATAACAGGATCACCATGTAGTGCTTTTGGAGATAGCTGTAATTGTTAAGCTGGAGAAGTTTTTTAACTTGGTGCCAGCTTCATCTTCTTTGAATTGCTCTCTGATAACTTTCTTATGCATGTCAGACTCTCCTGTGTTTTGTTGTCTTCTTTTCTGTGTGTTTTGTATGTAGTGGGATTGAAACAGATTTAAGAGTATGTGATTTCTTCAATTTTTTTCTATATTTGATTAAACGTTTTTGCATTTTTAACCTGTATCAAATTTATACCATTGTACTCAATCATACTTCTGCATTGTGCTTAATTTTGGTGGACATCAATTATCTTATTTCAGGGCTTACAAGGTATTTAACAGGTTTTTTTGTTTCATGACCCTTGAAACTCAGTAACTTTAAAGACTGAGAGTTTTATATTTTTTTTTTCTTTTTTATCTAATCGTATGTGAAAACTACTTCTGACTCCTATTCAGACACATACTAATGGATTAGAAGGTCTGTTTTTCAGTCTGGAAAAAATTGCAGGCTTCTGCTGTGGAATTACTCATCAGAACTGTGAGCATTATGTGGGAATAGAAGAATGTGTAGAATGTGCTTATTTACATGAGTTGTATGATCACCACTGTGGTGGGGAGAAAAAAATAAATAAATTGTAGTATTTAAATCTTAGCTAAACCAACTAAAAGCCTGTGGATGCTTTGTTCTGCAGTGTAGCTGTGTTTCCAAGAAGTGAGTAACTCCAAATACATTTAACTCGTGGCATTTCCCACTGCAATTTGGAGAACTAGACAGAATTTGAAGGGGCTAATTCAAAAAGAAAGACATTACAAAATGTTTTTTTCTGGTGTCTGTAGCTATAGTGTTGACTTTTCTTTCTGGTTTGAAAGTAAACAGTGGATGTGGCATAGCAGGAGATAAAGTGAAAATTGCATACTAATAGCTTCACCACAGTTGCGACACTTCCAACCGCAAGTAGCCATCAGTTAGACTGAAACCAGTTACTGGCTAATTTACTGTTTTACTATACTCCTGCCTGTTGTATGTGAATTAGTTAGGGAAATATTTAACTTCCTACATTTTATTGTATTTTGGAGTTCCTCTTTTGTCCTATGCATGCTGCTGTTATTAAACTAATGCTAGCAAGGAACATTTCATCTTAATGAATATAAAGATGTCTGCAGATTCAAAATACTGTTGTACAAAGTTTGAATCTCAGTATTGATATTTGCTGTACTCTTCGAGAAGAAACTTGCAAGACTACATAGTTAATTCTTACAATACAGAGTACAAGTGGGACCTAACTCTTAGGTAGTTTAATCTGTGAAATATTTGTGTGGTTGGTATACTTCTTGACTCGTGTCCCTTTCCTTCCCTTTCTTTCCCTCATAAAACAGAAATTTAAAAGCAAGAAAATAGGGGGTAATTACAAAGAATATGAGCAAACTGGAGTTTTACAGTGCTATTCTCAGTGCAAAAAATTTTTTTCTCAGCAGCTACAGCAGGAACATACTTGAAGCTGTTTTTTGTTGTTCTGTGTAATGGTTGACTTCCTTTTAATTTGTCATAGGTTTTTTTGCCTCTCTAGACGAAAATACCAGTTCTGCATGTTACTTAAAAAGCTATAGTGAAACATACTGGGTCACAAAGGCTTTGTCTGAGACAGGAAGAAATACGTATAGAGTTTTCTAAATGTGCTCTTCCTACAGTGGTAAAATTCCAAATAACTTACTCAAAGAGAGCAGTTTCCCTAATGGTGGCAGTGTTGCATCCAGCCACCACGTAGAATAGCATTTTAGTATTTTCTGAATGAGGATGGTGTCAAGCTTATTCATTGAGTTGTTGCTTAATTTTTTTCAATCAAATAGAAATCTTCAGGACTTCTATGCCTTTCTTAACAGGTGGCTTCACATATTGTAAGTCAGAATGTTAAGAATGAGTGTTCTTTCATGGAGGGTTTAAATTATATTCCTAGAGGTGCAGATTAGTTTTCTGGAGGATATAGTTTTATCTTAGTCATCTACTTCACTGCTAGAAGAAGACTTTCTGCATTACAGAATGTAATGTAGAAATGTATTTACATTTAGGTTGGAAAAAAACTTCAGTATTAAGTCCAGCCATGAACTTGACCTCTACTGAGTCCATCACTAAGCCATGTGCCATATCTACACAACTGTTAAATGTCTCCAGGGATGGGTGCTCCGCTGCTTCCCTGAGCACCCTGTCTAGTGCTTCTTCTCTGTGCTATCTTCTCTGTGAATATTCCCCTAATATTTAATCTCTAAACTTCCCCTGGTGCAACCTGAGACTGTTTCCCTGTATTTTATCATTTGTCATCCAAGAAAAGACACTGACACCCTCATCTGCTACCTCTTTTCAGGTTGTTTTAGAGAGCAGTATTGGGGCTCTCCTCTTAACCTTCTTTCACCTCAGCCATTCAGAGAGACCTAGACAGACTTGAGCTGCATGCTCAAGAGGAACTTCATGGGATTCAGCAAATCCAAGTGCAAGGTCTTTCCCCCTGGGTAGTGGCAACCCTCGCAATCAGTACAAGAGAAGGGGTATAAGAATAGAGTGCAGCCCTGCTGACGGAGACTTGAAGGTACTGGTAGATGGCAAGCTGGATGTGAGCCAGCAATGTGCCCTCACAGCCCAGAAAACCAATCATATCCTGGGTTACATCAAAAGAAGTGTGGTTAGCACATCAAGCGAGGAGACCCTACCCCTCTGCTCTGCGCTGCTGAGACTGCACCTGGAACACTCTGTCCAGATGTGGAGTCCTCAGCAATAGGAGGAATATGCTGGAGCGAGTCCAGACAAGGGCCACAAAAATGATCCAAGGGATGGAACATTTCCCCTACAAGGGCAAGCTGACAGAGCTGGGGCTGTTCAGTCTGAGGAGGACCCTAGGGTGCAACCTTTCAGTTTCTAGAGTGGGCCCTCTAAGAAAGAAGGGAACAGGCTCTTTAGCAGATCTGTTGTGGTAGGGCAAGGGGATATGGTTTCAAACCTAAAGAGGAGAGATTTAGATTGGATGTAAGGAAAAAGTGTTCTACAGTGAGGGTAGTGAGACCCTGGAACAGGTTACCCTGAGAGAGTGGATGCCTTGTCCCTAGAGATCTGCAAGACTAGGCTGAACCAGGCTCTGAGCAGCCTGATTGACCTGTGGATGTCCTTGTTCATTGCAGAGGGTTTGGGCTGGATGACATTTAAAGGTACTTTCCAACTTGTAGGATTCTGTGATTCTCTTGAGCTGTGGTGATCTGTCTACATAGAACTAACAGGTGAAAAAATCCTTCCTGGTACTGGAAAAAACATCTTCTGCCCAGATGCAATTGTAAGGGATAGTTGAAACTTCATCATATTTTTTTGTTTCTTTAATGATCAACAGTAGTAATATGAAGTATATGAAACAATATGAAGTAGAAATTGTTTAAAATGCAAAAGTTAAGCCATCATTTGTTGATTGCCTCTAACTTCGTCAAATTTCATTTGCTAACAGGGACTGCAAGTGGTGAGCTTCTAGTCCATTAAATTACACTGGACTTTGAAATAAATTAATGAAAAATATGTTAAGTATTCAGATGGTGTTTTAGTAATATTATATAAAGCAACCAGAATAATTAGTAATACAGCTGCTGTTCTGCTGGGAAACATTAGGAAATTCAAAGAAAGAAGAATACTTCATTTGGGTTGATGTTTCCCTTCTCAGTCCTTAGTTATATTTGGGTCACCTCAGCTCTGCTTTCTGAAGTTAGCACTATCTACTGCAATACCAAATTCTAAATATTTTTTTATTATTATTTGTTGTTGTTTTTAAGGGGTCAGTGTATTCTGTAATACTATTGCTAATGAAATTCTGTTTCTTGGGTTAGGTGATTAGTGCTGATAGCAATGAATACTGAATGGAAAGGCCACAAGTGATTGCAATGCAAAATCAGAAAAAAAATGTTTCAAGACATAATGGAATCAGAAAAGGAAAATGTGTATTTAGAATGTTGTCCATTGTTTTCATACGTGGGTTCACAGCTACACAAGGAGAGTTCACAAACAATCTCCATTGTCCTACTGAATATTATTTTTATATGGAGTCCATAATCTCAGGAATAAATTAATGGAGCATTTCAGAAACGGTACTAGGCTTAAAAATAATATATAACAACTTTTACAAACATTATTCCAGATATACCTTATTTTTGTTTTACCTTACTCTTTCTGTGAAGCCTACAGGGGACTCCTGGGTATGTATCTCCTCCTTCCTCACTAATTAAAAGCCCGAATTTCTTCGTGTCTTGTATGATGAGCAGTTATATTAGATCTGTTTCTAGCTGATTCATTTTGGAGTAATGGTCTGAAATACTGGAAGTCCAGAACATCTTTTTAAAAGCTTGATGAATTAGGGGCCGTATGTTGGCTTTTAGACTATTTCAAGTTAAATCACTGCAAAGGCCTCACTGACACATACTGTTTATTAAATATCTAACATAGTCTTTCTAATCAAATGAATTTTCTTGTTGTGCACAAATGACAAAATTACAGTGGGTGCTACCCACTTCACTGCAGGAGAAGAAATCCAATTCATCTCATGGAGACATCACTGGTGAATAGTAAGACAAGATTTATTATGATTATTAATGAGTTTTAAAGGACATCCATTCTTTCATGGTCTTTCAATGGCTGGAATGAAATAACGTGAGGAAGTCCATCTCAGGATGCATTATTTCATTTATGTTTTTATTCAGGAGACTGTGTTTAAGAATGTGTTGAGATGGTTTGGTGATGTGATGCCTGACAGTATTGCTGGAAGTCTGATAAGGTGATCTTAAGAGCATACCTGTTGGGGAATTATCATGTTGTAGTCTGATCTTATGGACAGACTCTTCATTGTCAAAGCTGACTGATTAAGATCCTGGCGATGTACATGTAATGTTTCAAAACCTAGCGTATGTTTTCTTAAAAAGTACTTCAGTTCTTTGAGAAGGACTTTGTTTTACTGCCTTTATAAAGAAAAACCTGTCTTCAGTTGGGCGCTCTAATGAGTGAACCAGTTTTTCAGATATGTGTATTGTTTAATATTTGTCTTTGCTCCCTGGGGCAAGAAATACCACTGTGCTAAATGCTGTTGAAAACCTGGTCACTACACTGTCTTGCCTGCTGGAGAGCTTGGTGTTACCTCCTTTCTAAAGTTCAGCCCTACGTTTTCCAGAAATAAAATATGGAATACTTTGTAGTGACGTTATTTTTGCCTTTTTGGCTTGCTTTTTCTGAGTTGCCTGCAGTGTTCTCTAAACGTTAAAACTGACTCAAAAGGGCCCTCCAAGTTAGGTGTTAAACCAAAGAGTGTGTGGCATGAGTTAAGTGGTACTCTGTGTTTAACATATAAAATGGAGTCAGCATTACTGATGTGTTTGAAGAGGCTTAGGGAGAACATTATTTACTATTTTTTGGAGTATATTTCTTGTATTGATAGAAGGGCTGTGTAAGGGAAAGTTCCCCCTTACGCAGAGTTTAAGAAAGTGTGAAGGAACAGAAAGGGTGAAGAATTGTCTTCCATCCTCGTTTTTTGTGCTATAAAAAGAAAAATAAAATAATTTTTACAAAATCAGATCACCAGTCATTAGTCTTGTTAATAAATGAGGGTATTTTGTCTTGTAACTTATTAACTTGTAAGTTAAGAAAGGGGCTGTTGAAATACATAATTTTTGAGATGTAAATTATTGTTAATAACAAGCCCCAAGGTCTTGAAATTTTTTGTCAGACTGCTAATGGGAGGCTTGACCTAACAGCTGCATCCTCCAGGAGTGGTAAATGCAGGAGGCATTGTAGCCAGGCATCGTGCCTCTCTGCCTCTGTGGCTGCTTCCTGCGTGCTGAGAGCTAGTGAATTGTTGTATTGAGTATAAATATAATACTGAAATTATATATAGAACCCAGTATTGTTTATCCATTGCATTAGGGAGAGAGGAGCAATTTTGCTGTACTGGAACATTTTGTTTTTCTCCTGATCTTATAATCTGAACGTCAACTTCAAAAGAAGCACATTCGAAGAGCAAAACATTAAAGGAAATATGTATCTGGCCTTTTTAGTTTTAAGTGTTTGATCATTCCCTGGCAATTCTGTGTATTGTAGTTAATGCAGAATAAATTTCTTAACTAGAAGGTTAATATGAACACAGGACTTGATATGAAGCTTTTGTCACAGGTGAGGAAGGATAGGCTTGATCAGACTGACTTGAAATGCTTTGTAAGTAAAATTAAGAATATTATTTCTTTTCAATGTAATTTACTTTGTGTGTTGTTCAGGCTGATTACCATGTGTGTAGTGTCCTGCTGGTGCTGAGAAAAGTGCAAGAAATAGTCTGTTGAGTAGAGAGTTAACTAACAACCCAATGGAGCAGGGTAAGAAATTGCTTCTGGCAGCAGTGGGGAGAGATCGATAGGAAGGAACATAGGTAATGAGTTCTAACACTGTAACAACACATCTGACAGCTTTACTGTGGATACAGCCTTTGGACAGCATGGCACAAACCGCTGACAGCATTAATCAGAGATGGGTATAGTTTAAAGGAACAACAAAGCTCTAATTCTTGGAGTTGAGTGTATTCCAGCCATAACGATACATGCCAGATGTTCTTATAATGTTTTCAGAAGGCTTTTCTTCTCTGTTCATGCGTTGTGTGAAAAGCAGTGTGGAAGACTGTGTCTTAGGATAGGAGTATGCAGTGACCTCTCTAATAACTTAAAATAATGGTGGAGTTATTCATTAGTGTTACTCGTTCCCACACTCGGAGGAATGTAGTGTTCACCATTTGCACCATCATCAGGGTTTTACCTTGAATTAGCCCAAGATTCAAGTAACAGTAAATCAGTGGATGAATTTTTTCCTTAATGCCGAAGTTACAGCAGGTGTCCAGAAGTGTATTTTTATCTACCAAACTTCCTAGCTTCTTTTTTTTCATCCTTTATTATTTGGTTTATATGCAAAATTCTCTTTTTCATAAAGTGTGACTTAACATCAGTGGATTCTTGATTTGAAGACACTTGAGTGTTTGATTTTGCAGTCTTGCCTTGTGTTCTAATTAATTTATTAGGCAGTTAGTTTTAATATTTTCCTGTGTAGTAATGTACATCCTTTTCTCTTAGGCATTGCTATTGCCCTTTTACCATCAGTCAGCTGGGGAAACACAGCTAAACAGATAATTACTTTTGAAGTGGAAGGTAAATAGAAGGCAATTAACTAAATTGTTTGTTTTGAATGAAGGTTTATTTTTTTGTTTGTCAGTATCAAGGCAAGCTTTACGGGATTTTGACTGGGGCTACAATTAATGTTAATTAAACTCTGCCATGTGCTGATGGACTTGAGTGGATTAATTCCCATGCTTACTGTTGTATTTCTAAAAATATTGTCATAACAAAAACTACTTATGATGCAGGATTTATTAAGTATTGTAACAGTCTAGAAAGTGACTGGGCTTTTCAGAGGTGGTTAAACTAGAAAGAATATTCTGGTTACAGCACATGTAGGAGCATAAATACAGGATAGTCTCCAGAGACTGTGGACAAAAGGATCCCAGTTAGTATTTATGCGTGAAAAAACTGTTGAGATGTGCTGTAAATGAAATGAGTGAAAAGGTAACTGACATAGTATTATCAGAAAAATGATAGTTTGGAGAATTAAGGAAGAGGTGAGAACTATGTCCTCAGCTCCCTGCAAGTCACTTCAAAGTGTTGTTCCAAAGTGATGCTATGAGGTGGGTTTTGTGTGGAGTCACTCCTTTGACTTTTGTGGTATAAACCAGTGTATTAGATCTGAAAGGAGTTAGAGATGTAGAAGATATTTACTTGTCATATGAGAATCAAAGAACAGTGAGATACATTGCTTCTCAGGGATTGTGTTGCTCTCAGAAGTCTGTTACTTCTCTTTATACCTTTACACATTCTTCTATGGAATTGTTTATTCTGAATGAAGTAGTTTTTTGATCAGAGAAGGGCAAATTGATTTCAGATAAACTTGCGAAAAGCCAGCAGCTGTTCTGGTGAAAATCAGGTGTACAGTCACTTAAATAGAAAGAATGGTACCTGTCTCATTACCTTACTTGAATTGTTTGGAAGTCGGTGTCACTTCGATGTTAATGGTAGTTTAGAAATAACTTTATCTGTGCCTACACTAATGCCTTTGGCTGCTGTGGTCTGCTGAGTCAAGGATGTTAAGTTAACCAGGAGAATGCTTGTTAAGAATGCTGGTTAGGAATATTTATGTTGAGGCTAACTACTGGAGAGTACAGTATAAAACCACATCCTTTGAATGACAGTGTTTCTTGGGGCCATCTGTTTTACCATTAACTGTAAAATAATAGAGATGTATATTATAGATTTAGGTTTCAGGTAGGGTAAATAAAAACAGAGAACCCTACTGGAAACAAGGAGTGAGGGTTGCTTGAGATAAAAAGGTAAATCTGTCTCCCACAGTTTTGCATATTCAGAGATACTATTCTCTACTTCCACCTTCTATATTGGCGTGTACTGCAAGATAACACCAGGAGAAATAACAAGTGTTCTCCACTTAATTATCTATTAAATCGTGAAAATTAATTTAAGCATTTCAGAATATATTGGGATTTTGAAACCTACAGTTCTAGCCTAAATTCTTAAAAAAGTGTCTATACAGATTTGCAGTCTGCCTTTTTCGTAAATATAACAAGTGTTGTGATGTGGAAGACATAAAACTTAGTTAACCCACTAGCAGTTTTTATTTCCTGTGTGTAAAAGCTTTCAGTTCATGTAAAAGAAACCTTGCCTCTTAGGTTTTATTTAGAAAAATAGTCACTAGGTGTGTTTTATTAGAGGATTGAGAGTTGTCCTTGTAAAGTATTTGTACTTCACATGAAGTTTTAGCTGGACAAATTCTGCCCTCGTCTGTATCTCTGCTGCTTCATTTCTATTTTGCTTTCTTCATCTAGTCTGTTCTTATGTAAAAGATTAAGAACCTCAAAAAAGAAACTAAAAAAAATAATTCCTACAAAAGTTAGAGAACTGCACAGGCTGTCTTCAGTTCTTTTTTTTTTTTTTTTTTTAATTTTTTTTTATTTCTGGAAGAAAAGCAGAGCTACTTCTACAACCGGTAGATAACAACCATGGGAAATAGGGTGTGTGAGATGGATGACTCCATTAGTCATAAGTGTGGGAAGTTCTTGGGGTAAATAAAGGAATTTATTTTATTTTGATATGCCAAGTGGTGTTTAGAAAACTTGAAAAAATAATATATTGCAGTTAATTCCTTAGTTGTTAAAATACAGATTCCAGAACAAGGCTTTTAAATGTGGGGAAGTACAGATTTGGATTTCTCAGTTGATATAAAGATAGTACTGTTTTGTAGGACAAATGGTGTTTTTTGGTCTGTTATTTGGAACTGGTAATAACAAAAGGAATTAGGGAAACTTCCAGAGCTGTTTGATTTCATTTTATTATTCTTACTTTGTAGTGATTATTGAGATGGATGTTTGTACAGAGAAAAATTTTATGTTTTGATAAAATAATCACAATTACATGTGTGTGAACCAGTGCTGTATAATTGCTTTTAAGTGTCCACGAAATAAAGTGGAAAACAAAGCACAGCATGAGTAAATTTAATTTTACAGTGTGGTGATTTGGGTTGCCACAAGAGGGGGAAAAATAATCCTGCAGGAGTGAAAATACTGAAAGC
>VXAB01000018.1:59367-82056 GCA_013399175.1 Odontophorus gujanensis
TTTTTTTTTTTTCACAAAAACAGCTGTACGGAATCCTTTTCTCCCAGTATTAGTTGATAGTTCCTGGGAGACTGTACTGTGAATTTTCACTGCAGCAGGTCAGGTGGTTGGTTTGGAATTTAAGTCAGTGTGTGATTGTGTCAGAAACATTCTTTCATGCATTTTTCCTTCAAATTTGAAAAGAACAACTGTGTGGAACATAATTTTGATTAGCTGAAAAGTATGTAAATCATTTGTCATATTCTCTTACTAGCCTGCCCTTTTGTCTCTTATTCACACAGTTCATCTGGTGCAGGATATGAAATCACTTGTAGTTTAAAATAATAAATTCACTACTGGTAATGAGGATGGGTAAGCACTGGAACGTGTTGCTATCTCCATCCTTGGAAGTTTTCAGGTTGCATTGGATAATATCCTGAACAACTGGATCTGATCTTCTTGAGCAGGGGATTGAATTAGAAACCTCCTTGCCAACTCAACCCCACTGTTGTGATCCTGTGGTATCCCTGAGTTAGGAGCCAAGACTCCTTGTTTTCATTGACAACCCAGATGTGATGTCTCAGACGTGCTGAGAATTGCCTTCTAGACAAACTGTGGACTGTGTGGGCGCTGTGTCTGTTAGTGAACTAGTAGTACTAGTAGTACCCCTACAGGAATATGTGATTACTTGTTCACTGCCAAACTGCAATCTCAAGTTGTTTCCTGACTCTCAGTGCAATGTTTTCCACAAAGAAACTGATCCAGTAGAAGAATCCAACCATTACCACACTGTACATGTACAATCACATCAGTAGTTCAAGAAGAACACAGAAGATGGCTAGTGGCCATAGAGATTATTATTCAATATAGTTAAGTTTTAAGACAGTGGGTACTAAGAACCATCTTGCTCAGAGTAATTACTGTGTTTGTTTTTGGTACAGAGTTTGGCTCATCTTGAGCTCATATGAGTTCTTGGAATGGAGGCCTCAGTATTACTGATGTTTTCCCGAACTGGATTATATATAGGCTTTGTTTCTTGCAAAGAAGCAGGAGTTAGGCCTGTGACAAATGTCACATCCAACTGAAAAAAACATAATTTGAAAAGCACTGTACCACTGATGAGTGGTGGGAAGACTGAGACAACTCAGTGTATTCCAAGTAAGAGGAACACTTTATCAACAGTGAATGCTTTCCTTTTCTAATTTTCACCGGCCCTCTTGAGCCTAATTTTTTTCCCTAATTTCATGTCAGTTTGTTTGGGAAAACAGACATACTGCAGTGGGATTCTGTAACTTTTATAGAGTTGTCTTTCAGTAAACTGGATAATTGCTTGGGGTAAGTAATGCAAGCCATGCCATATTTTTTATTAAGACTCCAGTCTACAGGGCAGGAACCTGAAAAGGCATAATCATAGAGGGTTTTATTTTGCTATTTTCTTATTGTGGCACTGTCTCAACAAGTGACCATGGGAAAAGGATTTCATATCTCTGAGTTCTTTCATGTGTAGCTGCTTAGGTGCAGGATTTTAGCAAGCACCTTCTCAGATGGTCAGCTTCTACCTGAGTATAACAGTGTTTTCATACACGTAGTGTTGACAGTTGATGACAGAACTGTACACGTTGTGTAACTTGTCAAAGCAGGATTCCAAGAGTCTCAGAAAGGTTTCTTTGTAAAAGCAGTACTGTAATAAAGCTTGCTGTAACATTAATTTTTTGGTTAAATGTATAGTTTTACGGTTTGTTGAATGCAGTAATTGTTAGGTATAAATGTACAGGCTTTATGAAAGTAAATAGCAGTGCACGAACTGCATTGAGAATACTAGCTTTGGTTTTGCATGACTTATAGGGAAGACTAAGCTTTTTTTATTTTATTTTCTTTCTGTGTTTAGCAAAAGGTCTTTAATCAGTAGTACACAGTGACCTGCCTGTCAAGTACAAGGCAGTTGGTTTTTTTTTTGCTCATGTGAATTCAACAGAAGCCTATATATTTGATATGAAGATGTCTACCTTGGCTTCTAATTGCTTTTGTGCATCAAGGACTGTATGCAAGCCAAGAAATATTCAAGAATGAAAATGCTAAGCATAGTATTTTAAATGCCTTTACAACCTTTTTGTGGAACTGGTTTCTGTTTATTCCGTTAATACATATTTCTTTGTTCTATTGGTCAAAAAGAAACCAGCGTAGCAAGGGAATATAATGAACTAAAATCTTATGTGGGAACAAATTATATTGACTGAATTTGATATTTAGAAGTAATTGCAAAGCTGGATGTAGTTTTAACGTACGTTTAATAACTGTATTCTTAAAAATGTGGGCTTGTATTGAGATGTTATCAGAGAACTGTTACATTTTTCTGTGAATCAGTTTTCTGTCATTTTATGTTTACCAGATCCGATTCACATCTCATTCGCAGCCTCCTAACTTTATATCCCTTGCCTAATAGTTAAGTACTGAATTTATATTTTATTTTTTTAGCCAGTAACGTAGATGAAAGTCCTTACCTGTGCAGAGTAGATGTTGAAGGTAGATGCCAAGATCTCTCTGCTTTGTTCTGGAGTAAACTCTGTATATGTAAAGGTTTTTCACAGCAATGAATAAGCACAAAATTAACTGACTAAAAACTTCAGTGGTCTGCATTCAGTGTGGTTGGTCTGCTTGAACGCTTAGTCAGAATATTTGCAATGGTAAGGATATACTTTATTTCTTGTTTTTTCTATTGCTGCTTCTAACAGTGCTGTTTCCTTTTCTATCTGAACTGTGTGCTTCACACCTTCACTGAGTGAAAATCACATTGCCACCTTCACTTTCAAGTCAGCTACCAGTACCAGGCAGTGAAATGATTACTTATTTCAGCAATTATCTGTTGTTATTCTCAGTGCAGAAAAACATTAAAACTGCTTTTATTGATACTTTTATGAGAATGTTTATAAAAATCTCCTGATTTAATTTTATCACATAGGTGGAATTGTATTTCTGTCTTAATATTTTGCTTTAACTTAATAGGACATGAATAAATTTTCATAATGCTTGCCCTGATGGTTTTAAAGACATTTTTTATTTGTAATTCTGGTTTGTTTCCCCTTTAAAAGGCCAAGTATGAGCTCTGCCACCACTGTTTTTTGTTTGTTGTCAACGGTTTACGGGCAGGTTCGGCCCGGTTCCGTGACGATTGGTGCGGGGGACCCACGGACCCACGCCCCAGGAAAGGGGAAGAGGGAAAGGGAAAAGGGAAAAGGGAGATGGGCCTAGAAACAAAACAGCGGCAATGATCTGAGGAGGAAAGCTAATTTACTAAATAAGATATCAGAGAGCAAAATAACACAATGTAATACCATATAATTGGAATTAAAGCTAATAAATCAAATAAAATGAGCAAGAGAGAGTGTCCGATAAACCGAAGGCCTTACGCTAACGCTGAAGGCGAGACGGCAGCGAGCACCCACTGCTGAGTCCATCCCAAAGGAGTGTCCCGTGACCGCAGACAGTTTTTATCTTTCCCTCTGAGCAGAAACACGTAAAAATGCAAAGCATCGCACAGTCTTCTGGGGAATGTAGTTCTTCTCTTCTGAGACAGATATACCTGGAACTATCGATGATCCGTGGAGCTGGAACATTAACTCTTTAACTCTTGATGCACTACGTGATGTTATGATGTGGAATACCAGTACCAAAAATCATAAAACCATGACATTTGTTTTTTTTGTTTGTTTGTTTTGTTTTCTTTTAGACTTTGGTTCTATTCTGTGTGTGGTTATGAATTTGGGTAGTTTTGTTTGTATGTTTCGGTTTGCTTTTTTTGCTTCCTGACTTTTCCTGTTTGGCCCCATTGTTGTTGCCATGGAGCCTGAAATCTGAAAGATAAATGGTAGCAATAGATAACTACCCTGTGGAATTACTTTAGATACAGTGATAACATCTGGAAAGTGAAATTCTCCGCAGAGAGCAGTTTAAGATTTGATGAAATGCCTCAGGGAAATTATTGAAGTTTTCACTTGAATACTTCACTCCTTAAAGAGAGAATACATGGGCAACTGCAAGAATCTCACAAGTAAAAATAATACTGTTTAGCATAGCTTCCTATAGAACTCAGGCACTTACCTTTGTGCTGTTTTGGATAATTCTTCAGCTAGAATTGTACCACTAACTGAGTATCTTACAGCCATCTTTCAGAGCCTAGAAATGCCAAAACTTGAATTGTATTGAATTGTATTGACTGCTTGTTGAACTTGGAAGACAAGAATATGCAAAGTGAGGCTTGTTTTTATGTCCAGGAAGTCTAATTTTGTTTCACTGATGTGCTGTAATTAGGGTACTAGTAAGTAGGTATAGTTCATATAGCGAAGCAAGTATGAAGTTAACGGAATAAGTTGTGGTGAAAAGCTAAGTAGTATCTAAGACCTGTCAGTCTCTAGCTTTATAGAAAGTAGGATAAATACAGGACACATCACTGATGGCAGCAGCCCACCTAACCCACAGGTACATTCTCAGCACCTCATTCTGAACATTGAGTGTTAGGGGATACAAAAACATTTTCCTCCGTTAACTGTCATAAACAGGTTCACTGATGTATGGAATGCTATTCTCATATCAAGTGTACATTAGTCTTTGAAGTAAATTATGACATTATTCTGGTATTAATAAAGAGTGTAGATGAATGATGTTTTTTTAAAAAAGGCCCAACTACTTTTGATAAACTTCACAACAGCAGAAATGGATATGGAGCAGGCACATACTATCATCATAACGTCATCTGGGCTGCAAGGGACCTTAAAGATCACCTACTTCCAGATCACTGGTATGGTTAGGAACACCTCCCACTAGACCAGTTTGCCTGAAGCCTCATCCACACTGGCCTTGGATGCCTCCAGAGTGGGAACTTCCACAGCTTTTCTGGGTAATCTGTTCCAGTACCTCAACACCCTTACAGCGAATAATTTCTTCCTAATATATAAGCGATGCCTACCCTCCCTTTTTTTTTGCTCCCTGATAAGAGCCCCTCTCCACCTTTCTTGTAGGCCCCTATACTAGAAGGTTGTGATGTGATCTTGCCAGAGCCTTTCCAAGATGAGCAAACCCAACTGTTTCCCACCTTAGGAGTGGCAGTGCTGCAGCCCTCCAATCATCCTCGTGGTCCTTTTCTGGACCCTGTCCAACAGCTCTATGTACTTGTTATGTTGCAGGACCTAGATCTGAACACAGTACTCTCAGTTGGGCCTGGCAGGAGCAGAGCACAGGGGAAGAATCAGCTACTTTGACCTAGTGGCAGGGCATATTTTGTTGCAGCCCAAGAAACAGTTGGCCTTCTGGATTGCAAGCACGGAATAATGGCTTGCATTCAGCTTTTCATATGTTTGCACCCTAAACCCTTGTCTGTGGGATTGCTTTTTGTGCTTGGGGTTGCCCTGACTTGGGTGCAGGATCTTGCACTTGATCATGCTGAACTTCAAGAGCCTCACTTGTACCATTCTCTCAAGTCTGTCAAGGTACCTCTCTAGATGTCATCTCTTCTTCTGATCAGTAAAGTACCTCTGCAGCAGCCGGTGAAACCAGCCTATGAAATCATTGCACTCTACCTGCAGAACAAAAGCTGATATTTATATAAGATCTTAGGGTTCAAGCTAAGCTCTGGAAGCTGAATACAATAAACCAGGAGCGGGCAAAAATCTGAACAGATCTTCTGTGTCAGACATCCAGGAGTTGTCTGTTACTTTAGCTCTTATGACAAAGAAGTAACGTTGTGAACATTTAAGACAAACTGTTGACCCAAGGTTCCGAAGGAACTACAGGGAGGAATGTGAAGATGTTTATTGGAACATGAAAGTGGTAAATGAGTTAAACTGTTAGTATGAACTGATTTTATAATATGAACTGTTCCCTTCATACTGAAAGAAATACAAAGAGAGGATAATGGGAATAGGGATTTTAGCTGTGAATAGATTTCAGTTTGAAGAGGAGTTTTTCATTGGATTCTTATCTGTTTCCTGATGGAATAGTGCAGTGCTTGTTTCTTCAGCATTTTTTGTCAGGTTGAAAGGTGTTAAAGGACATTTCTTTTGACTGTATATACTATTATAGATATCTAAAAGCTTCTGAATTTATTTGAAAAATAATCCAAAGAATTTCCTGTTTATAGGTTATGCACATCAGTTCTGGAAATGCCTACAGAATAGATCATAGCGCAGCTTGAATTTTTCCCATCCTCTGATTCATCAAATGCTGTGATGAATGTAAACAGTGCACTTCCCTGAGTTGGAAAGGTTTGGGTTTGTTTTGTTTAGTGTATGTGTGACTAGTCTGACTAAAGCAGCAGGTTTTGTTGTCTGAGGTTTGAGTCATGTTTTTTTGGAGGTGATGTTGAGCATTTGGAACTTAGGGTCAAGTACTGGAATAGTGCCTTTTTTTTTTTTTTTTTTTTCACTTGGATGCTATTGCCTGCAGCTCTCAAAAGATCCCTCTGTGCGTTTTGTGCTTTTGCAGTACTGCTACTTCTACCGTTGCTCTGGTGTTGTTTCACAGTAGTAGTATCTTGCTCGTTCAGTCAGACCTTTTGTCTGAAGAAACCAAATGTTTTTGTAATAGCTTATCTGCACAGCACTTCTGTTAGTATTCCTCTTTATAGTTAGAAGTCAAAGCCTTTGCTTTTTTCCAAGGCCTTTGACAGAATGGGACTCCAATGCCTGCTTCCTCAACCTATCATTAAATTTTCTCTGCTGTGATTTTTTTCTACTAATTCTGCGTGGTGCTGAATTTCTAGATATAATGCCTTAAATGCCTTGATGAGTAGTTGTTAACCATTTACTAGATTCACGGCTTTGAATTATTTGATCAAGTACATAAGAATAATCATTAATTACATTATGAAGTACAGAAAGTGATCTTATATTTAGTGGAACTGTCCACATGTTTAAAGCTAGGTTGAAAGTGGAATGGCTTTTTGAATAGAGGCCTGAGAAGTGAAGCATGTTTGCAGAATACCCATCCAAACAGCTAGCATGAGAGTAAACTGTCTACTGACTCAATACATAGAAACAGTATTTTCTATGAAATAACATTGTAATATAAGGTTTGCTGTAAATATATTTTATGAGTTTGGTTCTTGATTTCATTCAGTGTAATATCTGTGAGCCACAGAAGTCATAGTTGGTTAGGACAAAAAAGCCAAGATATTTTCTGCTATATATCAAGTGCTGAGTGTGAAAGGGGAAGTAAGTTCCTCAGAAGTAACTGGATCTCATATAAATTTTGGCTACAGGTATTTAATTTAAAAGATCTATATATTTGAAGATCTATTTAGCAGGTCCATAAAACTGAGCATACTTTTTGCTTTGCTAAAACACTTACCTGTTCATGATCAACTTGAATGAGAGTTCTGATAGTTTTTTTGCTACTTGCAAACAGTTTTGGGCCCCTCACTACAATAAAGACATTGAGGCCCTGAAATGTGCTCCAGCTTTGTTGCCCTCTCTGGACACAAGTCTGATGAGGAGCAGCTCAGGGAGCTGGGATTGTTCAGTCTGGAGAAGAGGAGGCTCAGGGGAGACCTTACTAGTTTCTACAACTCCCTGAAAGGAAGTTGTGGTGAGGTGGGAGTCAGCTTCTTCTCCCATGTGACTAGCAATAGGACTAGTCTGAATGGGGTCAAGTTGCACCAGGGGAGATGCAGGTTGAACGCTAGGAAATACTTTTTCTCTGTGAGAATGTTCAGGCTCTGGAATGGGCTGCCCAGAGATGTGGTGGAGTCACCATCCCTGGAGATGTTGAAGAAACATTTAGACGTGGTACTGAGGGACATGGTTTAGTGGGAAATATTGGTGATAGGTGTTCAGTTGGAATGGATCATCTTAGAGATCTTACCCAACCTTGGCAATTCTGTGATTCTATAATTCTAAACTGCTGGGATACATCTGTCTTGTAGCATTTAATTTTGAAGCTTTGTTATTTGGCTTTTCTTACACTCTGTTGAGTTGATCAGCAAGGTAGAATCCTTTCTATGCAGAGTGTTACCTTGCTGTTGGAAGATGGATTTATTTATTTATTTCTGTAATGCTTTCAAATCTGAAAAAATACCAGTCTTAGCACCACCTTGCAAGGTGTTCTGAGTGTTGAATTTCATTATCTGTAATGACAAATCACTTCTCTTTTCAGGATATATTTGCCATATAGCTTTATAGGTCTTCTAAGTCAAAAAACCTTTAATTCTTTGTTAAGTGGATACCTTGTGGGTGCTCTTTTTTTTTTGTTTGTTTGTTTTTTTAGTATTGGTGTGGCTGATTTTTCTTTTAAGGAGCTAATAACTGGGATTGCAAAAGTGTGTCTGAGGGGATTTCAGCTTCTACTTGGTGCAAAATAACTTTCTGGTTCCTAACGTAACTTTGAAGTGAGATTTTATAGCACAAAGCTAATGTTTCTGAGAACTTGGAATGCAAATGACAAGACTCCAAATTCATTATTGATAGAATAAAAAGTAATTCCATGATTTTCAGACATTCACAATTTTAAGTTAACCCTTGGAAATGCGATATTACTGACATCTGCGGTTTTTCACAGAATGATTTATTTTTCTTGTTTCTGATTCATTTTTCTTCAATTATCAGCTGTGTAAAAACTGACCAGCTTAACATAGGTCTTAGTATTGTATTATTTTTTTATTTTAGTTTGAGTTCTTCGTAACGATTTCTGGATTCCCAGTTTTACATTCTTCCTTTCTGTTCTACAGATTCATCAGGATTTTATTGTGTTTAAACATTAAGGGCATTTTGTTTTGGAACTTTCTCTGCTTTCATACTGTTGGATCTCTAGAGATAGCTTGCTTTTAAACTAAAAAGGATGTAATTATATTATATGAAGATAACTTACACATCTGCGTCTTTATTTGTATTGCTGCAGTGCCCTATTTATTCTGAGTAGCTGTTTTATCTGATGAGGACATATCTAGTATTATTGTATATAAGAGAATTTTTAACATACTTGCAGGATCTTTGATCTGGTGGGTTTATTGTGCTTTTGTTGTTGTTTGTTTTTTAATGCAACTTACGTTAATTACTATTTACAAGTGGTAAGAAAAAAAGCAAGTTGTAGAAACAAATGTTGTGCCATGCGGGTAGTAGTTGCTATTATTAATGATGCCTCCCACTTTCCCTTCAGGTTGTTTGTATTAATTCTACATGGAATGCTCTATCACCAAAGCTGAGTTGTGATACAAGACCCCTTATTTTAAAAGCACTGAATGAATTGTTTGCTCTGGTTCCCTCATTAACAGTGAATACAAATGAATATGAGGTACGTACCCTGGACTATACTGAATTTCTTCTTTCGCTGTCTATGAGTTTTACAAACACCTGCTTATCTTTTCCCATCACTAAATTGCAGCTCCTCACAATACACATTCCCATACCATTTCACAGCTTTAGTTTGCATTAATGAATCCTGAGAGACAGCTGTGAAATTCTAGTGCAGTATTGATCACAAATTTCCCTCTCCCAGAATGTGTTCATAGTTCCGGCCTTTCTCTTTCTCTTTCCTGATTCAGTACATTTTGCTGCAGCAGACTGTGTAAGGTAACTTGATTTCAACTGTTTTTGCTTAAAGAAAAACTGAATGTATGTCATGTCTGTTTTTATAGAAATTCAAAGCTCAAGTTCTCAGCTTCCTGTGGAAAAACACACAGAACAAGGTAGGTGACAACTGAAAATGTTAATTTCTGGTGTCAGCTTTGATAATGGTGTTAATAAATGGTGTCAGCAACTAGATATCAAATTTGATACCTTTCTATCAATAAGAAGTTATCAGTGTCAGCAGTGTTGTTTTGTGGTAGCTTTTTCTTCCTGTTGTTGAGTGCTGAATCCTGTTTTTGAAGCAGTGTGGTGTATGTGAAAAGTGGTAGCTAACTGCATCCTGAGATTTGCAGCTTCCGCAAAGAATTGTACCATCAGAGCAGTTCCACCCCTGAGATTGGCTTCAGCATTGACATAGTAGAACTTCGTCTAAGCTGGAACTGTGATAACTAGCTCAATTTGGAAAATGTCTAAAATACAATTTTAAATTAGTTAAGTATAACATGTAGAGATCAGAACAGTTGCATGGGTACACCTCTTTTCTTTACTGGGGTATTGTAACTGTGGGAGTGTTGGGCTATCATAGCCATAAGCATTACTGTTTAAAGAAAATAGTTGGTTACTCTTCTTCAGCATTCAATTGTTAATGGATAGGCTTTTTGTATATGGAGTGTTCGATATATACCAGTGCTGTTTGCCTTGCTTGTGATTTTCTTGTCTTCCTACTGATTTTCTAGGATGCTATTGTAGCTGTTTCAGCCTACAAATCTCTCTCATCATTTGGCTCTGACGATCACACAATTCTTCATCTTCCTGAACAGGTAGCAGTGTTGTATTTTTAGCAGTTAGGGATGTCACTTGTATTTGCTGTGAGTTTTATCCAGTTTTATCCCATGAGTGGTGCATTGTCTCTATGAGACAACTGAGAGTCTCAAAAAAGGAATATGAACTCCTGCTAGTGCCATGTTATTGTGTATGATTAGCATAACTAAGGTTTATGAAAAGGAAAACCTGCGAATAGGAGTTAATCAGTCAGAAAGTTTTTCTTCTTTCAGTGGTCAGATCAGCGCATTAATCATTAGGCACCAGATTTGCACTTTATGCTCTTCCATGAATGCAACTGAGTGTTGACACTAAGGAGCTCTCATGAACACTCTTCCATCCATTGCAGTAGCACTCATGCTTGGTGCTTTGAAATGGGCAGGGCAGGTCAGTTTGAAAAATGTGTGCTCGTTTGCAGCTGAAAACTTTACCAGCATTAGTTCTATATTTCTATAACATGGCATTTTGTTTTTTTGTTGATTTAAAAAACACAGTCAGAAAGTATTTGAGATCACTTATTAGACGTCTTGTTGAATATGTAAAGGGCTGTTAAAATCTAAAACTTCAGTCTGATCAGTTGAATCAGTAATCTTAAAAAATGAAACAGTAGAGGGGCATTAACATATAAGATCATCTGTGTGAGTTATTTTCTCTTTTAGAATAACCTTGTAAGATGGAGCACAAGACAGAAGAAGAGAAATTTCTTAACACTGCTGTAATGCTGTTTCTCCTTTGTGATAGTATGTGTTTCAGTATTACCAGTGCTGTTACTTCACACTTCTAAGAAAAGAAATATGTTTTCATTGAGAACAGTGTAAATATTTTGCAGTTCTTCAAATTCTGAAAACTATATCAAAATGCAGAGAATATTTTTAGTATAAAAATAAGTATGAAGCATAGTTTACCTCTTTGCCCAAAGAAGAATTGGTGTGAAATTAAGTTTTAGTAATACTGTTTCAGTCAGTGCACATCAAGAATAATTTTTTTACTACAGGTATCATGGATTTACATATCCATGCGATTTTTATCATCCAGTTCTGCATTTCATTCAGAAAGAAGTAAGCTTTAATTCTTTCAGCTCCAATTAATGAAATTGTTTGAAATTAATGAAGTAGGAAACTTCTCATATTTACTTGCTACTTCTGACGTTTGGAATCATGAAAGATAATGAGGATTCAGAGATTTGTTCTAATGTTTCTGTTTTTTAATTTTCTAGGCACGAACAGAAATTAACCCACTGGAGGAGACAGATATGAATGAAGATGAGGAAGAGAAGGAGGTGGATCTTTTTGTTCCAGGCTCTTCGTATATCAAGCTGCTATCTCTAACACCAGATTCTGTATTAGGAGGTAAAGTTTCTTTGGTGTTTAAGGTTGTTCTGAGAGTTAGTAGCAGCAGTGACTGTACATGCATTTGGCTTTCTTATAATAATATCATGTTAATGTGCATACTGATTTGTTATTTTTTTTCTATCATCTTACCAAATTACCGGGAAAAGTATAAACTAAAACTTCAGAAGAAAATAAAACCTGCAACTCAGTCTTAGGAAGCCTGTGGGTCAGAGGTCCTGATGTTAGAAAACAAAAAACTTTCAGTGTTTCTTAAAAATCCTTATTTGTAATGCTCAGTCCTGTATCAAAAGCCAGTTGCTTGTGATTTACTTTCTGATGTCCAGATGGCCATTGTTTCGTATCAGTGCAATGTCAACAGGAAGGACAGTGCACATGCTTGTACAGGCAGCTGTCTGTTTTAGAAGAAACATAAAACAAACGAACAAAAGTTTTGTGAAACTGTTTTTCTGATATGAAGAACATCACATGCTTTTTAACAATATATAATTAATATACAAAAAATGCAATGTGTAAAATATAGTCAATCAATGAAGATATCAGTGCTATGTTTATGTATATGAATACTGAAGTATGTTTTAAGGGGTGTTCCCTGGATGGTACATATTTCTTGACAACTAGGGAGTTGAATCACTTTCAGTATTTGTTAGTGGAAGTTTCTTTTCTTTTTTCTTCTAATTTTTTTTTTTAAGCTCACTCAATTACTATAGTTAATGCTGTCTTTAACTTCCAGTGTTCATTTTCTAACAGATGAAGGTAGCACAGAATACAGAGCTGTTGAACAAAATCTTTAGTAACTGGTAGAGATTGTTGTGAATTAGTCAGTTCTCTGAAGGGATATGAAACACAAAAATAATTAGGTCTATACTCTAATAGAGCTGAAACTCCACCAGCTTACCTGGTGGAATTCTGCTGCTATATGTTAGTTACTTGTTTCTGAAATTAATTTACTACTTCCAGCTTAGAGGAAGAAGGATCTAGATTTATCCATTTATTTATTTATTTATTTTACTTTTTTATCTCTCCCTCCTTGTTAGTCCTTGCAAAGGGAATAAAACCTTTAAAATTTTTCAGCATCCACATGCTTCTTCCTGAAGATGTGAACACTTAACTTCTATGGCAGCTGCAGTTAAAACACACATCTCCAAAGATAAGATGGTCCTGGTTTTGGCATTACTATTGAATTGCAGGAATTATTTTTTATAGTGTTTTCTCCCTCTGTGTGTAAGGTTGCAAATCTACAGGATGTATTTCTGCAACAGCGCAGAGAAAAATTAGAAAATAGTAGAAGTAGGCTTTCTATGGCCACTAGTTAGAACTTGCTGCAATTCCTATTTACTATATAGTTTTATGTGTGAAGCATTGAAGTCAGTATCTTCTCTCAAACTCCTTTAAAACTGATTTGTCATTTCAGTTTTCATATTATTTCAAAGCATTAAAGCTCATAAGGCATGGGAAGGAGTGTGATTTTATTTTGAGTAATTTTTAATTTTAGCAGTTTTTCATCCTGAATGCCTGAAGCTTGTTTGAATATATCTCTCCAGTGAAGATGCAAAGTATTTTTTTCCTGTAAAGTCAGCTGAATTTTTTCCTTCAGTCTGATTCCAGGCTTTAAAATATAATACCCTATCATTTGCTGCACATAGCATGCGCATAGCTGTTTCATGAAATTTACCTAGATTTTTCAGTGTATTTGTATCTGGCAGCTTAAATCCTTGGGTCGTATCTCTTGCATAAAGGTTGGCTTTTGAATGCCATGTTGAATATTCAGTCCTTTTGCATAACTAGCAAGTGAAATGAATATTGCTTGTGCTAGGGTATGTGGATAGTTACCAGCAGAGAAAGAGCTAGCCTCTTTGTTTTTCAATTGCTGTAGTTCACCTAAACAATAAAACCTCTTACAAAAGTCAACATTTGTGAATATTGTCTTTCTGTCATTACATTTAGTTTTCTAGGAATAAATATTTATCAATGAGGATTGGCAATAAGCTTACAGTTTGTGTGAATCACTAGTGTAAGTCACCAACTGTGAATTCTAAGGTTTTTCTTTGAAGGATTTTGGTCTCACATGTAGTAAAAAAATAAATAAATCTGAATATGTAGTTTCCCTTCCTGTTATAACACAAAGACCTATCAGATTTAGACTACTACTCTGTTATGAAGCGATTTTCTAAAAATAATGGGAACATAATGAAAATAGAAAATGTATGGAAGTTCCAGTATAAAATATCATATCGGAGTTGGAATTATATTCCGAGCTCAAGTAGATATTTCTGGGACCTAGGAAGGATGAGTGAATGCCGTTTTGTCTCCATTGTTTTCAAGTTCCAAGTCAAAGGAGGGCTGTATTTAATTTGGGAACTTGTATGACAAAGTTTAAAGCTTAGTTGTTAGAAATCCCCTTAGAACTCAGTTATGTAACAGAAGTGCTGACACACTCTTGGAGATACCAAGTTTGCAATGTTCAGGTATCCTGACTCTTAGCTGTAATATAGTAACATTGTGCAGTGGTGTACATTGGTGATACACCCAGAAACATGGTGCTTTTCACTAAGGTGTGCCTTCAGATTGACTTTGCAAATGAACAGTAACTTTTTTGTTAATTCTGTAAATTTTGAGCCCAGCTAGACTATGAAACACATAACTTAAGCACACAGAACTTAGCATCCATTGCTGTGGTTATAGAAATCAAGGCAGTGCTTCTTTTTCCCTCTATTCCTTGTTTGCACAGGCATTCTCTTTTCATGTAGTCTCTTTGCATTGCACTCTTTAAATCTCCTTAAAAACAGTCAAGTTTTAGAGACTATATTTTTTACTATGTTCTTATTTATTCTTCTGCCAGTCTGTGTCAGTTTTACTGGCCTAACAGTGAAAGAATACATTAGGAAATAGCTCAAGGAATAGCTCAGACTGTTTTTCTTCTCTACCTGAGCGTGTGATAAGACTTAGTGCCATTTGAAGTCACAGTAGCAGTTAGTATGGGCTCAGGGAGACTTGCCAGGGATTCTCAGTTCCTTGACCATGAGTTCTCATCTGAATGTATTAACTTGATTAGCATACCTGCCCTGAAGCATAGATGTCAGTCATTTGGGGTTTTTGATGATTGGTTTGTTTTCCCAGTTATCAACTCTGATGTCCCCTTTCGTTTCTGTTCCTTTCCTTGTGATTCATTTAGCATTTGAAGAATTTGCAACTGCACTAGTGAAACAGGAGATGACCAACATGCCCCGAGGTGTGTATCATTCTGCCTTGAGAGGAGGGGCCACACGCACAGACCAGGGAAAGACCGTGGCAGGTGTTCCAAATTTCTTGCTGAAAATGTATGAGAGGAACAAACAACCAGGAATGACACCAGGTCTTGCAGGTAGGCTGTCCCTCTATTTGAGTTAGGTAGTTATATGCTCTTGGACCCAGTTATCTCTCATATCGGAATCAGAGTGAATCCGTTTAAGAAACAGTGTTGTCTTATGTTGCTTACCTGCGATTACATGTGCTGCTTAGACTTTTAGGTCGTCAGCTCTACTTAATTGACTTTGAGTTTTCAGCTATCATATACAAGACTTCTAAATTGTTATGAGTATTTTTACTGAGGCTTCTTTTCTCCTCTCTTTTTTTTAAGCTGGCATGTTGTTGTGTTACGACCTTCCAGTCCATATGGGCAGAGATGGCAAACCTATTAATCGCTTCCTGGCTAGCAGAGGACGCAACTTCCAGCAAATGTTGGTAGCCCTCATTCATGAGGCAAGTTGATGTTTTTTTTTCCCAGAGATACTGTGCTTCCTTGCCCTCCTTTACACCTGTTCTTTTTTATAATTAGGAAGTAACTAAATCAATGACACGTGTGAATGTGTTATAATTAACTAAATGTGTTTTGAGGGACATTTTAACTTAAATGATCATTTCTGAGTCTTTACTGCTGTAATAACTTCTAAAATCAGAAGAAGCAGCACTTGGCCTTTGCCTTTTTCTGACTTGCAGAAATAATTAGACTTGCCTATACCTGTCATGTCTGGCCACTTCTAGTTGAATAGAAAGTGAACAAAAATGGGACTTGGTTGGGAAGTAGCATTTATGTCTTGTGTTCAAGAAACCCTTAGATATTGTACTAAGGGACATGGCTTAGTGGGGAAATATTGGTACAAAGTGGATGGGTGAACTAGATGATCCTGGAGGTCTTTTCCAACTTTGGTGATTCTATGATTCTTACTAATGCTTGCTATTCTATTCTGTTTCTTAAATGTTGTGACTCCCTGACCTATTATAATGCCATGCAGTTACAGAATCATAGAATGGCTTGAGTTGAAAGGGACCTTAAAGATCATCTTCTTTCAACTCCACTGCTGTGGGCAGGACTACCACCCACTAGAACAAATTGCTGAGGGCCCCATTCAACCTGGCCTTGAGCACCTCTAGGGATTGAGGCATCCACAATTTCTTCATCTTTGATAAACTGTAATATTTGAGTAGTTTTGGATTAAGATCAAGAAATAATCCTCCCACTTAATCATTACAAAAAGTGAAGTACTTGTAGCTAACTTCGATAGTCAGAAGTCATGGTATTTTTGTGGTTGATGGGGAAGATCATCTTTGAAAATTTCAGAGCAGTAAAACAAAATAAGTAATTAAAGAGGAACTTGGGAAAAAAATGTTTATTTCATAACTTTCAGGATGCTGTGAGGAGTTGTGAAAAAAGCATATTAATCTCTTTCAAAGTTCATAAAACAGTTCTGTTAATACAATCATTTTGTATTGCTGCAGACATTAATTCCATGCATTTGAGGATGAAATGTCTGCACACAGGACCTAAATAAAAATATGAGAATGTATGTCTGATGTAAACAATAGATCATAGATAATGATATTTTTAAGAAGCAAAAGATTTATATTCTTAAGCAGAATATCCAGAAATAAAAGTGTATGAATAGCTTAGCATTTTAAAGATTTTTTTTCACCCTCAGCAATACCAGTTTCTATTCTACTTTTCAAGGATAGAAGCCTTCAACAGTCCTGTGATCCATCCTTTTTCTGTTCTATGCTCAGGCAGTTTGGTGCTATTAGAGATTATTTGATTGTAGGCTATTTCATGTGAAAGAGCACAGGATGTTTCATGTGTTAAGACTGAATGAGCTCTGTGTAATTAAAGGAGATGTGTTGCCTAGTTCACATTGCACTTGTTGCAGAAGTTGAAAGAAGTGGGGTGGATGAAGTATGTTTTGTAGGTGAGAATATGTCTGGGTGCTGATTTTGGTCTGTCACTGTCACACAGCAGGCCTGGAGCCCACTGACTTCAGAGTTACGTAATGATATCAGCGAACCACTGAAACAAAACTCTGTGTTGTAAAATAATTATAACGGGGGGACTGAGTTAGAAGCTCGCAAGCAAGGGATTTGAGGAGATTACTGTTTGCAAACTGAAAACCTGAAACTGAGTATGTCTGTATTTGGTGGAATGTCTATGGGGGCTGTGTTCTGATCCTGAGATCTGTCAGCTGTGCTCTCTCTTGGCTTTGCTCTCATGTTCTGACTGTTCAAATAATATTTGTACTTGTTCTTTTTTGGAGCTAACTAGCTAGTTCCATCTATAGCAAACTTGTCTTTAGCATGACTTGCCTGCAGTTTCCAGACGAGTGATGTGTACCATGCCGAATTTGGTTTCCTTTTCATCTGATCTCTTGAGGTCCCTTCCAACCCCTATTATTCTATGATTTTACATAGGGCAAACTTCCATATGCATCATAGTTGATGCCCATAAAATCTATATCCCATAAGAGGGCTGTGATACAGCATCTCATCATTTTGGGCACTCTGAACTGAAAAAAGAGCCACATAAATTAATAATCAGGTCTTTGAACCACAGAGACATATGTCAATCTGCAGTAGGTGGACTATGATCTAGAAACCCCTCCCTGGTGCTGTCTTAAGAAAGTAATGTTAGAAGGATTATGAAGTACAACACACATCTCAAGGCATCTAATCATGTATGCAAATGTAATACTTTATTTTTTGTCTTCACTTCTTTATTGCAATAGAATGAAAGCATAAACTGGAAATAATACCCCTCATCATCACAGAATTGAGCAAGAATGAATGTTTCGTAAGTGTTTAAATACTTTGGAGGAGAGCAGCAGGGAAAGCCCACTTGAATGTGGAGAAATATGTCATCGCAGCAGATTCAAAATAATAAGCTGTGAATAAAGAGTGGGCTTGTATAGAGTACAGAAAGAAAAATGGCCATCTGCACTGTTGTTTTGTGTGGAGGGACTTAGATTCAGTACCAGCTGTTCTGGAGGAAAGCATTTATTTTATTATACAGTAGTGATACAACTTCACATAACCGGAGTGGTATGAAGGCCAGTTCTGTTCTTACATAGATTCTGAGTGTGGATTTTCTGAGGCTGTGTTCCCCACTCTCCTAGCACTAAACTGTTGTTTTGTATACATCCACTTGTCCTAATAAAGCATCAGTTAAAATCTGTAGGAATAAGTTAAACATGGTTTGTGCATACTAGTATAGATTATAATATCCAGCAACTCAGCAATAATTGACTTTTCCTGAGTTAACAAATTACCTTTTGAATCAAAAACTCAAAACAGTTGGTTATGACATGGCATAGTTTTAATGTGAATGTGGTGAACTGGAGTTTGTAAAATTTTGAGATCGTTATAATGTTTTTGACTACAGTCACTGGCATGTATTTATTGCTAATACAACTGATTAAGGTATAGTAAAACTAAAAAGTCTAAGTGTGTTTAAAATACATAAATGCTAATTAAACAGTCTTTATTCTTTTGTGAAAATTCTTAGCTGTATATCTTTTTAATTAAAATGTATTAATATTTCTGTTTAAAATTACATGACTTTTAAGGACAAAAAAAGACTATTCTTTCATTTTTTTCTCATATGAACAGCTGGAGTTGAGGTCAGGTAAATGTATTTGGGCCATTGGCTAGAACAGAAGTGAACTCCTAGGCTCATCTGTGTGAATTTCATGCTTTAGTATTTCTTTAGTCCTTGGAGTTCAGTCCTTAGGGAGCAGCTAGTAAAAGCAAGGAGTTTAAGCTATAAAGCTATGAGATAGCAGTACTGATCTAAGAAAACAGCACAGACATTACTGACTCAAATCTTTTTTCGAGGACTAGCTAAAAGGATTAGCTGTTCCTGTGAAGTCATTTCATCAGGTTTCAATGGAACTCATTAAGCAGTTTTTCAGTAGGTTTAAATTACTGGAATGTCATTTTGTTGCTACTGCTCTAAGTCTTTTCAATTTATATATTCAATATTTAAATTTTTTTTTAAGTAAAATAAGGATTTTTATTAGAAAGAGAACTTGAAGTTGTCTTTAAAGCATTGCAGTCAGCGTAATGCTCCAAGCAAGCTTCCATGTGCATGTAAATGAAGAGAGAATTAATTGGGAGACAGCAAACATTCCCTTGTCTTACCCCTAAAAATTCTAAGATTATCAGTTGTCAGTATAAATAACATCCTGAGATAATTATGTCTGTACCTCTTCAGTAATTTGATGTGCTCTCACATCTGTAGAATGAGTTCACAGGTTGCAGATCAGCCTGAATCTCTGTGGAGTTGCTATTACTACACTTGTTTTTTCAAATAACTGGGCTAGATTAGCCAGTGATTATTTGTGTGTCTTTTAACCCTTCAAGTAATTCTTGAGATTTTTTGGGAACTATGTCTTAGTTCCTTCTTTTGTCTTTCAGTGGTGACTAAAGATGAAGAGTCACACATATTCACATATATGCTGTATGTTTTGATGGTTTTATGAGTGTATGTTTTGGGTTAAAGGAAATAAAATTGTTAGGCTTTTGGCTAGCTACCCAGCCAGCTTTTATTTTTTTAAAGGAGATGAAGGGAACAGTTTATGCTTTGTGCAAAAGGCTTATGAGACAGGCTGCTTTTGACACATGGATGTTGTAAATAGAGAGTTTGACAGCCTGAAGTGGTGCAGTATTTTTAAAACACAGAAGGAATATTGTCTTGCCTTTGCATGTTTATCAATATTCAAGTGCTTATTATTTGTTGTAAATAGGATAGTTATATTGCCATAATAATAACACTTGCAAGCATGACTGCACAACTGAGCACTACTAGTGTTGTATAATATTAAATATGCTGCTGAACAAATAACCACGTTAGACACTCTACATGCTCACAAAAGAAACAATCTCTGTTTTGTGTTAATCATGCTATGATGATATGCATCTTGGAGCAGCTTCTTCTGTGTCCCTCCTGTTTTGATTTTAATGTAATCAAGAGTTTCAAGGATTTGTTCAAAGCTTGTCCCTGAAGCACCTCAGATGATGATTAGGTTTTCTAGAAAGGAATTTTCTGTAGTGTATTCTTTTGTGCCTAGATAGTTCAGAGGATATTATTCACATTATGGTCCATTTTGTGCTGGCTTCCACTAGTGCATTTGTGGAATGTTTCTCCTCCAGTGATGAAGCAGTGTTTAAGAAGTAAAAAGAATATTGAAAAAGAACCTCTGAGCAAAATTCGAGAAGCGATGTTACATCACTGCTTTGTTGATACGGAAATGTAATGCTAACCTTATTTATGAAGTCTCTGAGGCTATGCTTTATATGTTCTTGTATGAGAAGAGCATTTAAACTCAGACGCTTCACTGACATGAGTAAAGTTCCAAACACATTTCCATAGTCGCATATTTGTTAGTGAGATGAGCTGAATCTTGGGACGATTAGAGTGAAAATCTATTGTGCTTAATAGAACTCACTGGAATTCCCTGTCTTTCTGCCAAACAACAAATTTTAAGAATGATCATAAATATTGATTTTGCTGATTCTAGGTCTTGAGATTTGTTCTCTAAACAGTATTATCATTATTAGATGAGGTGATAGAAACAGTGTACAAAGATTTGTGGCAAAGACGAAAGTGCTTAAAGAAAACTCATGCATGTCATTATGTTTATTTTTTATTGAGAGTGCACTTTTTAGGTGATATGTGCTTACTGTTTTCATTGGAAATGACATTCCAGTGTTGCAGAAGAGTGTGCAGTATGTGCTCAGAAGCACTCAAGTACAGCAGTAATATATTCTGTGGTTTGTCAGCGCTCCCTCTCTTGTATTTTGGCCAGCACAGTCTCTGCTATTGTGTCTTCAAGGTGACAAGTCCTTCTGAAAGTTTTAAGCATCAGTCAGCAGACTTAGATGATTCCATTCCCAGCTCAGGGTATTTCTAATTGCCTTGGCTATCAGGCTGCAATGCTTCCTACTTTGCAACCTGATGTGGCTATGATCCCTCCCAGGAATATGCTACACTTAGATAAGGTGTAGCAAGCCTTCACCAACGCTTGTAGTGGCCCCTCTAGCCTATTTTCCAGCGCCCCTCCACCTCATACCACCATATCTTCTTACAAATAAATATATAAATTGCATGTTCAAAAGCACGTTGATTTCACTGATCTTCAGCTTTGCCCATGCTTACCTGCTGCCAGTTATCCAGCACTTAATGTTACCCTTGTGTATTCAGTGATTGAAGAAAAGTCAAGACAGTTAGTATCCTGTACTGAATACTGAGTACATACACAACTTACATTATAATCTTTAGCATAGTATCCGATTATTTTCAGTGCTAGATAATCTTTATTTGAGCATTCTTTGTGTTGAGGTTCTGTTTCCTCAATCTTCCTTTCACTCCCTAAATTCACTAAATATTTGATACTAGTTCATTGAGTGCTGCTCGATAGAGCAAGCTGTGGCTCACCATAGAGAGCAACTTTTTTAACAATTCATGTGGAATCCAAGGAAGATGTCTGCACACCTAATGAGGTAAAAGATAAAAGTATTCTGTTATGATTCTGGTGCTTCTTGTGAGGTAAAATTGTTGAGGCAAAAGATGAAAGCATTCTGTTATGTCCCCAGTGCAAAATTATTGAGGAAAAGAAGACTGTTCACCTACTGAAATTGGAATTTAACATTTTAGAACTATCATTTATGGGTTCCTTTTGCTAAACAAATGTATTGGTTCTTAAACTAATATATTGATCCCCATTGTTAAACAAACCAACCTTCACTTTGGTATCACTTTGCACTATGTTTAGTCATAGTTATAAGGTGAGTTTTTCCATAAGTCAGGGAGTCTGCCATGTTCTTAATTTAGAAATGAAAAGTGCAGGTCTTAAATAGTGGCTGCTGAAATATATTCGTCCCTCTCACGTTAGCCTGACAAGTTGTTCTTTCTCTTATTAAAAACTAATTACCCTGGAAAGGACTGATATTAAATAAATAGCTCATTTCCTTTGGAGTCCAAATGGATGTGATGGCATTTTTCCATCATTTTGGTAGAGGCAGATAATAATTGAACAGCATCAATAAAGATCAATTCTCTATAGTCATCGTCAAATGCAAAGAGATATAAAAAAGCAATTTTAATTGCAGAGCTTATCNTTCTTGTGAGGTAAAATTGTTGAGGCAAAAGATGAAAGCATTCTGTTATGTCCCCAGTGCAAAATTATTGAGGAAAAGAAGACTGTTCACCTACTGAAATTGGAATTTAACATTTTAGAACTATCATTTATGGGTTCCTTTTGCTAAACAAATGTATTGGTTCTTAAACTAATATATTGATCCCCATTGTTAAACAAACCAACCTTCACTTTGGTATCACTTTGCACTATGTTTAGTCATAGTTATAAGGTGAGTTTTTCCATAAGTCAGGGAGTCTGCCATGTTCTTAATTTAGAAATGAAAAGTGCAGGTCTTAAATAGTGGCTGCTGAAATATATTCGTCCCTCTCACGTTAGCCTGACAAGTTGTTCTTTCTCTTATTAAAAACTAATTACCCTGGAAAGGACTGATATTAAATAAATAGCTCATTTCCTTTGGAGTCCAAATGGATGTGATGGCATTTTTCCATCATTTTGGTAGAGGCAGATAATAATTGAACAGCATCAATAAAGATCAATTCTCTATAGTCATCGTCAAATGCAAAGAGATATAAAAAAGCAATTTTA
>VXAB01000018.1:82122-142865 GCA_013399175.1 Odontophorus gujanensis
TCTCTGAAAACACAGGTTTGTAAAGGAAGACACCTGAATAAGACACTCTTATTTTAATAGAATGTTGCTGCAGCAGGCGTGGAGAAGGGGAGAATAAAGACTGTGTTTATTAATAGTTTTGCTTCTCAGTTTTGTGAATTGATGTTTATTATTTTATAAGTTGCATGGTAAGCAAATTAGGGGAGAAGATAACACACATCATGCGGGAGTCTAACAGTTAACTTCCTTTCTGTTTTTTAGTATGTGTTGACACAAATGTCTTTATGTCAGTTTGCTATAGCACTTACTAGAGAACAACCTTGGTTTCTTGTGGTTTGACTATGCACATACATTAGATTGTATAGTTGACTGTTAAGAGTCATTTTTTCCAGTTTTGTGAAGCAAGGACTACCATATCTGCATGAGATTTGGAGGTAGGCAGGGACAGTTGTTGAGTATTTATATTAACTGTCCTTGAGGTAGTGTTATTTTCCTCAAATTAATTCTAAAATGGTCCTTCCTAGGTAGAACGTCCCCATTCCATGTTGTTTTCTATTGTTCCTCTAACAATTTCTTTCCTTAGAGGAAATTTGAAATGTGTGCTTTGACATAATTGTATCTAACCCAATTATTTATACTGATTCCTTTTCAATAATCTCTCCTGTACTTAGGTTGTCATGTATTTGTATTTATTTCACATCTTTTTAAAACTTTTAGAGGCCCCTAAGACGTACAAAAGTGATGTCAAACATAAACTGTTCCATCATCTCTGTCGTGAATGCATTTTTGTATATCAGTGCTACAAAGTGTTTTGATTATTGCCATGTATAAATACTGTGCTCTCTCTGGTATCAGTTGTATTGTGAACAATCAGAAGTCTTGATTGTCCTGGTTATTGAAGTTGAGAAGTAATTTGGTGTGGAGGAAACCAGGAAGAGGAGAATAAAGAATGTTACCAATTTTTATCTCCTACAGGCGTGTATATTGTTCTGTACACATTAGCAAAATGTTACCTGCAAATCACGGGTTGAAGAATATATGAGTTGCATATGTTAGACTTAATATAACCATTTCTGTTATGTTGCACAGGTTAACATTCAACCTTCTGAATGGCACCGCTCTATACTGCTTCCACAGTCCTGGTTGGGATTTATGAGTCGAACTTACGGTGCAGTCCTACAGGTAATTCTGAGGTACAGAACACTGTGCATATTAATGCTCATTCAATCTGTATGTGCTTTCATTTCTTCCAGCAAGAGCATCCATGTAAGTAACAATAATTTAAAACTGAAGCTTTTGAACAGAAAATAAAAACGAGTCTTCAAGGAGCACAGTCTGAAATTATTTGAACACATATAATTCCTGTTTACAGTTCTGGTCCATGCAGCCTTATTTGTGTGTCAAGTTCCCATGTAGTCAATTCCAATTGCAGTTTACTTCTTTTCAGCTAGAACTCTATGCTGTTGTTTTGGATAGGAGTTTTCATTTCACTTTTCACTTTCACTTAATGGTAAGAAGGTATTGAGAAATTATTAATTAAATAACATTACATGCTGAGCAAATTAATTTCTAATGATAAGAAATATAGGAAATACCTTTAAACTTCTCTTTGGTTAGGCTAGTTGACATGGTATCTAGAGCAAAATAGTGTCATTTGTTCTTTCCAGTAGAAGAATAACTCAAAAACTCATAACAAATAACTCCCTTCTAGAAGTCTCCCTTTGTAGTACTAGAAGAGTTACTGATTTGTATTTCCAGGCCTTGTCAGCTATTTTCCGCGTGAGCAGCTCAGATTGCTGAGCAAATTTGAAAAGCTTGGACTGCCCCTTTATTGTGTAGCAGAACGTATGCTTCTCTAAAATTTTTCAAAACAATTTTTACCTGGGGTATCTTGAAGCATCATTTTCTAAATGGATCCTCATTACAGAGCAAGCAGTAGATTTTCAAATTGTAGTTTTGGGTCTTAACTACAGAGGGGGCCATTGTACCTTGCATGTAATTAGTTGCTTTTTCTGCTTCTTCCCCTCTGAGACTATGAGAAACCTTGCTTTTACCAGACTTGTTTCTGAAAGCCTCTCTAGGATTTGCTGACTTTTGTTTTTCAGAGCAACTTCTGAGACCTGTCAGTAAAAACACTTTTTTTACACTGAGATCTAGCATCTTTACTCCTTGTGTTTCTTTAGTATATTTTATCTGAGCTGACCCAAAGAAATTACAGTACAAAGTGAATAGTCTGGATCATGCATAACTGAGTATTTCAGAGGAGGTAGTACAGTAACCTTTTCCACTTTTCGGAGGTAGAGGTTTGTAGAGTCCATGGCTTGTTAACCAAGGGTAAGTGCTCACCGCTGTTTATCAAGGCACATCTGTGAGGATTTTTTCCCTTTGGACATGTGGAAGTTCTCGTCTGTAGTCTGCTCAAATGCTCAAGCACTCCTGCCAGTTCAGCTGGTTTGTAAATTCAGCATGTTTTTGGTACTCACCTCAATTTTGTTAATGATCCTAGAGGTCTTGATTTAATCATTATCTTAAGCCATTGTTTAATTGTTTTAGGAAATTTTAATAGATTTAAGCGCACTATAGAGCCAGGGAATTTCTCATCTGAAATTGTGCTTCTGTGTTCAAGAAGTGTTTGGACACATGAGAAGCAATTGGTTAACTTAGCCCCCAAGGAAAGGATTAGTTATCCAGGTGTTTCCTGAAAAAATCTTATCATGATTGACCGTGTAAGATCTACTTCTACTTTATGCTGTGATTCTGCAGGGAAGGCAAGCAGAGCTTGAGATGCAGTTAAAACATGGAAAAGAGGATCCTGAAGATGTGCAGTACAAGCAGTTTACAGCATGGCTCTGGTAAGGAACTGTGACTTGTCACTTACAGTGACTTACAGTGACAAGTGAAGCGCAGAAGACAGCAAGACCTGAAAGTCTTTGATTTTGCAAATGTAGCAGTTTTTATAAATACTAATGACAAAAAATAGATAAATTATCCATTTGGGAGGAGAAAAAAAAAATTTACCAATAGTGTGCAAGGACGCCGGTATTCACAAGTTCAGAGGTGCATTCCCTTTTGTATTGGCTAGAATTTCGTAGTGTGAGCAACTGGAGGAAGTGGTAATTATATTTATCATATGTTGTGTTAAAGTACAAAGATCATGGAAGAAATGAAGACTTTCCTGTAGATGTTTCATGGGCTGCCTCAATCAAAATAATTTATGTAAGAAATGTAAGTCACAAAGTAACATACATATTAATAAACTGAGACATCTCAGTTCTTATAGTAAGCTGAAGATATTGTTTAAAACTAAACATCTGATGCACACTCTGATCCGTATCCTCAAGAACTTTTATTTCATCCAACTGACCTATATGCCTCAGTCTCAGGATTTAGTCATGCATGTGCACAACCAGTGGTTGTATGTTGAGAATTTGGGGGACTTCACGGAGAAAGAACTATATGTCAGTGGACAGGACAGATGTCTCTTTCTGTGTGTGTTCGTAAGTCTGTGAACAAAGTTTGTGTGTGGCCAAAATCTGTACAGAGAAAACCAAAATGACATTTGCCTATTTCAGTCCAAAGGGCGCTACTAAATCACACCCAACACCGATGTAAAATCTTAGTGGTTTTATTACAGTTAAGTGTAGGTCAGTGTTTCATAGCAAGAACCAGAATTGTAAGATATATTTTGTCTAAATTGACAGTCATGACCATTGTTGTAAGATAATTCCTTACCCAAAACTGACAAGGTAGAGAAGGTTGACTGCATTACTGCTTCTGTCTCAATATGAACGCAAAACTAAACAAATACAGAGGAGTTGTTTATTATAAATCAAGTACAGTCATGTGTAAGAAATCCTAACTATTCCTATTGCTCTTGTTTTAAGTAGATCCAGATTGCTACATTCCCTAATAGTGTAACTGTCCATAATTGTTTTCAGGAGAATATGTATGTAAAAAGTGTTATGTAGGTTGTTACAGTTGTCTGTTGTAAAGCATTCTTATTTTATTAAGCCAAGTTATTGTGCAGTGACTTGGAAATAGCTTTGTGACACAAGAAAGAGCAGGTCTATTGGTATTGTATAAACCTGCCTTTTGGGAAAAAAGAAAAAGGAAAAAAGGTATTTTGTATGATACTCCTTATGAGCAAGAGGAAGCATTGGGTGGTAGGCGAGCACTAATACACTATACCTTAGCACTAAGTTTTCTGAAGAATGTGGAAAATGGACATATGTAAGACATAAATCAGCTAAATTCATATTGTAATGTGCAGCTGTTAAAATTCTTTGTTTTTCTTGCAGGGTTAGAGATATGTTGACAGATGTCATCAAAGGTGCTTCAAAGTAAGAGTGACTTATGTACTACAGATATGACTTAATTACTACAGATGAGAAGGAGGTTTCTTTTGTGGTAGATGATGTAAAATACTTCCTGCAATTGTCTCTCTGCCAGTTTCATGTTTTCATGTGACTGGTGCTCAGCAAAGGAACTCTTCCCTACATTGTGCTTTGAGCATTTTACCACTGTCTGTTAGAAAGGCTGATACCTAATATTTTGGGAAAAACCTGTGTATCACTGTATGCGTTATTATTTGCTTCTTTCTTAAATAGCAAACTCTGCCTCAAGTTCCTTAATTTATCTAGGAGTTGGCTGGTCTTTAGTGGAACGCTGGTCTTCAAAGCTATACTGCTTCCTGCTAAGATGTCTTTTCTATGCCTGAATGCATCTGAAGACGAGTAATTATTTGTTTCCAGATTGTGACAGGCTTGTTAACTTGCTATTAGAATTGGCGTGTGGCTTTCAGTCAGCAATGAATATCTTAACGTTTCTTCATTGGCAGGCTAGACTTCCTCCAAACTTTCTCCAATTGCACCTATTTTCTTTTGCTTTGCCCTTGGTTAACTAGAAACTGTCTGCTTGCACCAGGTTGCATAGAAGTGTCAGAAACAATGATTACTCAGAAGAGCAAGTACTTAAAAAATCTCAAATGATAAGAAAGTAGTTAGGTGAAGAATTACCATGAAATCACACAGACCAGTTCAGTGTTAGTAGTCCTGTAAATGTAGAAAAGAATAGGTTTAGATTACTGCTGTGAGCTGAAGGTTCTGGATGTTTAAATCAAGAAGTGAACTATTTTTCTTTTTTTAATTTACCGTTGTTCTGATATTACCAGCAGCTCAATTTCCTTGCCTGTCAGTTCATCTTAAAAGAAGTCATTTGAGGGACGTTTGATATTTTATCTACTCAATAAATATGTGTGTTAAGGTGTCAGAAAAAGGAATAAAATAATAAACCTCAAATATATAGTATTCTGTGTCTCAGAGTAAAAGCTACAATTTTAGTAATAAAAGTTCACTTGTGAAACTATTCAGGGCAGTAGCATTTCCAGTTTTGGAAGAGAGCATTTTCTTTCAGTAACGGTAGAAAAATTTCCTGTGCATAGATCATGTCTCTAGAACTACTTGTGGTTAGTGACTTTCTTTTGAGAAAACACTTAATTGGCTCTGTATTTTTGGTGAAGGGTAAGACCCCTCCTGGTTAGTATGTGATTATTTGTACTTTCATTAAATTTAAGGCATTTGACTTTAATGAGAGTGTAGATTTAGAGATTACTCTTATGTACTTCATGAAGTATAGCCTCTTAGAATTTGATACCAACAAAAAAGGCTCTGTAACATAAATGAGGAAATTATTTAAGGCAGGAGGTTTAGGGAATTTACAACAAACTTAACTAAACATTTAATTGTAATTATTTATAGGTATCTCTTATCTGAGTACTTAACTATAAATATTTATTGTTATCTGTTATCTAAAAATAAATACTTTTGATGTGTGGAAAGGGTCAATGACATTCCAGTAAGATGGCTTTTGTAAGAGAGAAAATGCAGAAATCCAGAGCGTATTTTCATTGTTAGAGTGAAATATTTAGATCAGGAACAAATCTGTGGATAGGTTTATGTCTGTAGCAACAGTTGAGGAAGTTTTTGGAAATGGAAGACTAATGCAGAAAATATAAAAATTTATATTGGCCTAGTGTAAGGCAGTCAGTGGTCTCCTGTAGTTGTATTAATCATTTACTGTTACTGTAAAACACTGAGGATGGTTGTAGCAGAATTATATTGTGACATGTTTTTTTCTGAGAATGGCGGGAAATTGATGTCTTTCTTTTAATGAAACTGAATATAGTTACTGTCTATATAATATTCTCAAGTGCGAGATTTTTTTTTCCTGAGTTCTTTAAAAAGAAAAGTAAGGTTTGCACTGTGGTAGAGGTTCATACTCTTTGAAATCTGTTACTGTCCATGATACAAATGTTTCATAACACGGGAAAATCATTCAGAACATTTTTTGTATGCTAGGATTTCAGTGATAGGTGCTCTACTAAATCTCCTAAACAGATGCTCTTGTGGCACCTGTCAAGCAGTCTGTTTGAAGAGCTTTTTGTGTTATCCCATCTGGGGATGGTACTAGCTATGATGGTTCATGCATTCCTGTGACTGCAATTGATCTGCAAGATGGTCTTTGTTTGAGAAGACGCTGACATCTTTTTATATGTATTATATCTTAAGTTGAAATATGTTACATATTTGTTGAGCAAGAAAAGAGCCCAGTGAAGTCACTTAGGGCAAAGCGCTTCCCTCCTGGACTCCTTGTGGCATAACTTTCCTTTATTTGGATACTTCGTTGGTTACCTGATTATCTGTTACGCCTCTTCGCTGTTCTTTGCCTTTTTTTTGTGTCTAGGGAAAACCCAGTGGTGAAAGGAAACTCTATTTTTGCCTTGACTGGTCTTGCAGTTGCTGTAGCCAAATACGAAAGCAGTCTTTCCTCAGATACTGAAGGCATGCCTGAAGTAAGTGAATCTGGGAAATAAATTCTTTTAGTGAAATGTAGTGAAGCAATATGATCTGGTATGTTTGAGGATTTAGTAAGAGGGTATGAAGTATTTCATGCTTTGAAATTCAAATTTCAGTCAGAACAAGCGGGCATATTCTGAAAAGAAACATATGCTAGCTTTGTCACGTCAGATAAGGATGTAGTGAACACTGAAGCCCAACCACTCTATTTTCTTACTGCTTAAATCAGATACAACAGAGTGTTTTAGGGTGGCATAGAAGACACACTATTTTTGTGTCAGTACATCATCTCATATTGTCACAATAACTGTGGTGATCCAAATTCTATACGGGTTGAAGAGAGAGGTCTTAAAATCAACCACTTAGTCAAAATAAAACTCAGAGCAACAGATGTATACTGTAGGTTGGATTAAATGCACTTAATGATACAGACATCTTTTGCTGACAGATCCAGATCACTTAAGGAAGTTACATAACGGTTGCATGGAAAGAAGATAATGCACTTCTGATTAATTTAACTAGTTCATTGTTTTCTGGTGACCTGAAAAATATATTCTCTTATGTACTAACTTGTTCAGTCTTTTTTGCCTGCTCTCTTTGAAGAGCATTTTGAATGAAACTTTTGACTTGGCTAATTGTCAACGGTTTACGGGCAGGTTTGGTCCGGTTCCACGACAATTGGNATGGAAGATTTCAGTGTCACAAAATGCATATGATTATGTAAACTGTTGGTCACAAAGCAAAGTTTAATGACTTGTGTGGAAATGCACAATATGGCTTAGAGGGAGGGAGGAACTTCTGGCTGAGTTTTTTCCATGTTTTATAAAAACGTGTCAATAACTCATTCCCATGCTGAAATGCTACTTGACTCTGACTCCTTCTGCCTCAGAGACTGAGACATTTTTGGCGTAGTTTGGGTGCTTGGGTTGCCATTCATCGTTATTTTGTTCCTGCTGTTACGACTAGTGAATGTGCTATTCCTTACACCTGAGAAAAATTCACTGTTTTGCCATAATTTCCCCTAAAGTTATTTGATTTCTTCCTAGAGTGAAACAGCTTTTGAGCAACATGTAGTAGGGACCCCACAGTCTGTTAGGAGAAGGTGCCATCTTTAGGTAGAAGCAGTTGAACTATATATTATTTATGTCATGGTTAAGTTGTATTTTTTGTGACAGGGCAAATTGAGGTTTCTGATTGTTTTTGTGTGTATGAGGGGCTGTGTAAGGTTTATTTTTATAATATCCTTTATTACTGGACCAGCCTTTAAAAGAATATGTGGGGAGAAATAGTCTTGTTTTTCAGATGTCTTTTGTCAGCTTGTATGTAATAGTTACTTCATTAGAATTTAGGTTTTCCTGTCGGATTTCAAGAGTAAAATAGTTTAAACATTCTTGTCAACACTTGTACTTTATAACCACATTGCAGTTACTTCACTAGCCATGTTGAGTTTTTGTGGCTGCATTAAACTTATATCTTGGTCTGAGAGAGTTCACTAAGACTGTAATTTACAGAGAAGTTGTAAGAGTTCAGAGTTATGAATGTTTTTGTTTGTTTTTATTTTCCTTGATGCTGTTGTGAAGCTGACAGCTGTTTGCTCTAACTGAATAATCTGTTCAAAAGTGTTGTCTGAAAGGTCAGTGTTGTCAAATAAAACATGCTGTGTATAAAGGTAACAAGATTTCATCCTGCATGGATCCTAGCTGGAACATCCACTGCTGAGCTTCTGTTCAGAACTCAATTTAAGAAGTAATAACAATGAATGTTTGGGTTTGATTTTTTCAGGCTATACCTGACTTTCTTCCCATGCAACAGTGGATTTATATGGTGATGGAAACTCTCTTTAGTATTGTGAATAGCCGTTATCGCCCTAAAGGGCAAGTCTTCCCATGGTTCTACCAGGTACGTGCTGCAGCATTAGAAGCAAGAACATTTATTTGTATTTTGTTCGTGGAATTCTTTGTCTGGAGTTTTCTGATTCTGTTTGCCTTGTAGTAGTTAAAATCATAGAAAGGCTTGGGTTGGAAGAGACCCCAAGAATCATCAAACTCCAACCAGACCTGGATGCAGTATTCCAGGTAGAGATTCATGAGGGCAGAGTAGAGAGGGACAATAACTTCCCTGTCCCTGCTGGCCACCCCTCTTCTGATAAAGCCCAGGATATGGTTGGCCTTCCAAGGTGCAAGAGCACGCTGCTGGCTCATGTTCAGTTTTTCATCCACCAGAACCACTAGGTCCTTCTCCTCTGGGCTGCTCACAAGGAGTTGTTTTCCCAGTCTGCATACAGATCTGGGATTACTCTGACCCAAATGCAAAACCTTACACTGTGCTATGTTGAACTGCATTAGGTTTACATGGACCCACCTTTCATGTTTGTCGAGGTCCATCTGGAATTGTAATATAGGAAATATAGGAATATATAGGTAATGTAGGATATATAGGCAAATCAAAATATATTTTTCCCTTTTAATGTGCCTTCTGCTTATATTTGGGTTTGCCTTGAGTTTTTGTCTTTATTAACAAAGTAATAAAAATAATATGAGAATATTCTACTGCATAAATGAAGAAAGTTTAGAAAGCACCTCTGGCATATATCATTGCTGTTAAGGAATACATCACCAAACCAAATGCAGTATTAAACACTAGTCTGTGTGAATGTGAGAAGATCCAAGTACTTGGTTGGCATTAAGCAGTTTTTGTAACTCCTGCTTTTGGGAACGATATTGTTGTAGAGATATTTTTGAAATGGACACGTGAAGTGGCTCATATTTCACTCCTAAAATCCGTAAATAATTTTTTTAAAATATTATACTGGATGGGTGTTTATTTTAAATACCAGAAGTAATGAATGTTACTACCTGAAAAAGAATTTTACTTCCTCCTCAGCAGAGGAAAAAAAAAAAGTAAATCTTTTGAAAATCTTTTTCTAGAAATCCTATTCTGGTGAAAATACTGCTAGTGCTATAGCTCGTTCCTGTGCAGCCACTGCTTTGTCTCTTCTGGTGCCAGTTATCATTATATCATGCAAGGAGAAGGTTGAGGAAGTCCTGAATATGCTGACTGCCAGGTTACCTGGGAGACCAAATGCTGATGAGTCTCAAGCTGTTCAAATCCACATGGGTCTTGCTTTGGGGATGTTTATCTCACGCTTGTGTGAAGAAAAAGTCAGGTAAGGATTACTGTGTGTAATGTAGGTGTGGAAATATCTTCCTACTTTTTCCATCGTGTGGTTTCTGTGATCTAGGGAATAAAGTATTTACAGGTTGTAGGCAAATGATTCATAAGTTGTTTTGCAACATTTCTCAGAGGATGTCTTTTATTATAATTGCCTATTTCCTTCAAAATCTGCTATTTTGGGTGTTTTGGTGGCATTCCTTCAGAGTGTTTGACGGATTTTTGTTATATCCTTAAGCTGCATGTGCAACCTGGGAGTTGCCTGCTTACATTTAATTAAAGTATACTAGATGCTCTGGGAGGCTTAATTGTAAAATAATTCACAGATTCCACTTGTCCCTTTCGAAGTGATATTCTGTACACTGAGTAGTATCTGCTTGCATCTTATTACCTATATGAGGGCAGAGCTACAGCGGTGGAAGTGTAGTGGACTCTTTCACAGGTGTGTCATTACAGGAGTGCTGAAGATTGGCCTCAGAACTGGCCTAAAGTCACAAATTTTAAATGATTCCAGAGAATATGAGATGTAGGTTTGTTTCTGTATTAGTCCAACTTAATGACTACTCAGAAGTTCGTCTATATACACATAACATTTAACTGCTATGTTATCAGATGTATCAAAAAGATTTGGCTGTCAGTTGTTAATTAACTCTATGAAGGTAATGTTTCTGAAACATCTGCTGGTAAGGAGCTTGCTGCATGGCTCTGCATTTTTTGTTGTCAGCTTCCTGCATCCAGTTCAACAGCAAGATTTGCTGATGCACTGCCGATGAACAAGTAAAGTCAGTGATGACAACTAAGCTACTAGCAAACATTAAAATGCTCTAAAGCGCTGTTGAGAGCTCTGCTTCCCCTTTTTTATGTTCACCCTGTAATTTTAAATCCTCTATTCTCTCAATCACATCCTTAAACAGCTTTGAGAATGCTGGAGAATTCGAAGAATCATCCCCTTCAGGGGATGCATTTTCCGAACCCTTAGATGAGTTTTTTTCTTCCTCTTCCTCCTCTGTCACTTGTTCCACCTGTTTCTTACAGTCTCTTACTTGCATTTTGACCACCATTGACGTCCCATCATTGCAGCACTTAAGTATGCAACAAATGACAATTGAATCTTGGTGTATATGAGCCTTTATTTTGTTTTGTTTATTTTTTTTTAGTTTGGTGAAGGGTAAAGACATTTAATTAAAAAAAAAAAAAAACTTTAAAAGGAATAAAACAAACCTCTAATGATCTAAAACAAATCCATTTTTACTCTTCCACTGCACTACGTAATTTCAAAACTTAATCTTAAATATTCTTCCAGGCATTGACTGTCGCCACATCCTAGGGATGCAGGTATAGGTAATATCAAATCATAGAGATAATTTGTATTAAACTTGTCCTGTTTGTAAGGAAAGCTGTGGGTATGTTTTATAAGGGGGAGTCCCTGTGACATCTTTGGGATGAGAGATAGTTTCCTTTGTTTTATCAGTATATTAGGTAAATGGATAGAGAGAAATACTTCCAGAATCTGTTTCTGCAATAAAATAATTTTATTTAACGATATATTCCTTCTTAGAAGAAGGTTAATGTCCTGCATGATTTGTAGATTAGAACCATATTTGTATTTTGTTTTCTGCTTTGTTCTGTTTCATAGTGAGTTACCTGGTCAACAGATGAACTTAATTCTAATGAAGTCCCTGGATGCACTGGAAGACTGTTGTTTTGACTCCAGCCTGGAGTACAAGTGAGTTTCTTACATTCTTGATTTCTTGTTTTGTGTGGACCCCGTAAATATATATATATATATATATATATATATTTCATTCAACCTTCTGTCCCTAAATTTTGTAAGATAAGGAGACTCCTTTTTATGAGTACTTCAATAGAATTGTGGACTTATGCAGGTTGGCAAGGACCTTGGGAAGCCTACATCGTTCCCAAAACAGACCCAGCTGTCAGGTTGGAGTGCATTATCCAAGCCTTCACACTGTCGGGGTTTGAAATTCACAATCTGGAAGCAGGTCTGACCTGCCTGGACCGCAGCTCTACAGCTGGGCCGTCTTGGTGAGGAGAAAGCTTCTTGACTCCAGTTTGAGCTTCTCATGTCTCAGATTGTGCCACTGCTTCTCACCCTCCCACCACACGCCATCTGTACAGCTGTAAATGTGGCAGACTTGTCCAAAAATGGCATTACTGTTCTACAGTCAGGGTCTTTACAGCAGGATAATAGGCACAACTGACTGTGGGTCATGCACCTTAGGTCAACCTTATGTGAGTGTTTCAATTGTGCTCAAGTGATGATGCTGTTTTATTTTAGAGTTTTTAAATACATACCAGGTTTTCTGAGAATACCTTCTGCTGTAGAAATGAGGGAGGGGCAGAGCTCTTTTTTTCCTGGATGCCAGCACTGATCATTTTCTCTCCTCGAGCTGCTCCATGGAGTTCCAGAAGAGATGGCACCTAGGGGCAGTTCATCATCTGCCATGGTGTGGACAAGGTTTCTGCCACCATGTCTCAGAGACTTGTTCTGCTTTGTGGTGGAAAGCAAATCCTCCACCCCATGTGGCACATCTCCTGACTCTTTTAGAACTCTTCAGTGTTTTTCTGTTCAAGAACATACTTCTCTAGAGTGTTGAAACATCTTATATATTGAAGGATATTATTGAGAAAGAGGCTTTAACATTTTTTTCTCCTGCCTTGAGTTGTTAACTAATAAAGAGGTTTATTAAGGTGCATACTATGCAAGGTGGAGATATACAACCACCCCTCACTAATGACATCAAGTATTAAAAGGGATGTTGTTTACATATATTATTTCTTTGTTTAATTAGGAGAATTCTCATCTTGAATAAGTGCTGTTTTTAATAAACAAGTAACAGGAATCTTTTCCCTGAACCAATTCTTTAGCATGGCGAGAGTCCACTTAAGTTCTATAAGAGCTGGTTTAAGATACATACAATAATATAAATAATTTCTTTCTGAAAAACATCATTGTGAGAGTGATGCTCCTAAGTCAGTACTCTTATCTTCAAATGCAGGGAAGAAAATAAGTGAAGTACATAATATTTTAAAAGGACACGAGTATGTCAAAGTTTCAGGAGGATTAAGCATATGTTAATAAGGTGCATCATGTACCTGGCCATCTGAAAGTATCCTTTAACACAGTCCCACAGGATATATTTCTAAATTGAAGAGAGATGGATTTCAGTGGTAGACTATTTGGAGGATAAGAAATAGGTTAAATGGCTGCAACTAGAGGACTGCAGTCAACAGCTCTGAATCCAAACAAATCACAAGTGACTATTTGGAGGATAAGAAATAGGTTAAATGGCTGCAACTAGAGGACTGCAGTCAACAGCTCTGAATCCAAACAAATCACAAGTGACTATTTGGAGGATAAGAAATAGGTTAAATGGCTGCAACTAGAGGACTGCAGTCAACAGCTCTGAATCCAAACAAATCACAAGTGATGTCTTCCAGGAGTCCATTCTGCAGTCAGTGCTTTTCACCTTCTTTATCAACAACCCAGAGTGTGGGATTGAGTGTACCTCACCAAGTTTGAAAACACCAAGCTGAGTGGTACAGTTGGTACAATAGAAGGAAGGAACATCTTAAAGAGAGATCTAGACAAGCTTGAAAAATGGGCTCATGAGAACCTAATCAGGTTTAAAAAGGCAAGATGCCATTCCTGATTTGGGACAATCCCAGTTGCATACAGCCTGGGAGAACTCATTACAAGTGGATCTGCAGAGATCTTGAAAGTTCCAGTGGATGAAAAGCTGGACATGAACCAGCAGAGTGTGCTTTCAGCCTATGAGGCCAACTGTATCCTGGGCTGCATCGAAAGAGGGATAGCTAGCAGAGGTGATTGTCCCCCATTCTGCTCTGCCTTTGGTAGGCCCTGACTGGAGTACTACAGCCAGTGTGTACTACAGTACTACAGCCAGCTCCTAGCATGAGAAAGAGGTGGAGCAGTTTGAGTGTGTCTAGAGGAAGCTTCAGAGGTGATCCTCTTCTATGAAGACAAGCTAAGGGAGCAAGATTTGCTCAGTCTAGGGAAGTGAAGGCTCTGAGGAAAGCTCTTTGCAGCCTTTCAGTACTGAAAGTAGGGTTAAACAGGGGGGAAACTGACTTTTCACCTAGTCTAATAGTGATAGGGCAAAGAGGAATAGTTATAAAGGAAATGAGGGAAGGTTTAGGTTAGCTGTTATGAGTAGAATCTTTACACAGCAAGTGGTGAGGTACTGGCACGGGCTTCCTAGAGTAACCATGGATGTCCTGACCCTGGAGGCGTTCAAGGCCAGGTTGAACTGGGCCCTGGGCAGCCTGAGTCTGAACCCTGCCCATGGTAGGGGTTCAAGCTCAATGATCTTCAGGTTCCCTTCCAACCCAACCAGTTCTGTGGTTCTGTGAAGTGGTTGTGAAGCTCTACCACACTTTGGCCGGGAAATGTTTTTACAAGGTATCATAGCCACATCCAGGCTGCCAAACAACTTGCAAGGAAGGGTCATCTTCTTGAGAGGCAATGAGAAACACCTTGAACTGGTATCTAATCATCTAAGCCTATCAGTCAATGCTTAAAACCTTCAGGACATGTTATCTTCAAAAGACACACAGACAGAAACTGTTGCATTCATGACTGTTAACTTCTCCCATTTTTCACTTAGATCATACTGAACAGATTTTCTCACATCAACCTTTGTATAGTGAGGAGGGGGCAAAAGTTAAAGGTAGGCTTTTAGTTGTAGCAGCATAGTATCTGTGTAACAAACAAGACAGTTCATACAGTCTCTGTTTTGTACAGTTTTTCTTTTTTTTCCCTTTTTTTCTGTAAACAAATAAAAACATGATGTGTTGAAGATTGAACTAGCTCTCACTTTTGAAGAGTTTTATTTTGAGAGTAACAGGAAATAGTGGTGTTTTCTGGCTTGCCTTACAGTTTCCTGTAACCAGGATGAGTTCTGCAAGACATGGCTTTTTCTTGCAGTGCAGAACTGTTACAATAATAAATATTGGGGAAATATTGAGCAAATGATGAATGTTGATGCTTACTTATTGAGTAAAGGTGTAGTAAAGAACAGATAATTAAGAAACCTGAAAATATATAGTAGTCTTCCTTTAAGTTGCTGTGCAGAGCCTTTGATTTTTACAGTTTTTTGCAAGACAACTAGCTGATTTGAATATAATATATTTTCAATTAAAGTTGTCATTAAATTTGCTTATTCTACAGTTAGAAACCTGTTAAACCCACCTTAGTAACAAGATTTAAAAACATCAGTCTTCCTTCTTCCTGAAATACAAACCATTTATTTTGTTTCAGAATTCATTTGTGAAATCTTTCATTCTGTAACATTTTAGACTGTATCACTCTGTACAGTGCCAGATTATGGTACTGAGAGAAGTTACAGTGAATTCAAAGATGTGTTGTGACAACAGGGCAATATGTCTAATATGCTGGCGGTGAAAAATCTGGAACAATTTGGGAAATCAGAGATGCAATATATATGATACATATACGTATGTGTATATATATTTATTTTTATAAATCACAAACAAGATGGCCAAGTGAAAGAGAAGGGTGAAGAGATGCAGTCAAGTATAATTTTAAAAAAGTTCAGTGTAGACATAGTTAATCTTTTTTTTTATTTCTTTTCTTTTTTTAAGCACTGGATGTATTTTGGGAGTGGGCCTTGTTCTTTCATTTCTGAGTCACAGTAGCCAAACGGAATCACGAGTACATGTTTCTGCTTCACTGAGAAAACTGTGTGCATACCTGGACAGCAGTGAGGATCAAAGCAGATGGGTCCAGGAGGTATGACCACCTTCTTATCACAGACTTCAAATTTTCATTTTTCTTTCTTTGCTGCCTTTAATAACTCAACTTTTTACTGAAGTTTTTTTACTGGTAGTAGTGGTGTACTTCTATAGTATCAGCCTAGTTTTATATCTGTTGAAGAAAACAATTTTAGAATAACCCATAATGTGGCACAAATACTAGGAAATTGCCCGAAATGGTTAAAGACATTCTTCTCTGAAGTGCTACTCATCTGTTCTATCAGAAAGCAAACAGCAAATTATTCTCAGAGAGCCCTGATATTTCCTTCTTCAGCGTGTCTTCTGCTTCCTGTTTTGAAGGCTGTTGTCATTACCTAGCCATGAGTCTTTTGCTTGTGAAAGTTGCTATGGATATGTCTGCTCTTCTCTTTTTAATTTCTGGGCTGTTTTATTGTATAAGTTTAGGAAACTAAAAAACTGAGTGGTGCTAAATTTGAGTGTGTATTTCAGTATCATTTGCCAAGACATGCTCTGCTAGTTTTTGACATGGCCCATTTACGAGCGAGTCTGTTACTGTGCTGAGGTAAAGCTTGAGAAAGAAAGCTCATGAAACTGGAGAAGTTCACAGCAGTAAACAAGAATCAGGATAAACAGGTTTTTGCACACACAAAAAAAACAAACTCTGTATCTTCGCATCCAAGGTCACAGCAAGCTCAAGCAAACAGCACAGTTGCTTTATTAAGGGAATTAGCAGAATTGGAGAAGGAAAATAGCTTCTCTCTCCTGAGAGTCTTGAAGTGTTTTACTGAACTTAGTTCAATAGGCAACTTCTGAGTTGAAATGCAGCAGTTGTTTAGCATCATTAATTAATTATAGATGGTACAAAAATTACCTTTATCTCTTAAAAATCTGTAAGATATTGCATAGATAATTACACCAGTTAAAGTTCACCAGCACTGTAGGCTGAGTACAGCTGTATTTATGAATGCCTCTAGAGGCTAGAAGTGGCTGGCATACAATCCTGCTCTTATGAGGTAGCTTTGGCTACGTGCAGTAAGTGGTTCAATCTGAGCATTACTTCTTGAAGTCAAATTGTTGATAACTGTCTAGCAGATCGGAACTCTTAAATTAATATATATATTCTGTTGCATAGTATTGGTGCAAAGGAGGGTGAGCAATTGCCACAGCTGCCTTATTGAAAGATCAGACTTCATTTCCTTACTCTTCGTATCTACGGCTTAATGACCGAAAAATAATGTCACTTGTGAAACTCTGTGCTGGGATATGAGGCTAGTGTCTTATATTTTGTGAGGGAGGCTGTTCTACTGTACACTCTTCTTCCTGCCTTGCAGGTCTGTTTCAATCGTGGATGGGCTCCTAATGTGCAGTGGGTGCTGACATAAATTATGATTGGATTACTTGTGTGCAGGAAAATTACTGCATTTATGCAGAAGTTGGCCCTACATAAACAAAAACAGAAGTTCTTCTAAACTTAGTTATACTGTTTAGTAGCATAGATTAAGAATCTTTCTTAGAAGGGATAAACATCTGAAAGTATAAATTGAAAATGGCATGATGTTTTTTGTCATGCTACTGGATTCCCCTGTGTACTTACAAATGAGATCTTCCATTAGCCTCCATTTCTTAAGAGTTAATCTTCTTGTCAAGTATTTTCTGTAGTGGCATTTTATAAATTCTGATGCAAATACTATCCGTGGTTCCGATGCGACCATGAAACCACCATTCCTTTTTACTTTTTGTGAAGTTACCAAATGAAAAGTGAAAACTTAGATACCATCTTACAGAAAGAAAAAGGATCAAAGCCTAGAGTGAGGTTTCTCAAGTTTCTAACACTGGAGAATGAAGAGACACATTGCTGAGTGTTTAAGGGATTGTGCTTAGCTTCTTTGGACACTGCTGTCATACTTTGCAGATCATCTCTGGGCAAGGAGAAGACAACAGCAGTCAGATTCATAAAACTTATTTCTTCAAACATTCAGTCTATATTGTGAAGTACAGCATTTTCTCCAGAGAAAGAGTATGTACACATACTGTGTGAAAGCAAGTGTGACTGAGGAATGCAATACCAATGAAGATCAGAGCAGCAGCAGTAGTAGCTTTCTTTTTGAACTGCCAAAAAAGAATTCATGTATGCTCTTAGTGTTTAGTAAGTAGGTAGTATAAATCCTGGCTACGGTTTTATAGATAACCTCCTTTTCTTCTTGGTTGTTCTGTGTTTGTTGTTTTTGCTTGCTTATTTGTTTTGTTCTGTTTTATTTTGTGGGACTATTTGTCAGATCTTGTAAATAAGACATATTGTTGCTCTCTGTCAGTGAGGCAGCACTTCAAGCTATGAAAAACGTCCCTCAGCTTATACTGTCTACATTGAAATTGAATAGTGCTGGATAACAGAATTAATTTATTTTTTTCAGGTGCTTGCCTATTCTGTTGCCTGTTCCTGTGTCTCTGCTTTCAGTGTTGGAATCATAGAAGCAGCAGAGGCTGAAGACGCCATGAGCAAGCTGCGGACCTTAGTGGAAAAAAATCTGCAGGTGATGATTTAGAGTTTAGGCTTTTTTTCAGTTCTGTCTCTTATCTATTTAATACCACGTCCCGCTATATTCAGACTGCTGCTTGAAGAAAATTGTATTAACCTATTTTGATCATTAATGAATATTCACTATTTTCTGCATGCTGTACAATTAATTACCCTATCATTTTGTTCACTGATGCATTATCTGCCCTAGTATAGCAGTTATCAGAGACTGAAATAGTTCTAGATTGTATATATTTTATTACATGTAAAAAGAAAGTTGGTACCTTGGAGATCTTGATAGCTTTAGTCCCTGTGTCTTGCCAATTCTTCTCTCGTTTGTAATATTTTTATTAAGAAAACACATCTGCTGTGCCCTTCTGAATTTGTTTTCTCTTAGTCAGATAGATCATCATAACCAGAGCCACAACTTACTCCACGTTACTGTTTCTTCAAGTGTTCTGAAGTTACATTCAAAAATGCATAAATAATCTCCATATTCTAGTCCTTGTTCTTTTTGGTTAAACATATGCCAGAAAAGGAAAAAAGGAAAAAGAAAAACAGAACGTTTTAGGGTCAGAGCCTGCTATTAGACTGATCAATTGTTTTGAAACTTCGTCTAGAAAATAAGGAGTCAAAACAAATGGCCTTAGTAATTCTTTTGATCCTTGTATATGAAAGTCTGCTCCAGAATATTGGCTTCAGAGCAAACTGTATGCCAGAGGTCAGAAAATCTTGTGTTGTTTGACAGGAGAAAATACTTAAAATACGGAAGCATCTGGTGTCCTAGATAAAGACGTGACTTCTATAAGTGTATGACTTCTGAAAAGAAGTAGTAAATGCTTAAGTGATCTTGCAGTAGTAAATACAGAAAAGAGTACAGAACTCTTTGGGAGATTTGTTTCTTAATGTGTGTCTTTCTCGCAGACATCCGGTTTTGCTTTAGCTCTTGGTACAGTTGTTCATGGTTTGTCAGTTTGTGGTCATGGCAAAGCTGAAGACTTGAGTAACAAACTAATGCCAGCCTGGATAAAAGTTGCTATCACAGAGGTAAAGGAGTTTGAATTCATATCCTAGATTTTAAGAGGGGAATCTTAAGAGAAGCGACATAATTTTCATTGTTTTATTTGGAGCGGTTTAGGAAAACTTGGGACAATCTTAATAAGCTGTTTGAGTCATACTTGGAATTAAAAATGTGGCTTTAAGCTGTTTACTAAAGAAGAAAAAGCTTGTTTCTCTTCTGACTGTTTGCTTTGTGGAAAATTCTTATTCTTATGGAGTCTTGGAGATCTGGGCATCTTTATTAATTCGGAACAATATCAAAACATAAAATGCAAGTTGTTAATTAAGATACCTGGTGAAATTAGGTGCTACTTAACAAAATGGAGATAGTAGTGTCTCAGTTGTTTTGAATTTACTCTCTTTAATGGTTGTTTTGTTAAGTAATAAATTGCCAGTAATCCATTTTTATGATAGTGGTAATTGCTGTCTCTATACTCAAGGGAGGCAATGACTATAGTGCATTTTTTAAATTGAACAGGCAGCATTTGTGACCGTGTAGATGAGCAGTTCCAGGGTGGCTGAAGGCCCCACTCATCATTACTGTTCTAACTGTGCAGTGGGAAGATTAAAATGTATTCATTTGTTCTGCTTGCCATTCTGCTTCAATAATTTTAATTTCTCATTTCCCAAAGATTCACTGACACTGAACTGCTTTTCCAGGGCTCTCCAACAATGCAGCGTCTGGCTGCTGTCAATGGGCTGGTTGCACTGGTGGGTTCTGAAGGAGGCATGATACAGGTAAGAACATACATGCTAGATGATACTTTTATCTGTACTAGAAATCTGATGAGAAGACAAGTATCCATACTGGAGCGGTAATCTACCAGGGCATCTAATACTGAGTTATGCTGGGTATGAACCAAGTGGATGAGTTAGTTTGTAGAATGGAATCTGACCCACTTTTCCCACCACATGGCCCATATGCAGTATCACTGGGAATAAGTTTAGCTTGAGTAGGCTTTTTCCTCTTGTCCTCCACTCCCCCACAAAAAGGCATGTGTGCAAATATAATCTGTACTTTCAGTATCCATTCTCTGTTGTGTAGCTTCTTTTCCTCCCTTTACAAAAGTCACTTCTTTTTGTTCCTTTGGCAGCTTAAATCTGAAAGCATCCAGACCTCCCAGTTTCAGAGTAAGCTCAATGAAGTCATTAGAACCCTTACACAGGTAAGGAATTAGTCTGTATTTTTAAGCTTTGGATAATGCACTAAGATATTTTGACACCATGCCCAAACCAGACCAGTTTCGTTTGAGGAAATGATGTAATGTCTGTGTCCAGCTTGACTTTCTAAATATTTGTTTATTGTCTGAACAGATAATCAGTTTTTCAGGGCAGATTGGCCTTCAGACAAATGCAGCAGGACTTCTTGGACACCTTCATATGTCCTGTTTGTCTTCTACCCAAAGCAGGACATCTGGTAAGATGCTTTATTCTTGCTGCTTAAAGATTATATAGCAGTAGCACCTAATTGAAAAGGCTACAAGAACGCTATGGACTAGGCACTTCTGTTTCATTAAATTTAAGATGGAGCTTTAGTGCTTACTGAGGCCTGACTTGCAGTGGCTGTTACATTTAAGGAAATTCTTAGCCCTGGCTTTTCAGTTGTTGATTGAATTTGTTTTTCAAAACTGACATTTTTCACGAAGACTAATGTTTAACTTGCCTTTACAGTGGGAAGGCCAATGGATCTATTAATAATCTTTCGGTCTAATTGTATCTAATCACCTGCAGATTTAGCGAGCTCGAACATAGCTTTGTTTGATATTTTTCTTTACATGGAATCTGGAAGTTATAATTTCTGCTGACACATTTTAGTATATAAATGGTCTTGTCTTCACAGTTCCTCCAGATTTTAGCTACTTGCCTGAAAGCAGCTTTATCAGGGCAGCCATTGACTTTGCCATTGAAAGTGGGAAAAAAGGTAAGAAGGAATTAGAGTATAATGTCTAGGAAATATGTTATGGCTTTAAAATATGACCTTAACATCCTGCTTTTATTCAAGAGAGCTTTTCTAAGCACTGATTTGTGCATCTCTAATGATGCACAAACTCCTTTAAAACAAAAAAATTGAATTACACTTGAGAGAATTATATAGTTCTTTCTGAATTTTTTTCCATATTTTTAAAGGTTCTACTTTTCCCCTTCCCTCTGCCTGTGAGATCATGTATCTCCCTTATGGAAGTGAAAGGCAAATCGCTTTATGTGTTAGCATATATTCTCAGGAATCATTCATCAGACAAGCTTTCTTCTGTCCCCTATTATCAGTGTTTCTTGTCTAAGATTCTGTGTGACATTCTGGTATTTAAATGGATGAGTACTATGTGTGAAAACTGCAAAGGAACCTGCTGAAAGTATGCTATTATGTGCGGAGTGCTAATGAAGAAAAGCTGTCCAATTAAGCAAGATTTGCTTCTAATGATGGTAGAGATATCTTTGCTTACAGGAAACTGAGTTAATTCCCCATGTTTAAGTAATGCAGTATTTAGTAAAGGTTAGCATGTCTTGCAGTTTTTTGTGGCGTGCACCTTTGGGCCAGGACATGAGCACAGTAGCAGAAAACTTGGCTGTTCTCTTACTAAAAGATCCACAAAAAAGACAACCTTATTAGATGAGGAATATCTGTAATTAACTTACATATTATGATTCAAGGAGAAGGAACCAGAAAACTTCTCAGAAACAGAAAAACCTTCTTTGTCAGGTTTTTAGTGTTGAACATAGATCCATAATTACAAGCAAGACACAGCTAATTCTTAGATATAGGGGACAAAAAAGAGCGCAAAACCAGTAGTTAATTTTATAATGCTCTTTAGTTCGTCGCTACAGACTGGTCTTCAGTGCAGCTTAAGTTGATATAGTACATGCATTTTTCTTCTGAAGTGTTTAATATTCAGACTGTGATTGAATATTTGGTTCTAGGCCCTGAATCTGTTCCAGCTCAGCTTGTGAAAGTAGCACTGGCACCCATTGCTGTAGTTGGAGGAAGCCATCAGTATCCACCTATAAACTGGGCATCTGTTCTTTCTCCTTTGATGAGGTTAAACTTTGGTAAGTTTTATCATTTGCTGTTAAGTCATTTGTACTAGCCACATGACTTCTTTACTAACACAATTTTTGTAAACTACAGAACCTACAAAATACTTCAGAAATTGAAGTGTTTATTGTACTCTCAAGGCCAACTTTGTGATGTTTGCAGGCATATATTTGCAATTTTTGTGTTGGACATAGGATTTTATAATACAAGAAGAGGTTAGAGAAGAACAGAGCTTAGAGATCTGGAGAAATTTCTAAGTTCTGTAGAACACCTAGTGAATTTGGATTATCACAGTGAGAAGAACCCATCAGAAACTGCAGTACCGATTAAATGCAGCACAGTTGCCTGTGTTAGAAGATGCAGATGGATTTATCACAAGCTTGAACTGTAGCACATCCAACTCTTGCTACTCTGAAACAGTGTCTACAAAATGACACTGGCTAACAGGAAAGCATGTCCCCATCTTTCCATCACCTCTCTGATTCCTATGCTTCTAGGAATAATTTTTCTTCATACTGAAGACTAGTTTTGATCCTGAATATCCTGATTTCAACAAGAACAATTTTAATCTTAATAGCTGTCTTGGTACTGTGTTTTGGATTCTGGATAAGAATAATGGTGACAGTACAATGATGGTTTTGTCGTTGCTGAGCAGTGCTTAAACTAAGGCAGGGACTTTTCAGTTCCTCAGACTGCTCTGTCCGCAAGAAGCTGGGGGGTGCATAAAGAACTGGGAAATGACACAGCCAGGACAGCTGGCCCAAACCAGCCAATGCCACAGTATGGTACTATGCAGAACTATAAAACTGGAGGAATTGGCTAGAGAAGTGCTGCTTCTTCTCAGGGATTGTCTGGGCATCATTTAGCAGGTGAGCAACTGCAGTGTGCGTCACTTGTTCTGTATATTTTTTTTCATTATTATTTTTTTCCCCTCCTTTTCTGTCCTATTTAACTGTCTGTCTCAGCCCACAAGTTTTACGTTTTTTCTAGTTCTCTTCTCCATCCCACTGGGGGTAAAGTGAGAAAATGGCTTAGCTACCTGCCAGATCAAGTTACAACGCAACTTGTAATGGAAATATGGGATTGAATGGCTTATCTCAGGATATCTGCTGTTGTCATTTTTGGTTGACACTGATGTCTCTGAATTTCACTTATTTCCTTAAAAAACACTTGTTGTTCATAGTTCTATATTCCCTTGAGTCTGTTGAGTTTTGTTTCTCTTGATTTATGTAGTTGTCATTACTGGTCTTGCAGATTGTTTTTTATAACTAGCCTGGGCAAGAACTGTTGCATTTAAATTGAGCCCAGTAGATTGAAAGTTTTGCTTCTTTCTTTCTGATGCTTGTTTTACTTACCTAAATGCTTGCAAAAGCTCTAGAAATCACTGAACTGTCCAATGTGAAACAAATACTTGCTAGATCTAGGAAGATTTGGCAAAAAATGAAATGCTTTTACTGTTAATTGAGCTGGAACTTTTGTAATCTTGCAATGGATAGTAGAATATTTTGTAAGAGTAGATGAAAGAATTTCCTACACTGAGCTGTGCAGTGCATGCTGATGCAAATTGGCACGCAACCTTATGAATGTCTGAAACTTTTTAAATTCTTGGGAAATTTTTTTATTCCTGTTTTTTGCTTAGGACTCTGACTTTTGTAAATGAGGGGAATTCCAAAGGAAATAGTACATCAATTTAGTGACAATATTTTTATTGACTTCAGTCCACATCATAGTCTGTTTTCAAGTGTAATTTCTCTTAGAGTCATAGAATCATAGGGGTTGGAAGGGACCTCGAGATCATCGAGTCCAGCCCCTCTGCCAAAGCAGTTCCCTACACCAGGTGGCACAGGTAGGCGTCCAGGCAGGTCTTCTGTATCTCCAGAGAAGGAGACTCCACAACCCCCCTGGGCAGCCTGTGCCAGTGCTCCATCACCCTCACCGTAAGGAAGTTCTTGAGCACATTCGTGCGGAACCTCCTGTGCTGCAGTTTCTGTCCGTTCCCCTTTGTCCTGTCTCCACACGCTGCTGAAAAGAGTCTGGCCTCACCACTTTGTCCCCCACACCTCAGGTATTTATAAACCTGGATCAGGTCCCCTCTCAGTCTGGATCAGGTCATCCACCCAGCCAGTGACAGCATCATAGAAGGCCACCAGGTTGGTCAAGCATGACCTCCCCTTGGTGAACCCATGCTGGCTACTCCTGATAACCTCCTTTTCTTCCAATTGTCTGGAGATGGCATCCAGAACAAGCTGTTCCATCACCTTTCCAGGGACAGAGGTGAGGCTGACTGGCCTATAATTACCAGGATCTTCCTTCTTGCCCTTTTTGAAGACCAGAGTGACATTGACTATCCTCCAGTCATCAGACACATCCCCTATTCTCCAAGACCTCTCAAAGATGATAGAGAGCGGTTCAGCAATCACCTCCTACAGCTCCCTCAGCACCCGTGGATGCACCCCATTGGGTCCCATGGATTTATGAACATTAGCATTGCCTAGGTGCTCACGGACCACCTCTTCCCTGAATGAAGGAAATGATTCTTCTTCTGTGTTTCTGTGGAAGTTGTACACACTTTTACAGTATATATCTGTACAGAAATAGATCTTGTTGTGTACTGAAAAGCATTATTCAACTTGTTTTAAAAAGCCGAATGCAATACAGTTCATCTAGCAGTCAGTTAGAAACATAAAACTAATGTAATTATGCTGAAATGTTTGTATGAAAAATAGACTATATGTTCATTTCTCTTGGATTCTTACATCACTGTTATTCATGAACACTTCTATAAAACTTAAATGCTTCAAAAATTTTACTGTGAAATTTATCTGTAAAGGTATTGCAGATAAGACTGCTTTCCTAACTTAGAAAATTTATTGTAGTTGTTGAGCAAAAACTATATGATGGGATTAAGGTGGGACCTGTTATTCAGCAGTACTCTGTCAACAATCATAAATAAATCATCTGTGCTTTAGTACTCAAGTTAGTGAGGCAGTTTTAAATTGATTGACAAAGTATCTTGTAACAATTTTACCCTTTCAGAGTTCTGCAAGTAACATAACATGTAATGTATGATACTTAAGGCTTTTGGTTTTGTGCTGCTGTAATCATGAGCCACGTGGAAGCAATTGCATTGCTCAAAGTCTCTCTTGAATATGTTTATGACCAGTTATTCTGTTAAGAAATAAGCTGTACTAGTCACTAAGAGGTTTCTAAAAAGGTGCCAGTAAGAGAGATTTCATGCCTGTTACACTCTCCAGGCACTGTAAAGTCTTCCCACGTGTTAAACTGTCGAACGCTGCAGCCAAGCACTGCAGGCATTGACAGTGACATTGCAAGCACTGTCCAAGTGTGAATGGGGAGAGTAGAATTCTACAATGAATGAGTTGAAAAGTCTAAGTAGCAACTCTATAAATGGAGCTTCATCTGCAAGTGCTCAAGTAGAACAGTAATCTTCATTTTATGAGTTAAGAATAAATTTAAAGTTAAAATAATTTATTTCCTAACTTTTATTTTGTTTCTTCTAGGTGATGAGATAAAATATCTCTGCCTTGAGCTGGCTGTGACACAAGCCCAATCATCTCAAAATGCTGCAGTGCTTTTGGGGATGTGGGTGGCACCTCCTCTTCTTTACAGTCTCAGTGTATGTATATCAGAAATCTCTGTGACTTCAGCACCTCTTTCCTATGAGATTGCTCAAACAGTAATGAGGTTTAGAGTGTCAGGCTGGAAAATGACTTCTGGGTTCTGAATTCTGCAGAAATGAATACTACTTAGCATCTGTTTGTAATGGTAGTCTGGAGAAGCTCTTCTGGAACATTGAAGTTCAAAATGAACTGAAGAAATGCAGCATTTTGATCACTTAAGATCTTTTGCATCTCTTTCATTTCCTGCTGCATTTCTGATAAACTAGAGATGTAAGAAGGCATGGCATATAGGGAGCAAAGTTGTTTTTCAGTATGTCAGTTGACAGGCTTGGATAAAAGTCCTTCTTATTTGTCCAAAATCTTGCCTGCTTCTTCTAGCAGCATTTCTTGGTTTAATAGAAGATGTTACTTTTTAAAAACTTTACAGTAACTCTCTAGATAGTTAACGGACACGCCTATAGCAGAATCAAACAGAGGCTTATCTTCCCTTGCAACACAGGTATTTTTATGGAGGTTCAGTATGGACTCAATTATATACTTTCTGTAAACTTTCTGAATCTCATAGTGCACTTGACTGTGCAGTTCCATTAGTTTATTCTAGATGAGGAACAGGTGCAGGATGATTCTCAGTAAATCCAGTGCGGATTTCTGTGATCTTTTCCAGTTCCTTGAGAGGTATCTTTTGTCTTGTGGTTTAAAATTCATCTCCACAGATATATAGACACTTAGTGACTGCTCTAATTTATACATTTGATGAGGTACCAAGAAGCAAAGTATTTGATTTCTGAGTTCTGGTTTCTCAGTACAGTGTGGATTTGAGGTCACAAAATGGACTTAGCCCCCAGATAGTTTTCTTTTTTTTCAAGATAATTGCCATTTCCTCATTAACCAACAATATTAATGGTATTAGGAATATCATACTTCTGTGCTTGGCTGCATAGGCAAGGTCTGTGTGTTTTGTGTGGGAATGCAGTGTGCAGCATACAGGGAACTCAGAATTTTTGTCAGTACAAAAAAGTATTTAGTAAGATAGAGCTCATTGAAAGGAAATTCCTCACTTTTGAAGGAAGAATATTGCCAAGTTTAAACTCCTTTTAACTCAATCAATCCATAAAAAGACAGAAGAAATGAGACACATTTATGGAAGAGATTTGATTTGACTTAGAGTGCTTTCAGAAGTGGTATTTGAGCTGCATTTTTCATTTTTATCTTTTTCTTTTTTTTTCTTTTTTACAATTTAATATTTGATAATAACAGTTGAATGTCATATTTCATATGAACATGGAATAAATGTTCCTTCAGAAGAGGGGTGGCCTGTAGTACAAGGGAGGTGATGTCCCCCTCCTCTCTGGCCTTGTGAGGCCCAAGCTACAGGAAAGATGTGGAGCTTGTGGAGACGTTCTGGAGGAGGGCCATGAAGATGGATCCAAGGGCTGTAGCACCTCTCCTGTGAAGACAGACTGAAGTAGCTAGGCTTGTTCGGCCTGGAAAAGAGAAGGCTCCAGGGAGACTTCATTGCACCTTCCGATATTTAAAGGGATCTATAAACATGAGAAAAATAAACTTTTTACGCAGGTGGATAGTGATAGGACACTGGGGAATGGTTTCATACTAAAGGAGGGGAGATTTAAATTAGATGGTCAGGGAAGTTTTTTTAACTGAGAGAGTGGAGAGGTGCTGGAACAGGATGCCCACAGAGGTTGTAGATGCCTCATACCTGAAGTTGTCTAAGACCAGGTTGGATGAAGCCCTGGGTAATCTGATCTAGTGTTTGATCTAATAGTTGGCAAACCTGCCTATGGCAGGGGGTTCAGAGCTTGACGATCCTTCAGATCCCTTCCAACCCAAGCCATTCTATGATTATAGAGTTAGAATATGAAAGTAATGGAAGATTAGATTCTGCTTTTAGCATGAGAGGAATTTATCGGAGTCCTTGAAACATACTGATTCATATCAAGTGGAAAAAAATCATTCAGTATTTCAAAGCAATTAAAAAAATTTTTTCGGTCTGTTAGTTGATGAGTGATGCCTCATCATTTGTAGATTGCTTCTATGGAGAACAGGGAATACCAGTGAATTTAAAACCAATTCCAAATATCTAGACCAGTAAGAAATACCTAAACACAATGAAGATAATCTGGAAATTACAGCAAACTTTAAGACTCAACCTTCTATTCACTTTTTAGATGAAAACAAAGAAATACCTTTTCACATCCCTGCCCCTGTGGATGAAACATGTTGCAGAAGACAAGCTGCAGGCTTTTACAGAAGTGTTTCTGATACAACAATTTGAAATGAACCGCACGAAAAACCCAGAAATTTGCCAGTGTGTTTTACAGGGACTCATGCAGGCAATGAAAACTCCAAACCCTGCCCAGTACTGCTGGGGCTTTCTGTGCCATGCTACTGAGAAAATATTTGAGCTTCTACCAAATGAAATTCAGGTAAGGAATGAATTATGAAACATGTGAACTTCACGACTGGTTATTTTTACTGATGTAAAATCCCATCTTTTTTCACTGATTCATCAGATTTGAAACTGAAGTAGGATGTAAAATTTTTAGTGAGAGCAGTTAACATTCCTGCATAATTTCTGTTTGTTACTTTCAAAAATTTTGTTGATTGAGTTGTGAGAGCAGTGTAATAACAGTTTTCCCTCATAAATAATTTGGTAATGGGAAAACACAGTATTGGTACTGAAATAAATGATACTGAAACAGAAGCAGAGAACAATCAGAGATGGTCTTTTTCAACAGGGGATTCAGCATCTTGCAGTGATGTAAAGAACTGTGTAGCTACAGAAAATATCTGCAAGGAAGGATAGTTTTTAAAAAGTGTTAAAAAAGAAAAAAGAAAAGAACATGTATTTTTTCCTACACAAAGTGCATTGAAGTCTCCAGGAAATACAGGATTTGAAAAACAGAGTAAATATTTAGTCCAGTCTCCAGCTTTTTTGTGTTCATCATGATCATTAACGAAGTTCCTGCACACTCTGGTTTTAATGAAGAGGAAATCTGGTGGTAAATGTAAATTTACTTTTCTGTTGCAGAGAAGTGAACTGGAGATGTACGTCAGTGTCGCAAAATGTATCTCAGAAATGACTGATGCAGAGATCGATCGCATTGTCCAGATCTCTAAGGTAATGATGGTTTTCTCCTGATCTTTTATCACAAAATTACATGAAATTACATTTTTTCTTCTTACCGGATGTTTTAGCTCCTGAAGAACATTGTTTGTTCTGTGTGTCTTACATATAAGAGTTTTAGCACTACTCTAGAGGTGTCAGAGAGAAGCAAAAGTGGTCAGTCCGTATCCAAAACTTTGTTAAGGCAACTGAGTACTGCTGATTTCACCCCAGGACTGTGAACTAGACTGTTATTTAGAGTAGGAATGGTGTTAGATGTTCTTAGTCCAGTAGTGTAAAAAGCAGACTGTAGCCTTCTGTGTTAACAAAATTACTAACTTGAAACTGACTGTAAAAGCATACTGGTGAGAACTGCTGGAGTTTTTTCTTTTGTTAAAAATGTAAAATGCTTCAGCTGAACCATCTTTTCATTTGTGACTTAATATGTTGCACTTGTATTCACTTTCAGAGTGTTTCCTGGTAGACAAGATGACTAAAGATAACAGTGGAAACTTTCAGCATCTAGCTCACCACATCAGCTAGCAGTGGAACTCTTAGCAGATGAAAAATACTATATGCTGAGGAAATAATCTGTGTAGAAGGACCTGCTTAGAGCAGGTCTTTATGAACAAATATCCATGACATAATGCCATGCTATTCCATTTACTGGCAGATTCACTTGTCAGAGAGAATGAGTCAAGCATTTAAATATATCAGGGAAAATGAACTGACATTTTCTTAATTTTTTGAGTTCTGATTTCCACACAGTAGAGAACAGTTTGTGAAAACTTCTTTTGTCTCTGAAGGAAATCTGTCATGCAAAATGATTTGGATCTCAAGGGCTGTCACTGTGACTCACTTCAGTTTAAAGGGGAGTGTAAAACTTAAAGCAGTATGGAAACAATCAAACTATATCAATTGCACTTTGCTTGATTATTCAGATGTGCGTAAAATTAATGCAGTGTGTACAGTCTTAGGTTTCATTATTTGTCTGAAAGAAAAATAAACCTTCTAGATAGTCAGAGAATTCCTTCCATGTTTTTATAAGGAGGAATACATCATATCCTTCTGTTTCCACAAAATAAGATATATTTTTATTTAACTTTTCCTTCTTGCATTTGCAGAACAACGTGGAGAAGGCCGTCTTCACCAAAGTGTATTTAATTTCTCAAGGCAGACTGCCTTTGAAGCACTTGAGTGTTGTGATTGATACTTTGACAGGCTGTTACCAGAAAGAATCTATTGTATGGATGTTCTTGCATAGTTTCTATCATTCTCGTATTGTGAGCCATGAAAACACTGGTAAGGCCAGCCTTAAAAAAGGATCAACAATGATATCAATAAATATTAATGGGTCTGCACTGATACTATTTAGTATAGTTTTAGGATAGTCTAATGCAGTTGTTTTCAAACTTCTCCAGATAAGAAACTACTCAATCTTCAGAATATTTCAGCTTTTGTAATTCTAACAAATGTTTTTATGACTTTCTCCATTTCTTTATGGTTCCATGAATCAGCAATAAATCGTACATCATAGACAGGTGATTTGCTGACCAGAGTTGTGACTAGATGTGTGTCTTCTATTTTTCTGGTCTTTTGGGTAATGTGTGAAATACACATAGCACACCAGAGACCACTACCAGTGCAGCCTTGATGTCCTTCAAAGCTAGTTATCTAACTTAGCAGTGTGAGACACAGTGTGTGTCTGTGAACCTGGCTGAGCCAAGAGGAGTAGCTTGCTTTTTTGAGCTCCTTGTGGTGAATTAATACAGGAAATGAAATTGTTCTTCCTCCTCCCCACCATAACTGATAGTTGTCTAGTGGGTTATAAGTTAGTTGGCTCACTTCAGCTTCTGATAAACACTGGAGCTGATGCAAGAGAAATAGCAGAAACACACAGTAGGATAAATGAGGAAGAAGCAAGTACAAAGGGAATGAAGAATTAAGTTTCCCCATTTTCATGGCTGCGGGACCTCAGGCTCATGGATGAACATCAAAGTATTATGTTGTTCATTCATGCCTGCGGTCCAAACTTGGACCTCAGTGGTTGAGAACTTCAGCCATTAGTGAGTTTTGAATGAATGAATGAAGTGAGGTTCCTTTCACTAAAAGAGGAGGCAATGTGGAAAAGGGCGTGTGTGGGTAATAGCAAGGAGGGGGTAATGACATTCTCAAAGATGATGAGATAAAAGGTGGTTATTAGTTTGTAGAAAACTGAATTTGGACAGAAGACTCTGAATCAATGAGATGTTCTGTCATTGAGTTGAGGGCTGGTTTTAGTTCCATTGCCTGGCTGTATTTTAATGATCGTCTCTGTACTCTAGGAGGATTTTTCCAGTACTCACCACATTACTGTCTGATGTACAGTGACATCAGTGCTACACTTAAATGCTGTGCTGAGGCAAAAAGCCTTGGGGAGATTTTAGATTTCAGGTGTAGTCATGTCTGCAGAGCAGGCTGCCATTATGTGAAATTAATCTTGATAAAAATTTCTTTTTCTGCACGTACAGTGTATTGCCTGCATTACAAGCAAAGGCATTGTACTGTATAAGTGCCTGTATGCCTTCTGCTAGTGGCAGTCATGAAACAGATGTGACAGTGGTATTGCTGGTTGCTCTTCTTCCACAGTTGTTGCCACAGTGTTTCCTCGTGTTTGATTTTTAAGGAAAGATGGTCCATTAGTTTAAAAAAGTTTAACTGAGACAATATTATTTTTCTTTTAGGAGTGCTGAAAAGAATGGACTGGCTGCTGGACTTGATGGGCTACATTGGAAATTTAGCGTACAAGTCAACACCTATACAAAATGCTGATCTTAAAGAGGTACATGCTGGGAAAATAACTAGCAGCTTTCAGGGAAAAAAGTTGTTCTTATATAGTTCACATTCTTTCTCAGCACTAAGTATTATTCTCTACGCTTTCATGTTTTGGAAGATACTCATTTTCAATTTATGCTGTGAATGTGCATTTAAAACTCTTACTTTAAATAACCATAGCATCTAAATTGTAAGAAATACTATAGGAAGCTAAAGGAAATTGTTGCTATTAACTTGCTGTTTATAGAACAATTAAAGAAATATTTGAGTTCGCAAGTAGAACTGACTAAGGAGATTATAATTCTGCACCTGCTGTTTCTTTGAGGATTTGGGCGGTTTTAGAGTAATAATATGGTTAATTATAACATCTGTTCAGCCAATAGTTTCCTGTCATAGGATGTCAAGGAAGATGCAATTTTTATATTGCTACAGTATTTCCCAACTGTTGTAGCTCCACAAGCTTGACCCTACACATTCAGGTTATTCTAAAAATGTTATTTGCACATTTCAAATAAGATGTGGGTCAGCCTTAAATTAAGAGATGGCTTTAGAGGAGTGTGTTTTTGCTTCTCTTTCTGTGGATGCTTTAGTTTGATTTTGAGTTGCGAAAAAAAAACCTTACACTGCTTCAATTCATTGAGAATATTAAGAAATTTTTAGTTGTTATCTTTTGAATCAGCTGATTACTTTGAACAAGTGACCTTTTCTTTTTCTTTCTTTCTTTTTTTTTTTTTTTTCCTGTATTTCTCATTTAATAAAGTGTAATTCTACTTTTTTCCTCTTTAGGTTATAGATTTCCTCCTGTGGCTGTTTGCAGGTTCTGTGGTGACCTGGGCTGACCATAATGCACCATTGCTTCTTGGCCTCAGTGCTGACTGGACACCATGGAAGCATCAAACGGTATTACCAGAACTGTCTGAGGATTATGTAGGCAAGCACCCCACTAACAGATTTGCTATGCAGGAGACACTCACTCTTCTTCCAAGTAGCATTTCCCTTCTGCTGGCTAAAGAGCCTTGGAAAGAACAGACACAAAAGGTAAGATTGCATGTTGTGGTAAGCTTTTTCCAAGAGTCAGAAAGAATCCATTCAAAGTAGTCACCTCAAGTCTTAAGTGCACCTGATGTGATCTTGTTTTTCTTTATTCACACTCAAGTAAAATTAGAGTTACAAAGAAATAAGGAACATTCCAAGAATCAAACTCTTAAGAGTACAACTGAGAGAGGAGAATTTGCTGCTGGTAGCAAGTTGATTTTGTAAACACTATAAGGCAGATCCCATAGAGCTGTACATCACCACTGTGGCAATTTAGGGCAATCAAAGATCTTTGTAGTGTCTTTCAGTTTCATTTTATTTTCAAGTGTTTCATTAAAGTAAGCGTAAACTATTTTTATTTGGTAAACCTACTGCAGTTTGCTTATGATTGAGATACGTGGAAATATTGTGAATCCATAGATTGATAGCCGTTTTTTACAAACTAGAACCACTGATTGGTTCCTGCACACTTCTGTGTGGGAATTTGAGTTCCCACTCAAATCAGACTTCAGAATACAGGAGGAATGTAGGAATGGGGTGTTAATATGCAAGAATTTGATTAGGCTTAAGGGAAGAATTTGACTCTGTGTTCTGAAGATCGTTCTGATAAGGCTGAAATACCATGTTTTCCTGTAGGTACAATGCATTGGTAGGAAAACAGTGAGAAATGACAGAGTTTAGAAGAGGGACAAATACAGTAAGAGTAATGAAGGATTCACCTTAAAACATCTGGACAAGAGACTGATACAAAAGGGTTGTATTAATAAAGATGTAAACAAGCAAGAGGAAGGGATTTACTCTGCTTTCTTTTCTACAAAGAATTATTGCTTATGTCGTAGGAAGAAAGAGAAGTACCAAATCCAACAGTGGAAGGAATTACACTAATGGTGAGGTGCACTTTGGATAGTTTGGCAGAATCTTAATTGGGCACTACCTGTGATAACTGTTCAAATTCAGCTGCAATCTGATGTTGCTTATCAAACTGAAAAGAATTTATGGTTTCTAAAATACAGAGACTCTTTTAATTCACGTTTTCTTTTTTATTTCAATCCTTAGTTTATTGACTGGCTTATCAGTATGTTGGAAAGTCCTAAGGAAGCATTATCAAAATCTTCTGCAGAACTGCTGAAAGGTATTTTTAATTGGTTCCTTATCTTTCTGTAACTATCAATACGGAGAAAATCCAGTTTTAAAAGGAGTAAGATGAATCCTTGCAATTAGCATATGTAGGAGAGCTATATTTTGTCTTTAAGGGAACCTTCAGAAGTAAGAGTGTACCCATCTGTGACACCTTTTTAAATACTGTACTGTCTTATCTACTGCTTCTCGTGATATTCTGCTGCAGATGTAAAGAACCCAGTGGCCCCAAGGGAGATACCTGGTCCTACAAGGATATTCAGTGATAGATCTGTCGACTGTTTTTGAAATTACTTTTAAAAATAAACATACTATTTTTAAAGTCTCCAATTCTACATCAGAAATCAACAAAAAAAAAAAGTACTATTCTGATGCAACTGAACTGTGGGGAAGGGGGAAGAGACATACAATGACAGCCTAATATAACTGTCTGTCAGGTTCAGGAGTAATAAAATGGTGGAATAGGAATTATTGAATTGAAGGATAAAAATAAATATGGGAGACATACAGTATTTTGATGTAACATCATATAACGTGACCCTACCTCGCACCCACTGGTCACTTGGAGATTTAGAATTGTGATACAATCTGTGCAGGTGATTGTTAGGGGACATCATAAATACCCTCCAGTGAAGGAAGTGTGCTTTTTCTTCTTTCCATTAATGCAAGGCACTTCCTGTGAATCCTTGATTTGTTGGACCTAAACATGACTTCTTGAAATCTGCTTCTAAGTTGTTTGCTTTACTAGGATAATTAGCCTTGCTTTGAAGGGCTACATCTTCTAATCACTCTGTGATAAATTTAAAAATTGGCTGACTGTCTGCTTGTCTTCAGGAGACTCTAGTGTAGCAGAAACAATGCTAATGGATATTGGGAAATCTGTAGTCAGAAGGATCCAATGCACACCGTATACTCTCAGTGTGCAATGACTGAGATGAGTTGATTAAACGTTAACAAACTCCCTCCTAGATGAGTAGAACGTGAGCAGTTTGGTAACCAGATTCTGCTTAAAAGCATGATCCTTTTGAGTCAAAGAATCAGTGAATTGCACTGTGAATCAGTAACTGTGCAGAGGATAAAAGACCTTGTACTTCATGCTTCTGTCCTTCCCAGTAACTCCTGTCCCCCCCTGTTGGATCCATGGTCACTGAATTGAGGCTTCCTGCAGACTTGTATGAGCTGTGTGCTGCTTCAAAGTGACAGTCTAATTAGAAAGTGGTGATGTGATACGATTTCAGTAGAAGACATGCCATAAAGCAGGTGAAAGGTCTAGTACAGCATGACATTTCAAAGGGGTGTAGAGACTAGTGTATCTGGGAATAGCAGAAGTAGCATCAGAAGCTGTCACACTAAGAAATGAAAGTAATGAAAAGTCAGTGTAAGGGGAACTGAAATCTATACCTGTTAGTGAAATGACTAGCAAGAATACTTGCACATGCTTTTCAGTCCAGACTGCAGATATTGATGTGATTTTTCCTTGTCTTCACAGCTACACTCCTGGCCTTGAGATCTCTTGCAGAGTTCAAGAAGAAAGCAGTGTGGACTAAAGCTTATGGCTGGTAGCTGCATGCAACATCTTACCCAGTGAAGGAAAACTGTTCGTATCTGAAAGCATAAAGTTACTATTCAAGAAGACCAATTTTGAAGATGTTTCCTATCAGAAGTTTTTGGATTTTGTTTTATTATTATTCTTTTTAATCCTCTCCCCTTCTCCCAAAGGTTTAGGAGGAAAGACATCACTTTTCACTGGTGGGATCATTATCCTACAGACTGTATGGCATGGTTTGAGCTGTGCTGTATCTAAGTGAGAAATACGCATTCGGCTGTTTCAGTTGTTTCAGTGACATCTGGGAGCCTCAGAGGCTGGAGTGGAATGTTCCTTTAAACATGGAAGCTTTCTAGGTGCAAGTGGAAAAAAATAAAATATAAATATTGTTTGGATGTGGCCTATTTACTGAAGTATGTTTTAAGGACTTAAATGAGTGCTAGTTTTGAACTGATAATGCTTTTTACTAATAACATGATGCCCTTAAGCAGCTGTGGCAGCACAGTTAAGGCATGTAAGATAAACAGCTCCTGAAAGGAGTGTTATGTGTGTCAGTTTTGCAGCAGCTTTATCAAGACTGTTTAAATAAGTCAGTGTCTGCAAGGACGTGGGGAGCCCCCAGCTCCAGGGTTACTGCAGCTTTCCTTCCACTAAAAACTGTTCTTGTGTCCTTTACACAACTTTGTATATGAGAAGAGCTTTTCCACTGCAGTCTGGGGAAGACAGATCTTTAAAGGAGGGAAGCTGTATTTAGCAATTGTTCTCACTGAACAAAAGTTAACTGATAATAACTGCGTGTGTGCTGGACTCTAATGTCTTGCAGAGCTGTACTGCAGGGAAGCATTATGGCCCTTAATCTGGAAGCCACACCCCCTACAGGAATTCTTTTAATTTCAGGACTGATAACATTTCTGTGCAGAAGAAATTTTCCACTGAATTCATTGTTGGCATTTCCCACCTAACAGTGTGTGGCTGTGAGAAACAGACATTGGCTGTTGATGCATTCTTTCAGAAATTGGGTATGTGAAAAATTACCACAGTGCTCACTTGTATTTCTAAAGCAGTGGATAATAATGATTTCCTGCTCTGTAGGAAGCAGTATGTGGAAAAGACAGTCTAAAGGTGAATGCACAGAAGGACTCTGAAACCAGTTATGATTCAGTCAGAGCCTCAATTTGTGGCATTCCATCGGTATGTACTTGAAAGTAACCTCTAACAAAGCCAAATGGTTTAGTGCTGCCACCTCTAGTGTGCTATTGCGAAGTAATTTACAGCTCGACTCCATTAGCATGTTATTAGCATTAGCATGTTATTCCAGATGAAAAGTGTGATCATTTAAGGGGAATCTCTGGGTAACGCTCATGTGCTGTATTAGTTTGCATAGCAGAACAGTATACAAACTGATGAATTGGAGTATATGTAGTGGAAATACTCCAACATAGTATATAGCATAGTATATTCCTTCACCCTTGTCTATACAGTTGGCTCTTTGTCTTCTTTATATAGTTATGTAGGAAAAGTGCTTGGGCTTTATTTCCCAGAGGTGGAAAGAAGTCAGGCAATATTTGAGGGTCTTTTTTGCCTGTGCAACCCTGAGCTTTTCCAGAAATTACATAAGGTACAGTTGAAGTTACAGTGGCCTACTGTGGTCATACACGGAAAGCTTTCTTCCCTAAATCTCCCTCATGCCGGCCCCAAGTTACCTCTGCACCAGAAATGGGGGAAGTTTCCTGTAACATTATATGTTGGAGTTTCTTTAACAAATCATTCGACTTTAAAGAATCATTCTACTATTCCAGCCTTTTAGTCAGCTATTAGAATCAGTGCAGTGGGAGTAGAATGCATATTAGTATGTTAAAACAAACATGAATATTTGTGCTGGATGCTTACCCAGCCTCCTAACCAGAACAGGGAGAAAATCTCAAGAGGTAGGATGGAGTTGAAGATAGGGAGAGCAAAACATTCTTAAGAGTCAGAGGAAGCTCAGTTTATTGCCATATCACAGAATCACAGAATTGTAGAAGTTGGAAGGGACCTCTAGAGATCATTAGTCGAATCTAGTCCAACTCCAATTAACATAGTGTGATGAAAAATACAAAAACATTCCCTCCTACATGCTCCACTTCTTAATTCCTGTCAGGGGGTAAGGGAAACAGGGACTGTGATAACATTTTGTCTCTTCTGCTGCTTCCTCCTCATACTGTACCCCTGCTTTGGTGTGGAACACCTCCTTCAGCATCTGCACTGGTGCAGGCCCTTCCCATGCACTGCAGTACTTCAAGAGCTGTCCCAGCATGTGTCTTCACTGTGGGGGAGAGACCATCTGGAAATGGCTGCTTGGTATTTCCATGGCTTCTTCAGTGAGTGCACATCCACTGCTGCACAGTTAATAGTGGTGTTCTGTGGTGGCTGTTTTGGAGTCCTCTGGTACCAACTCTCTGGCAAGGTCACAGCTGTGGGACTCTTCTCTCAGAAGCCATCCCTGCACTTTCCCTTGTGCCAAAAGCTTGCTACATAAACCCTATATAATATGTCATGTTTCTTTATACAGGATCACTGAACAGTTGGAGGGGACCTCGAAGATTCTCCAGTTCCAACCCCATGCCATGGGTAGGACTGCCCCCAGCTTGCTCAGCTGCCTGGGGCCCCCTCCAGCGTTGCCAGGGATGGAGCATCCGTGGCTCCTCTGTGCAGCCTGTGCCAGCACCTCACTGCCCTCTAGTATTCTAGTATCTAAGAATTTCTTTCTAACCTCTAACCTAGACCTATCCTCCTTTACTTTAAAGCCATTCTCCCTTGCCCTGTTCCTTTCAGACCATGTAGAAAGTCAGTCTCCCTCTTGCTTATAAGTTCCCCTGAACTACTGGAGGGCTGCAGTGACATCCCTCCAGAGCTTACTATTCATCAGGCTGAAAAAGCCCAGCTCCCTCAGCCTGTAGTCATAGGAGAGATTCTTACACCCTCTGATCACCTTCACAGCCCTACTCTGGACTCACTCCAACAGCTCCACATCCTTCCTGTATTATTGACTCTGGTTTTAGGTCAAACACATTAGACTGAGTCACCAAGAGGGGAAACGTCCGTGCTTCTCTTTGCATGTTACAGTGTCATCTGATTGTGAAGTGTTCCTATTTCAGCTCTCTCCTTTGAAGCTGCTATCCTCTTCAACTGCTTATACTTTTCTTTACTCAGACTGTCTGTACTTGGGTTGGCTTGGGTCAGGCAGAAGTCCAAAGTGGAAGTTTCTCTGTGTCTCAACATCCGAATTACTAACTCTTGTCTGCAGTGCTTTCAAAATATCCAGGGTCCCCCTTAAACTATTGCATATAAGATACTGCTGCCTATGGTTTGCATATATCCCAGTGGTCATAACAGTCTGTGGGCATTGTCTGCTACATATATTAAATAAAAATTATAGTAGGTGACCTTTCATAACAAATGACCTCATCAAGACCAGTCTTAACTTGTTTGCTACTCGGAACAGTTTGAACACCCTCTTCAAGAGCATGGTTTAGAAAGTTACCGTAGCAGCCTCTTCATGATGTGATAGTGTTAATTTCCCCTTCAACTCTTCCATGCTTTCCTCAGTTTTCATTCAAACGTAATAAAAATAGCCTCAACTTTCTCCCCCATCTCCATGAAGTAAATATAGGTGATAGGCAATATGGATGAAACATAAGAAACATCCCTAAGCAGTTATTTCTGCAGCAAGTGCAGTCTGTTTTCTCCTTTCTACCAGGTTCCCCAGGCTGCTACATGTTCTTGACTCCCAAATTCAAAAGCTGTGCTCTGGTTGCTTTCTCACAGGTAACTCAATAGAAGTAAAAAGGACAGTGAACTTGAGTAAAACTGGTAGAATTTTACACACAGCTCTTTTGGTGGTCAGTACCTTCACTTCAAACATCAACATTTATTTGGCCTCAGCTCACACTTCTCTTACTTAGCTGCTTGCTGTTCAGCATGGAAGAAAAATCACAGCGAGGAAAGAGATTCTCAGCATCTACCAACAAGATGATGATAAGCTTTGCTTGGATGAATCGTACCCGAGTACCTGATTATTTACCCTCATGGTTTAGTTGCAGTGGCTGGAATCTTCCTGGCAGCAGTGAATGCTGGACCAGAATGTCAGGGATGTTTAGTGAGTATCAGGGGCAGTCAACGTATGAACCTCATAGGCTGCAAAATTTTCCAGCTTCTGCTCCTTGAGAGATCCCCATTGCAGCCAATTTATATATACAAGGCACATACACATTTGCCTAATATAAAATAATACTACATTAAATGGTGGTGTTGTTACAGAACACCTGATGATGAGGAGGCAAGAATTAACACCAAAATAAGGGTGGTTAGTGTAATTGTGGTGAAGGCACTCTTCTATTTTTCTTTTTTTTTGGAGTTCTCTTATATTAGAAAAAAATACGTACATTTTTAAAAATCCTTACATTTGAAGTAAAAGCTTTCAAAAGTAACAATTATTCCAGGCTTCACCATTTTTGAGGAGCATTAGAGATCCTTCTTTTCTGAAGATTCAACACAGCTGGATAATGTGCATTCCAACAGGAGGTATGCATGGAAAATCTTTGTCTTTTTTTCTTTGCCTATGACATGTACTAGCCCACTGGGAATAAATTTCATATTTCAAAACAAAGTATCAGCTTAGCTTCTTTTCTTTTTGAAGTTGCCCGTTTCCAGGTGAGCCTTCCTTTCTGAGAAGAGGTTCCGGATGATAAAGCACATACCTGAATTAAATTACAAAATGGTGTAAGAACAAGGGAAGGGAGCCCAAAGCACCCTCAGTTCACGTAGGAGGAACAATACAATCCTTTGTATGGCAATTCTGAACAGTCCCTTTTGTGAATGTAAAAACAGAACGCTACATTACAATGATGAGATTCTTCAAATTAGCTGTTAAGTCAGTAAGAGAACCAAGGTTTAGCTGCATCGTTAGCTGTAGCTCAAAGTTTTCAACAGAACATTGTTGTGAAGGAGAACAAGGTCTGTTCATATACAACGTTTTGCTTTTCTTAAAATCCTTTTGATTTTAATAGGGATTAAATATTGATTTAATAGGCCACATTAGTCTTAGCATAGATATGTCTTCACACCAGCTGAGAGGGATGAGTGAGGAAGTGTAGCACAGAATATCACCAAATGGGAACTGATCATAAAGAAAACTTACAAAGTCTATCTAGGGCCAAGATAATTGAAGGACTTTATATATGTATGTGTCTGTGTATGTATACATACATTTTTTTTTCTCTCTCCAACACACTCACCATGTCTCTTGCAAAATAAGTTATTTGTGTTTGAAAAACATCTGAATTCAAACCAGCTGGTGATGAGCCATCCTGTGGTACTCTACATGAGATACTGCAAAGAAGGTTTCAGCCACACTGACATGATTGTGGTTTTTAGTTGTCAAGGGCATTGCAGTTGTGTTGAGACCTGGCTTTCCAGAGGATGAGGTACTTACCTGTAAACAGCACTAGCAGGTATGTTTTCAGAACGTAGGGGAAGTAGATTGAGAAGGCGAATGGAAATGGTAGCTTGACAGAGTATGTGCCAAAGGTTTCGAAATAAGGCAGTGATATACAGATTGCAAATGCTGTAAAATAACATAGCAAGCCATTAGTCAAAAAGAAGTGGAAGATCATCATAAAAAAGACCTGTAGGGCACAGACAGCTATGCTGTATGCTGAATTTACCATGTCATTTCTATGCACGAGTACATATTTTCTCCTTGAGTTCAGTTTTATTGGTCTGAGGTACTACTTTCTATTAACACAAGAATTAGGAGATTTTAGTGTTCATAAAAAATTCTGCCACTGCTACAGTTGTGCTGTTGATCTCAGTGGGCACATTTCCGAGCATTGGTGTGATAAGTTGCTCTGCATGGCCTAAGCTGGTAGTGTCAGCCTCAGCGGGGGAAAAAAGGTAGCATTGCTATTGTAGGCCAATGCAGTCAGTCTGGAATGGAGAATCTGTGTGTTTCGCCATACTCTTAAAACAGAATACCCCTAAAATGAAAAAAATTCCAGAAAAGACACAAGTGACACAGAGTTAATTAAGAGCGTACAAGAACATTTGCGTCTGCTTTGGCAACACAGAAATGTCTCACAGAAACACAAATGATAATTGAACAGATTAAATTTTATTGGAGAAGATAAATGAATCTGTGTTTGGGCCCTCGTCCCATTCCTTACCTTTAGCCAGAACTGAAAGTGGATACAGCAGGATGCACAGTGAGAAGTTCAGCCATGTCAGTGGTAAGTAGTTTATTCCTGTCCTTGCCAACATGTTGTAAGTGTACCTGCAGCAAGAGGAAGACTAGATGACCTCAGACAGAATGAGCAGATCTTTAAAGAAGCAGTATTGAAAAATCTGATGGGGTTGCAGAGGAGGATGGAGGTATCCACCTGAGAATCTTTCAGAGCAGAACTGCAGAAATTTTGTTCTTGCTCTTATTCAGATTTAAAATGGACGTCTTGCAGTTTTCTAAAGTGTTATTTGCAATGCTAGCCTGGAGCAGGCAGACAGCAAAACAGCCTTTCAGCCCTAAGTGCACAGGATTCCAACTCAGTCCATCAGACAACAGATTCCAGATGGGGATGTTACAAGAGAGGAGCAGGTACAGCGTGACTGCTGGTTGGCTTAAGGAAATGCTGCTTTATGTCTGCTGGAATGGTTACAGCAGTGCTAGAGGCTGGACAGACGGGTACACACAGGTACTGAATCTTCTGTAGTGTGGCTGCCTTTCTCCTGGGCCTCAGAAGGGGCCACTGATGCAAAAAAAAAAAAAAAAACAACAGTAGTTACCCACTGTTAGCCAGAACTGTTTCTGACAGATAACGCCAGCATTAAACAAACCTTATGCTTCTTCTATTAATTAATTAATTAGACTAATTTTGTATAATTCCTGGACTGTAGAAGAGGAAACTGACAGGTCAAAACTCAATCAGTTTCTCTCAAGCTTGCCCTCTGCAACCTCCAGCCTGTCTCCCTTTTTTTAAATCAGTGTTTTTAAGGCGTAACCTCAACCCAGAGGAAAAAAAGAGACAGTTACCCCTCCTCTATATACCTTCCTGGGCTGTTTATGATAAAAGCAAGAAATCTCAGACATGGAAAACTTTGCAGTATTTGCTGTCAGTATATCATTAGCCCTAATGCACAGGATATTTATGTCCCTGGAGAACTGTGTGCTAGAATTTGTTAATATTTCAAGACTTGTAAGCCGAGGGATGGAATAATGTTCAGTGCTCCTTTGAGTTGCTAGAGCACAGCACAGATGCTGTAAAATAAACCAGTTAAGATGTCTGAGTCAGCATGAGTTATTTTATGCATTCATGTTTCAACTGTACACTTGCTGCTTCCAAACACTATATCCTACCTGTCTATTAAAGAGCCACTGTTACTGCTGTTAAGTCAAACTCTGTTATTCAACAACAGTGGAAAATAATTATGTGCTAACGGGACTATTATGCATCAACGGGACTATACAGCTGATATTATTAACACTGTTAGCCTCTCTCTCTGGCTGCGCAGAATGTTTTCATTTGAAATTAAGTTCTATGCTGCTGGCTTTACTAAATTAAAAAATAAATGAAACGGAGTGATGATCCAAATAATTGAGACACATAGTGCTTTGTTAATGCATGTACTGAAGCAAATAGTCTGAAACTGGCTTAAAATCTTTCTTATCAATCCTACCATCCATTTTTCTTTTCCAGGCCTCTTTTGTAACATACATTTCTCATGCTGCTTAAATACCTATTCCCCAGTCAGTCCTCAAAACAATGTATTCAAAACAGCAGAGGCCTGTTTTAGCAGATAGCTAGATAGTGTGTAACCCACAAAGAAATCTGCTCCTCTGGGGAGGTTATCATGAGGGCTCTGTCTTGTTTGAATGCATAACTCTATATGCCCTCCTCGCTGTAAATGTACATACTGAGGCCCTCAGAGGCTTAAGTAACATTTGAAAAATGTTAACTGACTGCAGATAACAAAGCAAAAATCAGCAAGATGGAATTTTCACTATTATACTTCTACCAGGGTCACCCTCCTCCCCCACATAAATCTTTTGAGATAAAAATCCTGATCTGCATTGTGTCAGTTTTGTCTCTCTTGAGTTCTCCCTGTGGTGTGATACATGTGCAACTACACCAAAATTTTCACTCTCCATAGCAGGAGCTCCTTGGCTATCCATGCAGCACAGTGCACTTAATGCAGAATAAGTCTTAGGAAGACGTTCTGTAGGTTCTGCCTACTGTGCTGTCAGTCTTGGATCAACATGAGATACTAAAATAAGTAGCTCTGTGCTTTAATACTGAGGTGATGGGACTGTAAATCACTCTGGTAAACAACTGCCACTCCTCAGCAGATTGTTGGGATTTCCTTCATTGCTTTTGTAAAGAAAGTAAAATCCTTTGAACTAGAGATGTTAATGCTGCAATTTACTTCTGTAAATTACTCTGTCTCTCAGACATGCCAATTTTTATAAAAATTAATAAGCAGTTTATCAAGACTAAGCTTTTATTTAAAATTGGTAATGCTCTTTTCTGCTAAGTCCAGTGTAGTGAAATGATGAACCTGTGAGGTCTTGCTTGCAAGAACAAACCACTTTTCCTCCATAGTTTCACCACTGACTTCTTACCTGACCACATCTAATAAATTCCAAAGGAAAAATAAAACACACACAATGTATTTCCCTTGAACTTCTTCCTGACTGTTGATGACAACAAACAACACAATTATTCTCTCAGTGATCTGAAAGGAAAAAAAAGAAAGAATTGAGAACTCAGGTAGCATCTCCAATAGCTCACATTTCTATGCTATTTTAGCAAAGCAGTGTGTCGGACAGTGGAACATTGAATGTCACACTGAATGTCACGTTGAATGAATGTCACATTCCCAACTCTGCTTTCCATAGCTTCGAGATCTGGATCTTGAAGGATCTTTCTCACACAATCACAGAATTGTAGGGGTTGGAAGGGACCTCTAGAGATCACTGAGTCCAAGCCCCTGCCAGAGCAGCTCCCTAGCCCAGGTTGCACAGGTAGGCGTCCATGCGGGTCTTGAACGTCTCCAGAGAAGGAGACTTCACCACCTCTCTGTGCAGGAGATTTGCAGAAAGTAGGAAGAAAAGTTAAATTACTTGGTTTTCTACCCTTCTTGTTCCTGGACAGAAGAAATGGCTTTTAGCTCACCATTTATATCAATTGTTGCTGTAATATTTATGTCACAACAACAATTTCCTAGTGGCTGACTCTTAGCTGACACAAAAGGTAGTCTTTTACAAATAATATAAATTGATTGAACAGGCAGTGTCTCCAACTTAAAAAATATTGTGGCAATATTACACTTCAGTAATTTAAAAATACGAACTGAGAGGCCACAGCAGATAACATGGTTTTGCCACCTCCCTCACAAGACTGTCTTCTTATGCATTTGATCCCCCTGGTCCCTAACTAAGAAAGTGACTTTTATGAAGGTGCAGTTGACAGGCCAGGAAACAAGAGAATGAGAGGTAATAAGTCCTCTGTTTCTATGCTGATGCTGAGGAACATGGCAAAAAAGAGGGGGAACTGGAAGTCCTGCTGCAGGACCTGAAATCAGATGTAACAGAGATAGGAGAAGTGTGGTAGCACAACCATCACAAGGGGGAAATCGAAACAAAGGTAAAAGCAGTGGAAGCACTGAGTGGGATTGTGTGCTACAGAAAATAAATGAAACAAAAACTGAGTTAAAAGGATTTTGGTGAAGAATGGTATAGGAATGCAGTGCTGGTAATGGGAGCAGTTTCTTACAGACCCTAAAGTCAGAAAACACTGCTAGGAAACACTTGCTACTCAGGAGGTGGTGCTGGGTGGAAAAGTGCTAGAAAAAAACATGGGTTGAATGGCTGGGAGATTATCCCATTCCGATGAGACAGGAGGACACACAAAACTTCCATCTCCAGTTTCAAAAGGATGATCACTGGCCAGTGAGACAGAGTAGCTTGTAGAGCCAGCTTCACGGTCTCAGCACAGGAGTGGCTGCGGTGTTCCTTCTCTCCCTGAGGCACAGGCAGATGTGCAAGAGGCTACAGCACTGCCTGACTGGAGCTCAACAAGATATTCTCCACCATAGGCTCTTATTTGGAAAGGGGTGGGGGTGAGGGTGAGGGAATAAGCCACTTTAGTGGCACAAAATGAAGCCAGTGATCAGACTGTGTAAAGCAGGTTAAGTGCCTGCAATAGCAGGGAACTGGGCATGACAGAGCAGGTCCCCTGCAGGTCTTCTCCTCCTGCTAAACGCCAGTCTTAGCCCACATGCCACAGGATGTACAAAGCAGCCATGGAGACTGAAAGTGAAAAACACCCGTGATCTTGCTGTGGAACCAACTTGGGAGGAAGCACACAGGTCTGGCTGCCCAGTGTGCTTGTGATGACTTCAGGAAGATGGACATCATGCTCCATTTCCACACCAAATAAGAGGTTGCCCTTCTGCTTACACCTATTCCCTGTCAAAACAGCCCTTTTCTTTCACAGAACTCACACCTTGGGTTACCTAGACAAATTATGGGTTAGTGAGAGTCCAGGGAGATCTGAAGCAAAGAAAAGGACACCTAAGAAACGGTGCTACCTGAGGAAGAGGGACTTCCAGCAAATGTCACTTGGTGTGACCCTAGGCACACATATACAAATACTGAAGTACATGGAATCAAGTATGTGTGCACACATACATGTATGTATATACCTAGGTGTACACACATGCATATACAAACTGCTAAGATGCACCTCATTTGCATAGATCATCATCTTGCACAAATGAAAATACATCATCCTCTGTCACTACCCCCTTAAAAAAGAAGGAGCAAAACCAGAAGTCCAGTGTTTTCGTGTTCAGAAAAGGGAAGTGTGTGCTAACACATCGCAAAGCATAAATAAAATGGTTTCATTTTTAATTCCTTCTTGATCTTTGTGTTAAACTGGAGTTTCCTTCCTCTCCCAGCACTGATCTCTCACAGGATACAGCAAGTGCTGCAGAACAGCGTAAATTTCCACAAGATAGCCTGGGCATTTAAACAAGTAAGTGAAACAGAGCAGATCAGACTGGCTGAGCCTTCGGCAGGAGCAGCCTGCACGTTCACTTCCACTTACTAATAACAGTGACTATGCAGTATCATTAGTACCTGAAACTCTGAGAAACACCCATCTTTCCCTACGTCTCTTGCTGAAGTACCAGTGCAATCTGTTTTTACTCCCTGGGCAGAATACTAGATTTCACTGCTTTGGCAACTGCAATGACACGTGACGCGGTGTCCTGGCCTCCCCTCAGTCAGCCAGTCTGCAAATGCAGTGAGACATTCATTTGCACCAGCTTTGTGCCCCTCCCTTCACTTCCCTTTCACAAAAACACCCATCACATGGGAACTGTCTTTCGCAGCATGGCTTGGCCTTGACCTACGTTAATTCTTCTCATAAGTTTGTTGGTCTGAGACTGCCCCTTAATGAGGCTGTTCCAAATTGGTTTCCCAAAAACACCCCTGAGCTTTCTTTTCCACTGTCTATAAAGTGTATCTCAAAGCATTCCCTGTAAAGTTGTCATCCAAATTCCACTTCAAGCTTCTCTCTGTAATAGTGTCTACAAAAAAATTAGCCGTCTCAGGGGAACATTTGCAGCTGGTTTTACTCAAGGCAATGTTACCACTGTCCATGTGCTTCCATGGCACAGCCATCACAACCTGTTCTCATCTCAGAGATGAACTTAACTGTGAATGTGCATGAGTGCACATGCCCCCACGGATGCATCTAAGGATATAATTTACACCTACAGTCAGAACAAGAAATGGAAAAAAAGAACTGCACAACCACTACCAAATTAATGCAGTCTTACAGTGCGCTATCTGCAGTAGCCCATCAAGGCTGTGGTAAGACAAGCCTCTCTACTGCTTTCTCCCACAGCATTATGGAAAATAACTGCCTTCCAAGACACACAGAGGAAGGTTTGGCAAAGCACAAAGTATTGTAGGCACACGGATGCTTAAAGTGTACAGTCACAGCAAAATCAGATCAACCCAGGTGAAAACAAAGCCTGTATCCTAAAGCCTGTACACCTTACCTAGATAGCATGAAAGTCATACTAACATCAAGACAAGACAGATTTTTTTTGAGTCGGACACAGAGAAGTAAAGATCCAAATGTTTCTTTGCTGAGGGGCAAATGCATGAGATTGAGTACTTAAAAAAAAATAAATAAATCCTGATTTGTATAAGAATGTATAGATTTAAGCAGGAAAAAAAGCAGTTCATTGCTTTTGACAAACCTGTTACCAGACTGCATGAGCAGCATGAAGAACAGAGACCTCCACTAGTCAATCAATCTCTAATGGAGATTTAAAAAGAGGAACATCTTCACCCTTGTCAAATGTCACTTGGCAAAAACGGGCTATCCAGAAAGCTAAAAACACAACTAATTTACCATTAGTCTTCCACCTTCTGACTGCAGAGAGCAACACTAGTTTCACCACTATTCAAATACTAAGGATTATAAAGCTTTGAAGGTAAATTCAAGTCAACAGATTTACTTTTTCCAATATATTAAAAAAAAATCCCAAAACTTGAGTTGAACTCCCAACAGAAAATGTCAGCAAACCACAGAATTACAGAGGTTGGAAGGGACCTCAAGATATCATCATGCCTAACCCCCCTGCTAAAGCAGGCACCCTACAACAGATCAGACAGGTAGGTGTCCAATCTTGAATATCTCCAGAGAAGGAGACTCCATGACCTCTCTGGGTAGCCTGCTCCAGTGCTGCATCACCATTACTATAAAGAAGTTCTTAACACATGTTCGTATGGAACTCCCTATGTTCAAGTTTTAGGCCATTACTCCTCGTCCTGTCACTGTCACACCACCAAGAAGAGCCTGGCTTCATCCACTTGGCTCCCATCTCTCTTCACATATTTAAAAACATTTACCAGATCCCCTCTCCGGCTTCTCCTCCCCAGGCTGAACTGACTCGTGTTACTCAGTCTTAGAATCATCTTCTTTTCTTCTACAGCTTGTGATCCTTGGTCTGGTTTTCTGCCTACAGCTGAACATACACCCTGAAAGACTTAAGCGTCAAAACCTCTGGACGCTGTCACAATTTGCACATGTATGGGTGTGACCATTATGGCAAGAAAATGATAATTGTTCTTCCTTTCCTTTCACAGCATTAATTCTCTGTCCTTAATTTCTCTTTTTCCTTCTACACTCTATGACCTCTAACAAATCCCATTTTCTGACATGATCAAGCACCTTCAAGGTACTGGTGGTTTTCCCACTGTCATTTTTTCACTTCCCCACACAAACTTGACAGTTGTCTAAAAACAAATACATATGTCTCAGTGGGAAAACAATGTGGAATCGAACTAGTGACTAAAACTAGGCTCTGAACATGGCTGCAGACACGCTGGCTGGAGAGGTTGCATCCCTAAACACCACTTATGGCATTCAGCACATCCCCAGTACCTATGGTGGTGGCAGGCACTTATTACTCAGTTTTGCTCCGAATGAAAGAGTTAAGAAGGCAGCTTTCTTCCCACAACAGCTTTGTTAGAAGGCATCAACCCTTGCACTTAGCAAACTATCAGCAGGACCAGGTCCCTGCGGAAGGGTGTAGGTGGACCTGTCAGGGTAGTTCAGCATGGCTAGTTCAGAAGTATGTATGTTGTGGAAGAGGGGTCTTGAGCAAAGGACATACCTGCAAAAACCTCGGGAAGAGACGGCTCTTATCAATGCCAACGAGGATGTGTAGAATCTCCAGTACAGACAATAACTGACAGAGGCGCATCACAAGTCCTATGGAGTAAAATGTGTCGGCCAATGAATCTACAGGCAAAATAAAGAAGAAAATTAGAAGTAGATTACAACATAAAAGTCTAGATCAACTGCTGAGTTTGATTCTGCCCTGTTGCTCCCAGAGATGACAAGAAATAGAGTTCATACAGTACTAAAATTTAGGGTAGCAGAAGCAGAGATTTAGGGGGGGAAGGCAGCCCGTTGTGTCTCACACAAAGGCAGGAAACAGAGAAAAGAATGGGGGTGTCTACATTTGATGCACTGGCAGACACTGTGCAGTATATGCTGGTTTACAGATATCTCTTTAGGATATTTCTATTCATGAAGAATGTATATAATATGAGGAGAGGACGAAATTCCTGCCTGTGTCTGTACCCATGATACCTCCTAAAACAACCAGACCACAAAATATGTATGTTATGTATCCTGCCACTTCTAAACTATTCTGAATTTCCAAAAATTTCTATTTTTGCGCATTAACTTCAGACAACTGAAAGAGAAATACGCTATGAAGTTTTGGGAGACAAAAAGTTGTGCCCAGAGATTACTTCTTCCCTCCTAGTGGCTTCAAAAGGATTGACGATCATAGAATCATAGAATCATAGAATCATAGGGGTTGGAAGGGACCTCAAGAGATCATCGAGTCCAATCCCCCTGCCAAAGCAGGTTCCCTATACCAGGCAGATGCATAATGACTTGACCTACTCACATATAGGTCTGCATATGTTTACATTTTGATGTTTCTCTATACTGCTGCTTCCTAAAAAGTTTAAGGAATCCTACCTTTTCCAAATGACATGAACCTGATGATCATATTTGTAAATATCCAGGAATGCCCACAGAATTGCATCAGGTCATACACAAAGAGGTAGGTCTTCACGGTAAGGCTGTGGAGGTGAAAATGTTAAAGCAAACTGTACTAATTTATAAAACTCAAAAATAACACCTTCCACTTACTTCCAACAGATGCAAAGCGTACAATAACACTACTTGATAGAGACCTTCTCAGCTGCGTCATTTATGCTCAAGGACATCATTTAGCAGAGGGTTGTTAGGGTTAGACTAGTATGGTTAGGTCATGTTTGGACTCGATGATCTTTAAGTTCTTTTCCACACTGATTGATTCTATGATTCTACACTTACAAGTTACATTTAATAAACTGAATCTTCTGTTGAAGAAGACAAATCTTCATTGCTATTCTGATTTTACTTGAATAGATTATCACAGAATCACAGAATGTCAAGGATTGGAAAGGACCTCAAAAGATCATCTAGTCCAAATAATCTGGCTGCAGAATGTTATAGGTTCTGAAGATATTTAATTTTAGTTCCCACAAATACATTTTCTGCTCCCTTATTCTGTAGAGGAATGTTTGTCTGTCCTCTAGCTACAAAAAGGACTATCTTCTCTGGAAATGAATTTGTTAATTTTTTATTAGAATTCATCTCCTGTGTCTCAGCAATTGATTTCTCTGTCCCAGTAGATAGTTAAGATCTCTTGCCCCTTGATCCCATGTGTCTGTCACCAAACCTTTTCCTTTGCGTCTGCGCATAAACAAACACAGTGAATTTCTGTGCTTTGGAATATCTGAACATGGTAAACAAATATAATTCATTCCCAACATTGTACTACGGTTATAAATAACATGAACAAGAGTATTGTTGTTAAGTTTTATTTTCTTTTTTGCAAACTGGCCTAGGTAATCTGACCTAAATTTTTAATGTAAGTATATGCCAGGGTTGTCATAGTAAATGCCTTTCTTCCTCTCTTCCTGGTACACAGGATGGCTGCTGTTCCAATAATTACTTATGAAAGTAGGGCACTGAAGTTCCAAGACAAGAAACAATCCACAAACATTTCTTTTGGAAAAACTATGATACAGTTGAATTGCACTGAAATCCAGTGAGACTGACTGACTTAAAGTTCCATCTGCTCTTTTGCTGAACAGCATATTGCTTTATTGTCTCATTACTGGAGCCTGTAATGGCTAGGAAAATTACAGGAATCGTCATAAAAATCTTCAGGCTTTCCAGTCAGTGTCTCCACCAGTCCCTTGGCCCCATAATGCCTTGTGGGCTTTGCACTGGACGCACTGAGTACATGGTCCCCTTCTTCTGGAGCTTATCGCATCTGATGCATCCATCTCTTTCCCTCATAACTTGTCTTCTAGTGGTTCAGGCTTTTATTTTCTGAACATTTCCTCCATCCACTGGCTAGGTATTATAGTATTGTCACTTCTTAAACTGCTTAATCTTAGTTAAGCAGAGTGTAACCAAGATGTCTGTAACTGCAGCTTCATGCCAACATTTAGTCATTATAGCATCCATTCTATGTTAAAAATCACTATCATTTAAATGTATTGGTGATCACTGAAATGGATACATGCTGCTGTTACAAGGGAGCCCCATATTCCCCACAAAGTGTACAGATGAGCTGGCAGGCACTGTGCCATTTTGTTACCTGGAGGACCAGTCTCTCATGTGTTGACCTCCAAGTGAAGAAGTGGTTCTGATCTCAAAATGGGGTTTCATCCCACTGTGTTAATACTCACACAAAAGGTACCAAGACCAAAGAGATGCCTTTGACAGCTGTGAATAAATCTGCAAAGAATAAAAAGTGATTATCAGTGTAATCATAGGAAATGGAAATGTAGTTGTTCCCTATGATCTTCCTCATCCCCAGAGTGTTAAGGCCAGACCTTCTCCTGGATAATCAGGAGCAGACTGAGGTGAACCTGTCTCCCTGTTCTGACCGTCTTGTGTCACAAGAGGAAGTTCATCCACCTGCTTCTGCTTGATTGGCCACTGGCACTCACAGCAGGCACCTCTCCACATTCACCTCCCAGAACCTGCAGTTGCAGTACCCTTGCAGGCAAAGCATGGACTAGCAAATCCAGCAACTGCCTGCAGACAGCAGTTCGGCTTTTTGCTCACTGACTGACCTTGCAAATCTCACTCAGCCTCCTCAGTGCCTGGTTTGCAAAATGGAGTTTCTGCTGCCTTGTTGTCTGTAGTGTGGTGCATTTCAGTGCTTCCAGATCACTTTTAATGTTTCTCAGACTGAAGGCACTGTGGGAGCATGGCACATCCCGGTACTGCCATCACGCTTACCACAGGTGAAAGAAGCAGACATGGAAGTTGCAGTAAAGAGATACAGAAGGTGAACATGCTGTCTGTTGTTTCGGTTCTCAATCCCACATTATCTGCTGTGACAGATTTTATAATAAATACACTGAAATGCAATCAACACCGCCTCGTGTAGTGGCAGTGCTCACCTGACCCTCTCTGGCTTGAGCTGGAAACGCAAAAACCTAGATGAAACCCTGTGCCATTCAGATCTTATACAGGCAAGACATTGCCAAGCTTCCCTTCCTCCCTGCAGTTCAACAGCAGCATCTGGGCAGCAGGCCAGCCTGCACCTCGCTTGGTGGCAGTGCCAGATGATGCCTCCCCCGGGCGTCCACCCTTCCCACCAGGGCCTCTCTGGGCTGGTCGCTTCCCTGCCACAGCAGCAACTCAGCTCTCTGCTGCCTTTGCTGTGCCCAGACTGGTTTGTTGCACAGGACGAAGCAGCCCTTGCCCTGAAACCAGGCAGCAATGCTCCTTTTGGATTTATTTATTAATTCTGTAGGAAAGGTCTGCTAGAAAAGCCCCTCCGCTGACACGGTTTCCCTTTAAGTCACACTGGTCTGAAGCTCTGCCTCTTTCCCATCCCACCCTGTGGGAAGCTTCAAGTGCTGCAGCTCAGGAAGGAGACCCTGCACGAAAGATGTGCTTTTCTCTCACAGGCACATCCCACTCCGCTTTGTTTTCCCTTCCTCTTCCTCAAAAGCAGCCTAGGTCATCTCTGCTCAAGGGACATTACCTGTTGCAGAGGTCAGAGTGCTGCAATTGCTCCTGATCTTCCTCCTTTTTGCTCTTCACAGCTGCAGCAGCTGTTTGCTGGGATATCACCCCTCCTCTTTCCTCTTCCCCCACCCACAACGTCACTCTTTTGTAGCACTAAGCAGGAACAGTGCTGCACTTCCGAGAAGGGAGTTTCTAACCCCCAGTGTCTCCACACTGCGAGCCGTGCTCCTCACACAGCTTAGCCCAGCCTCGCACACCCTACTCTCACCTGGCCCAGCCTAGCCCAGCTTACCCAAACCTAGCTTAGCCTACTCTACCCTACCCAAGCCTAACCTAGTCTTGCCTAGCCTACTTCAGCCTAGCCAAGTCTGACTTGATCTAAAATAGCCTGACCTAGACTAATTTGGTTTCTTGCCAGCACCAATAAGATACTCTGCAAATCCCACTAACTTTGCCTCTCAAGTCAGTGAAACATTTTCAGTGATCGCTGGAGAGAAAAAAATGAAAAGTAATTTTTTTCTCTCTTCTGGTTAAATCAATAGTGCTGCAACAATGCTAACAAGGAAGGTTGACTGCATAGCATAAAGGGGGCACTTTACTTCAGATATAGAAATAATTTTGCATTTCTTACACAGAAGTATCTTTTAATTCCTGCCTCTGTAAAATATGGACACTACTGACAGGGGAAATGCATATGAACAAGATTCCTGCTGCCCTTAAGTATTTTGAATATCTTAATATAAATTAGATGAAAAAGAATATCATTGGCAATGATATTAGTATATAAACTGCCTTCTGGCAATAAATGTTTTCCCACTAGCACTCACATTGAAGCATATCCCGCCTTACAGGAGGTTTAAAATTTATTAGTGTGAAAAAATCACCAAGAATATAACGATTGTCTAGTAGAATTTCATGCAAAAGTGCAAGAAGTCTAGGGAATGTCATCCGATGTCTTGTCTGTAAGTGGCTTGGAGCTCCCAGCAAGGCCACCTTCATCCTGTCACATCTTGTAGGGGCAAGAAATCCCTCCCTCCATGGTGAGCAGGTGATTTCTTTTGTTGGGATGATGTGTTTTTCCTGACTGGCTTTCCCCCATGGTTCCTGTACGGGGTTGAGGTACCATGGGCACAAAGGTGTGCAGAGCTCTCCTGCTGGTGTGGTACCCTCTTCTATGGCTCAAGAGCCATCACCCTTTCTTGGCTAAGGAAAGTATTCCATCCTTAGGAGAAAATAATAAATCAGCATTAAAGAAATGGCTAAACAAATAAGTTAAACAGATGGTTATTGAAATGCTCTGCCCCTAGCTCTTGCAAAAAGGCCTCCACACTGTGTGCCTCTGGGAAGTTGGCTGGTGTGATTAATCCTACCAGGAACTGAGGTCATGGCTGTAATAAGATCCAGCAGCTGGCAGAGCAGCTCTTTTCAAATATCAGGACAACATGCAAAAGTGACAAAGGCTCATCCAGCCTCGTGATTTGAAAGATCCGTTGTGGATAAGTGCCAAGTTAGCACTCCCACTGAAAACAAGGGCACCCATGCTGCCTGATAGATGTGGTTCTCATGCCCACCCTCAGCACCAGTGCCAGCCACCCCACAGCAGAGACTGGCAGGAGGCACTTCAAGGGAAAAAGTCCTGCCATCTGCATGGCTTTGGTCATCTATAACCAACCTTTTGTATCTCCCATCCTTAAGGATGGTCCTTTCCTACTGTAGGCATGGGTATTTTAGTCATGAGCCAGCATTACGCTCCTTACTTGTTCCTTCCTGGAAGTCTTTTGTGGGAGCAGGTGATCCACCCTCTAGATTAACCTTGACACTCAAAATCTGCCCTACAGCTCAATAAAAATAGGTTGATTTGAAGGATTCATTATTTTGAAGCACTGATCTTTCAAACTACAAGCTATTATCCTAGATGGAGGTAATCAGTAGAAGACTTTTGACTGTGCTCTCAGCATCGGAGAAATATGCAAAATATGTTTCTGTAACACAGCATAATACTCCAGCAAGGGCTGTCATCAGTCCTTCTCATTCCCATCCAGTTACTTCTCAGCAGATGGGGAAATACACTGGTTTTGCAAAGGGAGGCAATGAAAGGATCAACTGAGTATTTAAGACATACCCAGCTCAGCAATGAGTCATGAGTCTCTGTGCTCCAGCTCGCTGCACTCATTTCCACTGGGGTGAGACCCACAGACCCATCAAATCATCAGGTGGAATTAGTGCTCAATGGCCAGGGAAATTCCCTTTTTTTTAGCTTTAGCTATTACTAAGTCACTTACTACAGAAGTTGTGATAATAGTTTTCAACACTTTCAAGAGACTGTTACCCTGTTATGGGGAACTCAGAAGGAAAGGGAAATGTGCTAGTGACCAAACTTTTTCTGAATACACGTGAATAGCTGTGACAGGCATTGAATCTTGCCCAAAGGACAATAGCATGAGTTCTGCAGCAGAAACTTATTTTTAACTATTAAAATTATAATTCCAAGTAAAGATCTCTAAGAAACAATGGGAACTCTATACAATAAGTGGAGACCAGAACTGAGTCCACCTCTAAGTTGATAAGATCTGAGCAGGAAGTATATTAATTCCTTAAAGAAGGAACAACATTTTCACAAGTATTTAAAGTAAAACAGGGTTGGGTGGTTTTTTTTTGTTTTTTTTTAAATTTATTTATTTTTTCTGGTTGGGGGGGAGGGCTGTTTGGTTGTGTTTTTTTGTGTTTTAAAAGAAAAGCTTTCAGTTTTATTTAAATGTCAAGATATTTCCTTTCTGGAAAAAAAAATGAACTGAACTCGCAGTACTCCAGCTAAGTCTAGAGGAAGCTGTAAAGGCTCTGGCCTACCAAGATAAGAAAATTGGGGAATACAGCATTCAGTAAAAGCTAAAGTGAGTAGACATCATAGTAAGTGGCCTGAAGGGGGCAGATACACCGCTTGGAATCTCAGTATTTCTTAGTGTGCATTTTGACTCTAAAAATGCTGTCCTAACAGCTATTTTGTGGAGATGAACATTAGTGGTGTTTACTTCCGTATTTTCAAAAAATCAGATTGTTATTTGGATTGGGTCTCAAGCTGTTATTTGCTCAGAATTGTGAATTATTCATCAGTGAAGCTAATGCCCGGTTTTAGAACCCCAACTAGAAAGTGCTTGCATGCAAGTAGGCTGCTCCTGGAGAACCAGTCAGCCTTGCTGCCTCTTGCTGGGAGAAATGAGGAGGGAGATGAACTTCTCTGTGCTCATCAATTCATGAAGTACTATTTAACACTCCTTCAATTAAATTAAGAGAGCTGCCAGTTCATGTGTTCTGGGTTTTTGTTCTAGTATCATACAGAGAGAAGAGGCATTCACCCAGGACACAACTGATGAGGAACCTAAAATTTGTTTGGAAACAAGGGCACGCAGCAGTGAGTTTGCACAGTAGGGAGGGGTCCCACTGCAGCATCCTAGTTGTCTTCCAGTTTGTGGAAGTAGCTTCAGCCCCTGAGTGTCTGCAGGCTAAAAAGGCATTGTCTTTGACCTGTCTGCCAGAGTTTGCGCCTGTGGGAGCCCTCAGTGTTGAAAAGAGATGCCGTGCCCTACCAAGATTTTTAGATACAAGTGTGGAAAACACTGGCATAAATGAGTCATCTTTGCCTACAATAATAATATTAGAAAGACTTTTTGATATTCAAAAGCACTGTCACCATATTGGGAAACATCAAATTATTACTTTTTCATCTTCTTTGCAATGCATGAACTTTCTAAAGCGAAGTTAATTTCCTCAAGAGCAGATCCTGCTCCTCTCTTCAGTCCACATCGCTCTGATAGAAGGGCACACAGCTGTCCTTCCTACGAGCTAGGGCTAACCCTGGATAATTGTTTGGGGAGTTACTCACACGGGCTTTGTTCTGTTTTGCTTTTATTTGTTTTACTTCTCTTTCTTTTCCTTGTTTTCTTTTGTTCTGTTCTCTTTCTCTTCAATTCAAAAATGAAGTAAAGGCAGAGTTTGTGGAAAATGCCAAACCTGTGGGATCTGAACAATGAATGTTGTGGGCATGTCTTATGAGAAAATGTATGGCTTTTTCTTTTTTTTTTTTACCTATAAGCACTCTCAGCTTGGAAAGATTTTGTTTTTCTTTGTTAAATTTTCTACCTAGATGTAAGCCTTCATGTTCACTATTTTATTAATTTCCATTTGAAAAGAATTTATGTTCAAAACAGTATTTTATTATTTATGTCTCTATTTCTCAAAAAATTCTAAGTGGAGGAAGTACTGGAATGTTTCAGGTCTAGGGCATCATATACAGCTGACCTGCTAACACAATGGTGATAAAATACAGCTTGCTGCAAAATGCTATAATGGCAAGTGAGAGAAAGGATCTGATGACTCTCTACATTTCTTTATTTATCTTTCTTTATTTACCTTAAAGATTCTTTACTTTTCTTTCAAGTAACCGAAGAAATATTGTAAATATTGTTTGATATTTACTTTTTACCTCTTATTTGTTCAGCAGCCATTCTCTTCCAGGGTTTCTATGCTTAAATGGGTCTTTGAGATGCTGTCTCTTTATAAACAATTTCTGCAACCTCACAGATGACTGAAAATTAATTGAAATCAAATGCTGGTTACTATGCTTGTATCCATCATCTCTGAAATCCTCTTCCTTTCTTCATAAGTAGTTCATTTTTCGTTCAGTTCCCTACTGTAAACCTAATAGCAGATTACTAACTGATAGGCAACATGATGTTAAAGAGAAGCTGTCGTGACAAAACATACACGCATTCACCTGCAATTCTTGTCTGTAATCTCACTTTGCCCTCTAGTGCCCATTCTGTTGTTTTGTGCACTTTGAAGTACCCTGTTGGCTGAAATGATTCAAAACCTGTATCTGCTTTGTAATGAGATTAATAAGGATAATTACGAACTAGAAAAACTTTTCAGGGTGAGAGTTGCTGAATAATGTATGGACAATTAATTAACATACTGCAGGAAGGTGAAGCAGAAAACCCTGAAATCCCTCATGAGAGAGCAGTTGAAAATATTTCATTCCATTTCCATGTTTCAGTAAAAATGAGGCTGTTTCAGTATCAGTTTACTGCATTGAAGAAGTCTCCTAGAATGTCACAACCAGAAAACTGAACAGGCTGAATGTCCTTTTATTGTACAGGTTTGCAGAAGTGCGAAAAGCAAACGAGCAGTGGAGATCAGATTTCTATTGGTCTGGCAGTGGAACTATTCCATGTGCTGTTAGTTACAAAGCACAAGACATTCTCTTCCATAGGTTCTTTTTTTGTTTGTTTGTTTTTTGGTGAGATCTCATCCTGTTGTCTTTCTGGTTGTGCTGGATCATGGTACAGTTGTTAGCAGGTTTTCTTTCTGGTATTTCCGCTTCAGACCTGATCCCTATAGGTGTCATCATTTCCTTTAGCTTGCATCCATAACTGGCAGAGAGGAGAGTATGTATACCCTGCAAAAGAGACCTCTGTCACAGATATGATACCTGAGATCTGGACAACCATTGCTGTTGTTCTTAGCAGTTCATTTTCATCCAGACCCACTTTTATTATCTGTACTTTGAATGCTGCTATTCTGAATGGCTACAGACCAGGGAAAGCTTTGAAACAGCTCCTCACCAGATGCCAAAATCAACCTCTAGCAATTTCAGCCCTTTGGGACTGGAATTTCCTTCTCTTAGGAACTTTTCTCGACAGCTCAACCCTGCCTCTTCATGCAGGACCCAGAAGTTCAGCAGTTTTGGCTATAGGATACAGTTGCTTTTTGGACTTCCTTTTAATTTTTTTTAAACCAAAGTTCAGTTTGTAATCCAGCCTGTATGTAACTCTGTATTCCCTCTTTCTAACAAACAGCAACTACAGAAAACACAATTATTTGAAATGGATTTACCCAGGAACAGTATCCTAAGTGTAAAATCCTATCTTATCCTTGCAGAAATTAGTGGACTTTTGTCCAGTAGAAGCAGTTTATTTTGAGTAAATGGTTTATATTGTTAGTCAAAACTATGTGGTCTAGGGGGGAACTTTGCTGGAATACTGACAGCCAGGTGTTTCTGTGGATTAATTTATGAGCAAACGGAAAGAGGCAGAAGATGTAATGCAACAAGAAAGCACAGCACAAAAGTGAACTGAAATGGAATCAAGTCTGAGATTGCAGTGGCAAGGATGAGTATGACCATGAGCAAGTAGGATGTACCACTGGCTAATGTGGCTTTAGGATAGTTTTACACAGAGAAGTTACTTCAAATAAGCTTATGAAAGAAGTTAAAGCGAATTGGAAAGACAACAAGATGCAAAAGAAGAAAACATTTCCCAGCAAATAGAGGAGGGAAATGTACTTTAACTAAAAGTAGCAGTATGCAACCAACAAGTTATTGCAGAAACTATAGCTATTGCAAACAGGTTCCCATGTAGATAAATTCTTCTAGAATTACTTTATCTCTTTGAACAAAGCAAATTTTCAAATGAATCAAATGTATAAAAGGAAACACTCTTGGAAAAGAGCGTACAAAACTTGAAAGAATAATGAGCAGTACCACCCTAAACCGGGACCATTTAAATAAACAGCACACCACTTTATTTTTGATGTAAACTTGATCAGTAGAAATCTAGTAATTCCTGTAAAGTGAAGGATGTGTTTTCCATTCACAAATAAATTATTCTTTGTATGAGGGTGAAATAGAGACAGAAAGGAGTAGTACATATTACCATATGATAACATCATTTGTCCTAAGATAATCATCCCTTCCCATGGAGTAAACTCACTGAAAATTCATACAGATTATTTTACAGGTAGTGTATACATAGTGCTCACAAAAGAGAAGTTTACCAACACTGAACAACATTACATTTTCAAAACTAAATATTAGCAACATAATCATTCAAATATGATCAAGGTGAACCAGAAGCATTGTCACAAGATAGATCATAGTATTTAATTTTAAAGCTAAGTTATATCAGGTTGAAATTTTTGTACCTTAGTTGTAAAGCTTCCTTATGACTTTATCAATCAGTTGAAGACATCTCCTCATTTCTGCACGGCTGATCTCCCAGGAGCACAGGTTGTGTTGCTTCTCTTTAAGAAAATAGTCTATCTTTTGGAAATATTTTTTCACTTTCAGTCTGTTGACTTCTTTACTCCAAAAATATTGAGTCTGTTTCTTGATTATGCATGCCTCCAATTGCTCGATTTGCTGACAGAGTCCATTTTGGAACTGTTCTAGAGCTGCCCCATCCCAGGCAGCTAGAGTCAGATTTTTGCTAAAGATGTAGAAGATGTGTTGCAAGATTTCTTCAATGGCTACTTTAACAGTTTCTTTCTGTCTGCGTTTTAGAACCTGCTCAGGAAATCTGAAGGACATTTTCTCTCTTAGACACTGTTGAGGAAA
>VXAB01000018.1:142899-206073 GCA_013399175.1 Odontophorus gujanensis
AAGTGGAGGAAGTACTGGAATGTTTCAGGTCTAGGGCATCATATACAGCTGACCTGCTAACACAATGGTGATAAAATACAGCTTGCTGCAAAATGCTATAATGGCAAGTGAGAGAAAGGATCTGATGACTCTCTACATTTCTTTATTTATCTTTCTTTATTTACCTTAAAGATTCTTTACTTTTCTTTCAAGTAACCGAAGAAATATTGTAAATATTGTTTGATATTTACTTTTTACCTCTTATTTGTTCAGCAGCCATTCTCTTCCAGGGTTTCTATGCTTAAATGGGTCTTTGAGATGCTGTCTCTTTATAAACAATTTCTGCAACCTCACAGATGACTGAAAATTAATTGAAATCAAATGCTGGTTACTATGCTTGTATCCATCATCTCTGAAATCCTCTTCCTTTCTTCATAAGTAGTTCATTTTTCGTTCAGTTCCCTACTGTAAACCTAATAGCAGATTACTAACTGATAGGCAACATGATGTTAAAGAGAAGCTGTCGTGACAAAACATACACGCATTCACCTGCAATTCTTGTCTGTAATCTCACTTTGCCCTCTAGTGCCCATTCTGTTGTTTTGTGCACTTTGAAGTACCCTGTTGGCTGAAATGATTCAAAACCTGTATCTGCTTTGTAATGAGATTAATAAGGATAATTACGAACTAGAAAAACTTTTCAGGGTGAGAGTTGCTGAATAATGTATGGACAATTAATTAACATACTGCAGGAAGGTGAAGCAGAAAACCCTGAAATCCCTCATGAGAGAGCAGTTGAAAATATTTCATTCCATTTCCATGTTTCAGTAAAAATGAGGCTGTTTCAGTATCAGTTTACTGCATTGAAGAACTCTCCTAGAATGTCACAACCAGAAAACTGAACAGGCTGAATGTCCTTTTATTGTACAGGTTTGCAGAAGTGCGAAAAGCAAACGAGCAGTGGAGATCAGATTTCTATTGGTCTGGCAGTGGAACTATTCCATGTGCTGTTAGTTACAAAGCACAAGACATTCTCTTCCATAGGTTCTTTTTTTGTTTGTTTGTTTTTTGGTGAGATCTCATCCTGTTGTCTTTCTGGTTGTGCTGGATCATGGTACAGTTGTTAGCAGGTTTTCTTTCTGGTATTTCCGCTTCAGACCTGATCCCTATAGGTGTCATCATTTCCTTTAGCTTGCATCCATAACTGGCAGAGAGGAGAGTATGTATACCCTGCAAAAGAGACCTCTGTCACAGATATGATACCTGAGATCTGGACAACCATTGCTGTTGTTCTTAGCAGTTCATTTTCATCCAGACCCACTTTTATTATCTGTACTTTGAATGCTGCTATTCTGAATGGCTACAGACCAGGGAAAGCTTTGAAACAGCTCCTCACCAGATGCCAAAATCAACCTCTAGCAATTTCAGCCCTTTGGGACTGGAATTTCCTTCTCTTAGGAACTTTTCTCGACAGCTCAACCCTGCCTCTTCATGCAGGACCCAGAAGTTCAGCAGTTTTGGCTATAGGATACAGTTGCTTTTTGGACTTCCTTTTAATTTTTTTTAAACCAAAGTTCAGTTTGTAATCCAGCCTGTATGTAACTCTGTATTCCCTCTTTCTAACAAACAGCAACTACAGAAAACACAATTATTTGAAATGGATTTACCCAGGAACAGTATCCTAAGTGTAAAATCCTATCTTATCCTTGCAGAAATTAGTGGACTTTTGTCCAGTAGAAGCAGTTTATTTTGAGTAAATGGTTTATATTGTTAGTCAAAACTATGTGGTCTAGGGGGGAACTTTGCTGGAATACTGACAGCCAGGTGTTTCTGTGGATTAATTTATGAGCAAACGGAAAGAGGCAGAAGATGTAATGCAACAAGAAAGCACAGCACAAAAGTGAACTGAAATGGAATCAAGTCTGAGATTGCAGTGGCAAGGATGAGTATGACCATGAGCAAGTAGGATGTACCACTGGCTAATGTGGCTTTAGGATAGTTTTACACAGAGAAGTTACTTCAAATAAGCTTATGAAAGAAGTTAAAGCGAATTGGAAAGACAACAAGATGCAAAAGAAGAAAACATTTCCCAGCAAATAGAGGAGGGAAATGTACTTTAACTAAAAGTAGCAGTATGCAACCAACAAGTTATTGCAGAAACTATAGCTATTGCAAACAGGTTCCCATGTAGATAAATTCTTCTAGAATTACTTTATCTCTTTGAACAAAGCAAATTTTCAAATGAATCAAATGTATAAAAGGAAACACTCTTGGAAAAGAGCGTACAAAACTTGAAAGAATAATGAGCAGTACCACCCTAAACCGGGACCATTTAAATAAACAGCACACCACTTTATTTTTGATGTAAACTTGATCAGTAGAAATCTAGTAATTCCTGTAAAGTGAAGGATGTGTTTTCCATTCACAAATAAATTATTCTTTGTATGAGGGTGAAATAGAGACAGAAAGGAGTAGTACATATTACCATATGATAACATCATTTGTCCTAAGATAATCATCCCTTCCCATGGAGTAAACTCACTGAAAATTCATACAGATTATTTTACAGGTAGTGTATACATAGTGCTCACAAAAGAGAAGTTTACCAACACTGAACAACATTACATTTTCAAAACTAAATATTAGCAACATAATCATTCAAATATGATCAAGGTGAACCAGAAGCATTGTCACAAGATAGATCATAGTATTTAATTTTAAAGCTAAGTTATATCAGGTTGAAATTTTTGTACCTTAGTTGTAAAGCTTCCTTATGACTTTATCAATCAGTTGAAGACATCTCCTCATTTCTGCACGGCTGATCTCCCAGGAGCACAGGTTGTGTTGCTTCTCTTTAAGAAAATAGTCTATCTTTTGGAAATATTTTTTCACTTTCAGTCTGTTGACTTCTTTACTCCAAAAATATTGAGTCTGTTTCTTGATTATGCATGCCTCCAATTGCTCGATTTGCTGACAGAGTCCATTTTGGAACTGTTCTAGAGCTGCCCCATCCCAGGCAGCTAGAGTCAGATTTTTGCTAAAGATGTAGAAGATGTGTTGCAAGATTTCTTCAATGGCTACTTTAACAGTTTCTTTCTGTCTGCGTTTTAGAACCTGCTCAGGAAATCTGAAGGACATTTTCTCTCTTAGACACTGTTGAGGAAATTTTTTGCCCATTTTGTCCAAAAGCTGCAGGCTGTTCTCAATCACTTTTCTTTGCTGCAAAGGAAGGTAACTACAGTTAAGACTTGAGATGGTGATGGTGCACAACAGAATGAGGCCAAATTGTATTAAGCCAAAAGTGTACATGATAAAGATAGGCAGCTAAGCTTCTCCTTTCCTGTATAAATCCCAAGTGAGAGGCTGGATTGCTTTGAAGGTCATTCATAGGCTCCTGTTTTTTTCAAAATCTTGAAATTTAATTATTCTGTGGGAGAAGTTTTCTTTCATCATTTTTTTGGTTTTTAAGGTTTTCCCCCTTGCGTATGCTTTTACACTTACCACTTTCATTTTCTGCTTTATGACTTCATTGTCTTTTTTTCTTATGACACTTTCTTTTTATTTCAGCTGAATGTTAGGGTGAGTCTCTTAGATCATCAATTCCCTCTTCTTCAAAAATTCTACAGCATTATACAAATAATTTAAAATAACCCACAGAAATATCTTTAGTATTCAGCATGTCCTTGATTTTTCATTCATAGTGCTGTGTTTCAGTGTGTCATCCCACTGCCAGACTATTAAAAAACTAATGTCATGTTGTCTCCTTAGCACGGTTTATACCCCCACAGTTTAGATGAGCTTTGTCTACCTATTTTCATTCACAGAAATTACTTTCTTTCTCCTAATCTTTAAGTCTGATGTCCAGTTGGTGACAGACACGTGAAACACAATGCACACTCCAGATGGCAGTGCAGATTTTTATGAGCCCAATTGCATAGCTAGTGATGATGACTACACTGAAAAATACTGTTTTGTAGTTGAGACTTTGCTCTATCAAATATTGTTATTGTGCTCTTTGTATCTGTTGTAGTTTCCATGGAAATAAATAGGAGACATTACTTTCAGAACAACCTACATATTTTAAATGTATGTATATCTATAAATGTACGTGTATTTACATTAATATAACAATATAAATATATAAATACATATATTTTATATACATATATTATGGTAATTAAACAGGGCTTGATCTCACTCAAAGACTGTAAGCACCATGAGAATAAAAACACTAACACTGAAACAAATATACTTTTAAATATGAGCATCTGAGTCATAATAAACATCAATGCCAGCAGAGAACGTGTCAGAATACTGATGTTCAATGGGGAGAAAATGAAGAGAGAACAAACCCTAAAATTTGTCCATTTGCTTTCTTTACCCATATAGGTCAGGACTATTAGTGCACTCGGAAATCTCACTCTTTCATTTTACTCGGATGAAAGATAGTCTTAAACTGACATCTAGTTGTTTCTTTACCCTGTTACCCTGTTGTGCAAACATATCTCACTGCAAAGGAAATTTACAATAACAAATGATTACATTTATATGAAGAGGTCAGACAAACTGTTTTTTTTTCAGCCTGAGATCTAGTTCTATGTTTTTGTGCAGCTGTTGCAGTGCCAGCCATTGCTACATGGTTGGCTTCATTCTTAGTCTGATGATCACTACAAACAGATTTATGAGACTATTTTAGGGCTTCCTTTGTGTTAAGCATATATGTATTCAGGAAGTATTAAAGGTCATAAATTAAGACGAGCACAGTTATCCACATGAGCAAACTCCTTGGTGTCCTTGGTATTTCTTAAGCGTGCTTGGGTTGGATGATGTACTACGACTATGAAGAATAAATGATTCCTTTATCATATTTTTGCAATAGTGGTATTAAACAATAAGAACAGCTAGAACAGAATGGAAAGTAGATGATGTGGGACCAAATCTTTTTACGTAGTGGGAATGCTCAATACTTTGAAAAAAAATGCCTGGTATATTACTGTTATTAGATACAAAATGGCCATGGAGATGTATCATGTGCAAAAATACAGCTATAAAAAGCAAATATATATTACAGCCATCAAGAAATCAATTAAAAATGTACCTAGTCCACAGAAAAGTTTTCTACTACTACAGCGTTTTTCCAAGCTGTAACAATGATCTTAATTCTTCTACTGGTATTAAACAGGTAAACTTTCTCACCTCCATTTCCCAGACATATGAGTTCTTTGTTTCTTCTTTCAAAAGACTTTTTAAAGGTTTCCCTCTCAATGAAGAACCATTCCTGTTTTATTTTTTTATAATAACAAATTGTTCTTCCCCACTTGGTCAGTATTTTTTTTTTACTTTTGTACTGAGCAGAGTAATAATACCTTTACATAACTTACAACACAGTCTTCTCTAATTACCTATCCTTAATGCTTAATTAAGAAATATTTATTTAAAAGTAATTGCTGGAAGAGGCAGCTGAGTGCTACAAGGTTGCAGCCCAGAATGCTTTTGATTATTTCTCTGCCTGTGGTTGAAGCAAAACCCACACTAACTTAGGATAAAAAGAGGAAATATGTTTACAAAGTACAGCTATACTTCCAAGTAGACCTAATAGATTGCTCCTATAAAAAGATTACCCAATCTTTGATTCCATGCAAACAGCTCTGCCCTTGAAAAGTCATCTTACTACACAGGTATTCATCACAGCAGTGTAAGACTAGGGATAAATATATGCACAACTTCATGCATTTCTAACACCTTTAAATTGTCACAAATTGCTTCTCCAAGAGAAGTTTTTAATCTCATTATAAAATGCAATGAGTACTTGGGATGAGTATTTGCCATCCCTTATCCCATGGGTTCTTTTATCTCAGGCACCAGTGCAAGCAATAACTCAAAGTTCAGGCTACGCCCATGCAGGCAAATGGAGCAGTGCACTGGAACTTTCCAGCAAAATAGGAACATGGATAATCCAATCAAAATAAGCAGTTCCTCTCAACATTTTAACCACTCGAGCTATCAGTTTCTTTTCTCTGTTAACTTGTTAAAACCACACTGATTTTTAACAACTAAACATGCCACCAAGGTTTTCAAACAGGCTCATCTTGTCACCATACATGGTATCTTAAAAAGGGGAAATGTGCATGATTAACACCATCCCTGGAATCATTGCACAAGAATGGATAAGAAAGTTACATACATAAATATATATATATATATATATATATATAACTACAAAATCTGCCATATGAAGAATATGTTCAGTAGTTTTAAATGTTCACAGCACAGTTAATTTATCTTATATACTCCAGTTTCATTCACACTCAGTATCACAGTCTGCACTAAGAAGTTAAGAACTAACTCAGCCATGTGATGTTTCCAACCTGGTGTACTGATTCCTGGCATTCTGTTTACCTGTCCCAATACAATTAAGTGTTTTACCTTATCCTGAATTCATTCACTGAAATAATTTGTGCACTGTGTGCTTGGTATTGCAAAGTATTGTTTCATAAATTGCAATTCTACAAAACAAATTCTAACAAAAAGTGCTACAGGTATTTACCTGAAAAGAGATTTGAGAGACTTCAACAAAGCAGCAGCAGAGAGAATTATTATAACCTACTCTTTAGACATGGAATTTAAAAAAAAAAATAGATGATGATAGCTTTATTATATTTAAGAATTGTCATCTTACTTATAAAAGATGTTTAAAACTATGCTGTATGCTCAAGGGCATTTCCAAGGGACTGTGTTCAGGAGATGGAGAAAAAGACAGGGGAGATAGTAAACCCATGTTCCACTCTCTCCATATGCCTTGCTGCCCCAAGCCCTTCTCTTGCTGGCCCTCAGCACATCCGGAGAGGTCTTGTCCAAGTGGGCAACAGGCTGCAGATCATCCTGGTTAACTTCATTCCAGCTGCTCTGTCTCCTGTGAGCTGCAGGCAACAGCTTTCTATTGAATCAACATGGTGACTGCCCCTGGAGCTGAGGCTGAGGCAGAAACCCAAAGTGGAGGACAATAACCTCCTGGTCAGACATGTATGCCCAGGCAGAACTCCAGAGATGTCCTGAATTTCCACTGCAGGGAATTCCAGAATCCGTTAAGTGCCCCTAGGACCTGAGGGCAAAGGGAATGTCATCACTACAAGAGTGTCTGTCCAGCTTGGCAAACTTTTTGAGCATTTGGCCAGCTTGCGTGAGCAAATCAACAGGATGCTCAGTGTCCAGCAGTTGGAGAAAGACTGGTGCCTGGTGTCATGCAGTGACACAGGCAGACCAACAGCTCTAAGTTCCTGCAAGGGAAAGAATATAAGCCAGCTTCCAACCTGGAGGAGTTAGACTGCAAAAACACTTGAGATGAAGGAGACTGGACTGTCATCAAAAGCAGGGCAGGACCACCAGAACAGAAGGAGAGGTTTGCCCTTGTCCCTGAAGTGCAAGAGATACAAGGCTCAGGGGGTAAGAAAAAGAGATGGTGTGGGTAATGGTCAGGGCCCAGGAAACAACAACATTAGGCTGGTCCAATCAACTACCTGAATTAGAACCAGCTCCACAAAAAAAACCAAGGGTGTAAAGTAACTGGGGACTCCTCACTGATGGGCAATGAAACAAATGTTTACTGCCTAGACAGTCTCTCTAGAATTTGCTGCCTGCTGGCAATCTGCATTTGCAATCTCAAGAGGCCACCACGCCAGGTATAGTCAGAAATGTACAGCCCATCCCTGCTCTTTCAGGTGAGGTTGCATGAGGCTGCAATAAGGTGACTAAGAAATATCAAGAGACTTCATGGTCTTCAGAAAGATGCTGAAGGGGCGGGTAGTGGTCTCTGTCCTCCCAGTTGGGGACTGGGATCAGAAAAGAAGGAAACAAATGGATCAGGTAAATGATTGTCTGCATGGACGGTGCCACGCTCAGGACTTTGGGTTCTGTGATCTCAGTCAAACGTTGAGGAAACTCAATGTGTTACTGTCAGATGGGGTGCCAATGAGCAGAAGGGGGAAGAATAATATTGGGCAGCAGTCTGATTAGGCTGATTAGAAGAGCTTTAAACTAGATTTGATGGCAAAAAGGGATATACTACTAACAGAAAAGCAAGGGAACACTGCCACTTTAGAAAGCAGGGGAGAACCTCAAAGGAATTATGGAGGGCTCCTCAAAGAAGCTAGCCCACCTGAGAGGCCTCTGCACTACTTCACACACTGTGGGACATGAGCAGGAGCTGCTGCAATTAAAAAACTATGACCTAATCACTATCACAGAAACATAGTGGGATGAATCACACAACTTAAACACTGCAGACGGAAGCTGCAAGCTTTTTAGAAGGATGGGCAGGTAAGACGAGTTCAGATGTTTCCTTGTGTTAGGAAATGGATAGATTGTGAAGAGCAGCTTCTGAGAAACAGCCATGTCCAGGTTAAAAGCTTGTGAGGAAAAATTAAAGATTGGACCAACACAGGACATCTGATGGGTATCTGCTACAGGCTGCCTGATCAAGGGGAGCCTGTAAATGACACCACCTTTTTTCAGCTATGAGAGGCACTGTGTTCACAGGCTCTCATCCTGATGGGGGATTTCAGCCACCTGGACGTCACCTGGAAAAGCAACACGGTAGGCCCTAAGCAAACCTGGAGAATCCTGGAGTGAGCTGAGGATAACTTCCTGGTCCAGGTGTTAGACAAGCCAACCAGAGGAGAAGCATTACTGAACCTGGTGATCACCAATTCGTATGAGATAATAAAGTTGACAGCTGGAGGCAATCTGTGCTGTAGCAATGGCACTCTAGTTGAGTTCATGATCTCAAAAAATGTGGGCCTGGCAAAAAGCAAAGTCAGGATCCTGAAAAGCATAATTTGATGAGATCTCCTGAGAAGCTGTTCTTAGGGACAAAGGAATCAAGCTCTTTGAGGATGCCTTTCTGAGAGCCCAAGAGTTTTCTATTCCAGTATGTAAGAAATCATGCTGGGGAGGCAGAAAATGAGTATGGCTGAGCAAGGACCTGCCGATGAGACTAAGGTGTAAGAAGGAAATGCACAGGTAGTGGAAGCAGGGACATGTGGCCTGGGAAGAGTATAGGAATGTTGACTGGATGTCTAGAGATGTGATTGGGAAAGCCAAGGCACAGATGGAACCAAATATGGCAAGGGATATGAAAAATAACAAGAAAGGGTTCCACAGGTAAATAGATCAAAAGAGAAAGACCAAGGAGAGTGTATCCCCTGTGATTAATTACAAGAGAGAATCATCTACAACAGACGTGGAGAAGGCTGAGGTTCCTTGACCCAATCTTCAATAGAAGTTAGGCTTCCAAGATCTCTCAAATCTCTGAAGCTCTAGGTGGAGGTCTGGGGAGCAAAATCCCTCGCACTGTAAGTGAAGAGCAAGTTCAGGACCATCTAATGAAATTGAGTATGTATATGGGGCCAGATGACATGCATCCCAAGGTCTTAAAGGAACTGGCTGATGTAAATGCCAAGCCACTCTTCACTGATATTTGACAAGTCATGGCTGTGAAGTCCCTTGTGAGTGGAAAAAGGGAAATGTCACTCCCATTTTTAACAAGGGTAAAACAAGACTTGGGAAACCACAAGCTGGTAAGCCCTACCATGGTGCCTGGGAAGATTATGGAAAAGATCTTCCTGGAAACTATGCTAGGGTACTGCAAGATGAGCAGCTGATCTGAGACAGCCTGACCAATCCAGTGGCCTTCCGTGATTGAGTAACAGTGTCACCAGATAAAAGAAGAGCAACTGATATCACTTACTTTCTGCAAGGTCTTTGGTATGGCCCCGCATGACATCATTACCTCTAAGGTGGAGACATACGGATATCAAGGGTGAACAATCCAGTAGATAAGGAATTTGTTAGATGGCCACAGCCATAGGGTTGCAGTCAATGGCTCTAGGTCCATCTGGAGGCCAGAGATGAGTGTTGTCTTTAAGGGATCTGTGTCGTGACCTATCTTCTTTTTATCATATTTTCATAGACAGTGGAATTTAGTGCACCCTCAGCAAGTTTACATATGACTCTAAGCCTAGCAGTGTGGTTTATATGAGAGAAAGAACGGATGTCATGCAGAGGGACCTGGAAATGCTGGAGAAGTGGGCCCACATTAACCCAGTGAGGTTCAGTAAGGCCAAGTGGAAGCTGCTGTACCTGGGTTGGGACAATCCCAAGTATGTACAGACTGGGAGAAGAAGGCAGTGAGAGCAAGCCTTTAGAGAAGGACTTGACAGTTCTTGTGGATGAAAGGCTCTCCATATAAGCCAGCAGTGTATGATTTCAGCCTAGAAGGCCAAGTGTATCCTGGGCTGCCTCAAAAGAGGGATGGCCCGCAAGGAGAGGTGATTGTCCCTATCTTACTCTGCCCTTATCCAGGTCTGGGGCCCTTGGAACAAGAAAGATATGAAGCTGTTGGATTGGGTCCAAAGGAAGCTACAAAGATGATCAGAGGGCTGAAGCATGTCTCCTACGAAGAGAGTCTGAGGAGAGTGGGCTTGTTCAGCCTGCAGAAGACTTTAGTGAGACTTCACTGTGAAATTTCAGTACTAAAAAAAGAGTTTATAAAAAAGGAGGCCAACTTTTTACATGGTCAGACAGCGATAGGACAAGGGGTAATCATTTTAAACTAAAACGAGGCAGATTTAAAATAGATGTTAATAGGAGAAGTTTTAATGGGAGACTGGCGAGGTCCTGGTGGCAGCTGCCCAGAGAAGCTGTGAATGCCCCATCTCTGGAGATGCTCAAGGCCAGAATGGATGGGGCCCTGGGCAATGTGATCTAGTGGGTAGCAAATGCATCTGTGACAGGGGTGTTGAAGCTGGATGATCTTTAAATCCCTTCCAACCCAACCAGTTCTATGATCCTATGATCTTCAATATTAATCTGAAATAGTGCTTGAGAGATTGCAGTCCTACAGGCTTTGCAGTCGCTCCGGATTTAAAATGGAAGATATTTCCTTCCCTCCTGTGGAACCCTGAGCCACCTGACACTTCCAAAGAACCCCATGTCCAGACTAGCTTATATACTTCCAGGTGCTGTGAAGCTATAATGCCCAGTTCTCAGGTGTAGGCGCTTCCACGATGGTTGTCATCAGCTCCTTATGTACAGCACAAAGCTTCAAAGTGTGTGTGATTGCACAAGAACAGCAAAGGCTGGTCTGGAGCACGTGGTTGCCATGTGTCCAGAAGGACAGACGGCAGCACTTAGAAGGTCACACAGAACAAGGAAAGTAGCAGCATCTCCTGTTGCTTGGCTATGACATATGTCACGGGCAGAAACTGATGAACCTGACTAAGGCCTCAACATGTGGCAGGAGAAATAGGCTGCTCTGGGAGCGCCTGCAAAATGGCATCACTGTGTACTAGGCTAGCACAGATACCTCAGATCTGATTTTTTGCTAGGGTTGTGTTTTTGGGTGTTTTGGTTTGTTTGGTTTTTGTTTTTGATTTTTGTTTTGTTTGTTTTTAAATGTCTGTTTCTGAAATGTCTCCAAATATCCTTGGTCAGTGGTATTTATTCCAGTTGCTGTCCTGTGAACCTGGATGCCTTAGTTCTTTCTTGCTCCTAAGTAGCTCTCCAGACATTCACTTTCAGAGCAACTTTATAGTGTGAGTGACCCACAAAACAGAGCGATGATGCAAAGGTTGTTTGTTTGTTTTCTGTAGTGTAGAAGCTGGAGACAAAAATTTGGACTGCTTCTTTTTTGCCTTCTATTCTTTCCCACAGAGGGGGATTGGCCAGAGTGTTGGCAGTAAGGGGGCGGTTGACTCAGAGTTGATGTGTGAACAAAACAGAATCAGACTGAGCCATTTCTCCTAACCTGTTCCTGAATTTGGAATGCAGTCTGTGAAAAATTCTGGCACTGTATGATTTTACTTTACTCAGCCAAATACTTGCGGACTGATGCTGGCTCCCTCACTTCCCAAAACCTTTTTTTGACATTTCACAGACACTAAAAATCAACACAGAAAAAGCACTCCTTCACAAGTTGACAGCACAGATGAAAGGTGGAAATGTTCAGCTTTTGCTCTCCTCAGAGGATCAGGAGGTCTGAGCTTTGGTAAAATGATTTGGTATTCTGTAGGATGAGGGGAGGCTGTGCAGTGCTGTTAGCATAACCTCTCTTGTTGACCTGGGTCACAAGGGAAACCAAATCTCAGCTAACATTCACAGAGTAGACATTGGTCTCAGAAGGACCATCTTCTCTATTCATAAAACATGCAAGATAAAAAGCTCTTTTTCTGTCCTATTTTGTTGGGTTCTTAATTAGTAAAAAACTACAGTTTGTAACTTACTTAGTAGAATCAAACCTTAAAGAACTGTTTGTTGTTTGGCATGCATAAATTCATTGCTGCTATGGAAAAACAATGGAATTGCACTTGCTTAAGCAATACTAAATTTCATAGAATCATAGAATCCTTAAGAGTTGGAAGGGACCTCAGAGGGCCATCTATTCCAACTCCTTTGCAGTGAACAGGGACACTACAGCTAGATCAGGTTGCTCAGGCGCTGATCCAGCCTCACCTTGAGAGACTCCAGGGCATCAACCACAGCACTAGGTAACATGTTGCAGTGCCTCACCTCCCTCACTGTAAAACTTTTTCCTCATGTCCAACCTAAATCTACACTCTTTGAGCTTGAAGCCATTTCCCCTTGCTCTGTTACCACAGAATCTTCAGAAGAGTCTGTCCCCCTCTCTCCTATAGTTCCCCTTTAGATACTGAAAGGCCACTATCAGGTCACCTCACAGTCTTCTCTTCTCCAAGCTGAACAGCCCCAACTCACTTAGCCTGTCCTCACAGGATCACCTCCCTCAACCTGCTGGCCACGCTTCTTTTGATGCAGCTCACAATTCAGTTGGCTTTCTGGGCTGGTAGGGCACATTGATGGTTCATGTCCAGCTTGCCATCCACTGCTACCCCCAGGCCTTTTTTTGTCAGGGCTGCTCTCATTTGTTTCATCCCCCAGCTTGTCTTAGTACGGGGGTTGCCTCGACCCAGTTGCAAGACCTTGCAGTTGGATTTGTTGAACCTCATAACCCCATTTCACCTGGGCCCATAGGTCCCTCTGGATGGTATCCCATCCCTCTTTTGTGTCGACCACACCACACAGCTTGGTGTCATCAGCAAACTTGCTAAGCGTGCACTTGACCCCACTTATCAATGTCACAGGAGATGAAGATACTAAAGAGTTATCAGCACCAGCACCGACCCCTTGGGAATGCCACTTGTCACCAATCTTCATCCAGACATTGAAGCCATTATCCACCTTTCTCTGGACTCAATCCTGCAGCCAGTTCTTCATCCATCAGTCAGTCCACCCATCAAAATCATATCTTTCCAATTTGGAGAGAAAGATGATGTGGGTACCTGCTGTGTCAAAGGCCGTAGTGAATTTGATTTGCTTTGCTTGTTTTACTCGAATGTATCTGTAGGCCAGAATTTGACCAGTACACTTCAACCCTGTTTAATTCCAGGCTATAGAATTCAGTTCCAGTCTGCACAATATAAAAAGGACTGTAGGATACTGGAAAGCATCCAGAAGGCAACAAAGCAGGTAATAAAGTGGAAGCCACATCCAGGGATGACTGAAGACATTTGGACTGTTGCTCTTACACTGACTGATATAGAGGCTGGAGGCCTGTGGGGCTGGGAGCTCCTCCACAGAGCATCTGAAGGGAAAGCTGCTCCCATGCATCTTCCTCTACCAGAGCAGAGCCTGCTCTGGGGCCAGCTCCCTCCTTGGCTGAGGAGGAGGCTTCTCTCTGTCTCTCTTCTCCCAGCCAGGCCACCAAAGCCCCTGTGCTCTAGCAGAGCCAACATCCGGATGGCAGGAGCAGGATGAGCAGTGGTGGAAGCGTGAGGCTGTGTGGTCCTAGGGAGAATGGGGCCTAGCAGATGTAGAGCTGCTAGGCAACCTTGGCCGGCTCATGCTTGCTGCTTCTCCTTCACTCCTCCCTTCACTGTGGACTCCATGTGGGCTGTATGGCTGGGGAGCACTCCTGCATATGGGCTATCTAGGAATGCCCACACAGACAGCAGCTTCTTTGCCTGCCCAGGCCCACAGTTGCCAACTGTCCAGTCACTGGGAACCGGGCATCCCTGTGGCTGTGTCTCTTGGCTCTCATCACCTGATACTTGCATTTTAAGGCATTTCACATCTGGGACATTTCCCCAGCTGGGAATCTGTGCACTTGCACAGCCTGGGGCCAACATGGCTCTCACCCTGCTTCTGCTACCCTGCCAGGTGTTCTCGGCCTCAGCACATTTCTCCTAGCCAGGGCTGGACCCTTGCCCTGGGAGGGACTCCCCACACTCCTGCTGCCACTGACTTGTTGCCCAAGCAGCATGTCTGGAATGGACTCCTGCCTGCACACAATGACTGTATCTGCAGAAGAATGGTCTGGGTCATCTCTTCCCTGTTTCACCTTCCAGTCCATCAGAGATAAAGCACAAGGCAGCAGCTTGTGGAGAGATAAGTGTTGTTTTTTAATAACAGTAAGATGTTACAACTCTGCAGTGGTCCAAACAAGCACCATGGAGCTCTGATGCAAGATAAATTCCTGCTTGCAGAAATGAAGACCTGCATTTTTTGAGAGAGATGTACTGATACAAACCAGTTCTGCTGTTTGAATGCTAGCTAGAGTGGAAAGTTAACTATGAGAGGTTATCCCAGCATACCAACATAGGTAAAACTAAACAAGAAGAGAAGGAGATCAGGGAGGGGCTAACCAAGAAGTAAACAGGGGTGGTGCATCAGCTGGGGGAATTACAACCTTCACACAGGCCGTGAACTCTGCAATTCTCAACCAGCGAGGAAAAGGAAGGAGATCTGAATTGGGAAGTAGCAAATATAGACTGTTGTGTCACTCTGATCTGTCGCACCCTTCTCAAGGCTGCCTGCTGCTGCAAAGGCATAAAACAGATGGTGATTCATAGTGAATTCCACCTGAGCCTGAACTATTGAATATGAGCATTTCTCACAAGGTGAACATGTGCCACACCTCAGCCAACAATCCTTGGCAAGAGATGAGTGGCAGGGAAATCCCACAGGCAACCCCACAGAAGTGCCCTGCCCACGGTTCCGCTCATCCCAGCCTCTTACCCATTGTGCAGGATCACCTTCACAGCACCAAGCTCCACAGACAGGTGAGCCACCTCCTTCCTCAGGCACTGAATCTGCTTGGCTTGTTCATTCACTGTAGAGAGCGAGTTCCTGCAGACACACAAGTCAGAGAGCTGCCCAGCCCCTGAAGAGCACTTAGAGCTCACAGATGAGCAGACGCACAGGCCCTCCGTTGTGTCTCCTTTTCTTGCTGAGCTTAGGAATGCTTCCCATCACCTCCACATTTAGCAAAAGACAGAGAGGGAAAGGCATGAACCCTGGGGACCGTGCAAAGCAGCACAAATGGCAAATGTTTGTTTGCCACTATCCCACTGAGAGTGCTGCAGGACAGATGGGGGCCCTTACCATAACGTCACTGGGTATGGAGCAGTCTGTGACAACAATGCCTGTAAGGGAAAAGCTTTCCATTGGAGCATCAGTCACTAATGGGAGCAGGAAGATAGGTGCGTTTGCCCTACAGATGTCCTTTGTCAGAATTTCATGTCCTTCAGCAGTTATCACTGATGTGTGACAAATGATTACCATAGTCCTAATGCCTCCTCCCGTATCAGGCTGAAAGATGCTCCCTAAAGACATGGGGGACTGGGTCAGAGAGCATGTGGCTACACATAGGGTCCATTTTTGTTTGCAGGGAGACTCATCACAGCCTGGCCTCCAGGTGCATTCAGCACCCCACAGCTACCCCAACATTCCCCTTTCTCACTAAATACTACTATCATCCCCAGGCTCCTCTAGCTGGGAGAGAGACCTTCCCATCCCTCTCTTTCCAAATAGTCATGGGAAAGCCCCGCTTCAGTCATAGAATCTATGATTCTATTTTATCTATTATTCCATTCTGTTCTGTTCCATTCCGTTCCATTCCATTCCATGGCTTTATCTATGAATCTATGATTCTATCACCATCAGACCATGTAAAATGTCAGACTCCATCCTCCATATAAGCTCCTCTGAAGTACTGGAAGGCCACAATGAGGTCTCCCCAGAGCCACCCCCTCTCCAGGCTGAACAAGCACAGCACCCTTAGCCTCTTCTCATAGGACAGGTGCTCCTGCCCTCTGCTCACCTTCCTAGCCTCTGGACCCACTCCTGCAGCTCCACATCTTTGTTATTCACCAAGTCATTACTGCCCATGAATGGAATGAGACAAGGATACTAGGCGGAGCAAAAATCACCCCAATGAACTGATGATCATGACTCTTGCTTCACCCTTCTTATACACAACCGACCTACAAGCTAAAATCTAATGTATGCAGGACATAACCATTGCAAAGACAGAGTTAGGGTGCTGAAATTTAGAGGAACCCACACCTGAACACATACAGCTGGAACAAAGAAGTGTTTTGATGACAACAAATTCTCTTAGCTGATTAAAGTGGCTTAATAGAAGTAAGCTATGGTGAGCAGCCCATGTTTTCTCACCTGAGGAATACCTTCACTTGGACAAGAAAAGACAGCAGGCAGTACCCCAAATGTAAGTGTCTTACAGGAGACTGTAGTTCTGTTTTGCTTTTCTTTTAAAGGAGAACAGACTCAAATATGAAAATACAAGGCTTCAAAACACTACTAAGATAGCACCAACAGGGAAGCTTTCTGGTGTACTGAGGAGCAGGAGATAGATGAACGATGTACTGCTGTAAGCACATTTGTGGAAGTGAGGCTCTAGCAGCCCAATGCTGCTCAGAAGGAAAAAAAAATGAAACGTAACATTTATCTATAATCTATTCTTTATTATTTGCGGCTGTGTAAATTTCAACAGGACTGAATTTCTACACCATTTTTTCTGTTTTAGCATATCCTGGTCTTTTCCAACCAAGCTGGCCAACTGCACCTTCATTATGTACAGTCAGTATTTTAGAAATATCCCATATGCATATATGAACTTCAAAAAACAACATGCAAGGTAAATTGTTGTCATGAATCTGATAAAAAAGTTAGGCAAAGGAGTCAATCCCCCCATTAGTGTGTTATGGCTTTACACAAGTACTGGATGTCCAAATGAACAACTAGAAATGCTTCCTGTTAAAGGCACTTACTGTTTTTAAATACTTTTAACTTTAGTTCTGTTGCATCAAGAATTCTTACCTCCTAGATCATACTTTCACAAAATGGTAAAACAGCCCAAATTGGCAGCATTAATAAAAGGGGAAAAGAAGGTTTTCCTGTTAAAGTATGAAAATACTAACAATTAATGCAAACTTTAAAACGGGATTTGGTCCTTTCAAAACAGGCAACAGCGTTCAGGCGATAGTGATTTCTTTTCTTAGATGCTAACAAAATAGTATATCCCCAAAAACAAAGTCTTCCAGTTTCAGCCTATGGATATGTCTAAGTTGTGCAGCACACCTACTCATTATCCCCAACAAAAATACAGCTTTGCAAGACTAACTTCTGCTCCACTTTGGCTGGGAAGGAAGAGAACCTCAAAACAGCATTCTGCTTGCACGGATCAGCAAGCCTACAGTTCTGTGTCTCTGTATCTGGATGGCTGTCCATAATAACCTTTCTTAGAGTGGTCTGATAGCTGCCGACGGTACTCTTCCTCCTCCTCTCCATCACTGCCACAGCTGCCACGATCCTCAAGGTAAGGTCTGGTAGGAGGTTTCTGGGGTTCTGGAGGTCGGCAGCTAACACAGTCAGATGGGGGAAAAAAAAGGATAATGTTTACTACCATTCCGAAAACTTGAAAATAACAATACCTCATATTGACTTTATGGTCACACACAACACAGAGAGCCACACGGAGCCAATGAAGCCACTTCAAGCTTGTTTTACCAACATCAACATTTGTATAGCCACAGTAAGTCTAACAAAAGAGCAAGCTGGAGCTTTGTGTTCAGATCTGATCCACTCAACATGCCTGGAAGAATGCCAAATTTAGAAGTATTAACTACTCTGAACCTCACCCAACCTAATCAAGAGCTTTGCTGCTCTTTAATCCCTGAACACAGAGGTTTCCACACTATTGCTGCTACCCCAACTGAGCGACATCTTCCTCAAACTGTTTCACACCATTCTTTTCTGCACCATTCTTTGTACGCCTGCTTCCTTTCCTTGCATCTCTAGTCTTCTGTATGAAGGTCTGAGATGGGATGTTTCTTAAACTTACAGCCTTCTCTCCTCATTCAGGACTCTCATAATGGCTCCCATCTCTATAAAAAACAGGCACACACAATCTGTTTATTTCCTTTTTATACACTTCGGTGCAGCCCATTTAATGTGACACCAAACAGATGTATGTAAATGCAATCTGCCAAAGATGTTTCACCAGTGTAAAAATCCATGATTTTTGCTGCCCTACACTGTACACATTAAGGTGCCATTCTCATTCCATATTGCCACTGCGGCCCTTTCCAGGGCAGCCATTACCACTCCTCTAAAATGCTAACAGCACTGACTTCACTAAGTAGGCAAATACTCTCCATATGCGGTTAAAAATGACTTTTTGGCTACTTTCTAAAAACTTTCTAAATCCCCTATAGTTTTTAATCCAACAAGAAAACCTGAAATTAAAACTCTCTTTTCCATATTTTAGTACATTTCTGCATTTTAATTTATATACTAGGACATCAAAGGATTTGACTCTTCAGAAAGAAAGTCCCACTTCTACTGTCTGCAATTAAGAAGCAAGAAAAACTCAGAGAGTTCTGTAGAGCACAAAACAACAGTGTTTATGTCTAGGTGACTGTGGAGGTTTAAGCTGACACAGTGGTCATACAATTGAAAAATCACTAACTTTAATAAAAGAGTCTCAACAATTTCATGAGACTGGTTAGATTCAAAGAGAAGTTCTCTCCTCAACTGTGCCTTGACGGGCATCCTCTGTAAAGTATAATTCTTGGTTTCCCTATCCAGGCAATACATCTGCAACTAGCTAAGCACCTGAGTAATTAAAACTGCAGTTATTCATTAGGATAGACTAACAGTCACCAAACGTCTAGCACAGAAAGAATGGACTTCAAAGGACACAAATGCAGAAATGCATCTGAGTTAGATTAATAGTAACTGGAACTAAAAACTGACCGTGCAAGTCTCTCAGTAAGCAAAAAAGTTGTCTCTTCCTAGCTAACTAAAATACTATGAATACACTAAAAGAAAAAAGAAAATTATGAGAAACAAAAGGAGTTAACTGAAGTTTTGCCTCATCTTTACAGTAATTTTCAAGGCGCCACAAGAAAGCAATTACGGAGGTAGGATTCTGATTATTTTTATGAATAAAAACTATCCTCTTGACACTGAACTACACATTCAAAGCAGAGTACTTTAAAGTGGATATGCCTTACCTCATGGGCTGGGGCCAGTTCTGGTCTGACTTCTGTGTTTTGATAGGGACAGCATAAATATCTGGGTGCTTCTGGGCCATTTCAATCTTTAAAATAAAGTTGGAGAAAATAACTGTTCATTTTATGTCTATCCACAAAGGATAAATAATAGACATAGGATGTCACAGCTACATCTGAAACAATTAACGCACAAACTGACAAATGATCTTATTTGTATTCCTGCAGATGCAAGATCTTTTGCTAAAAGTACATGTGGAAATGAAGGACTGCAAGAACAAAATACAGATGCCAAAAATTACACTCTCTCTCTACATGCATATCCACGCAGTGATATTTCCTTTTGTGTAATTTACCACACTTCCCCCTCCAGAATCAACACAATGTAAGCGCATGGTTTTCACTTTCAGGTTGCAGACTGTCCCGTATACTGGAAAGCACAACAAGGGGAGAATGCGTTTCTTCATACCCTGGCATTCTGGGCCTCCTGTAGCTCTTGCATTCTTTGCATCCTTGCCTTATGATCCATCTCCTCAAATATTTTGACTTTCCTCAGCACAGATTTTGGAGTATTTTCTTGTTCACTTCCTTCCTCTTCCAACTTTCCCTCCTCTTCTTCTTCTGCACTTGGGACTGCTGGCTGAGTATTTCTCAGGATGGGACGCCCAAAAGTAGGTTTCACAGAAACAGGTGGTGGTGCTGGTTTGGCTGATACAGTTGAAGACTCACTGCTGACACTGACGTTACTTGGTCTGGAGTCATAGTTCTTAGGGAAGTCATATAGATCCTCCTTGTTTTGTAGTTTCCCCTATAATAAGTTTACAATAGCAAATTCATATTATTATCTGAAATGAAGACTTTAATCTGAAGTCAATCATTTTGCCTTTGTATTTTAGTAGTGCTACCATTCAAAGAAAATCTTGAAAGGTACTTGAACATTTGGATATTCTGGGTAGCCATACATCCATATGCTACACAGCAGCCTACAGAAGAGTAGCACATTTAGACTTATTGGTACAACTCTTTGAAGATTATCATAACTACCACAGCAACCAAGCAACCATAGCATTCCAAGGAAGAATGCAGAGAATACTGAACCCCCAGATGATTTGTCCATACTATCTACTATAAAATATCACCTGGAATTTAGAAGTGCATGCCCATCATCTCTTCTACCATTATTTTCATTGCTTGTGTCCTACATGGCTCTACCTCCATTGGTGAACTGTATCTGGATGTATTTTTAATGTATTTGTATATGGAATGAAGATGGTGAAGGCATCCAGTCTCGTGCAGAAAAGACACTAAGGTCAGTGGAAATTAGAAACTGCAAGAGTGAATTTGGTCTCCAAGCATCATCATTCTTTTCCTGAGCAAGGTTTAAGTAGTAAGTTAACAACAATTTCTAGTCATGGAAACTGATGACAGAGGTGGTAGACTGTTTCTGCATTTCACAACAATGGCCCTTCAGATGTACTTTTCTTGATGATTAGCTCAGGTTTGTCCTTGTTACTTTCAAGAAGTGCCTTTCATTTAATTAGCAGACATAAAAAGCAGTATCGTTTCTTTTTCCATACAGAGATCTCATAAACTGGAACACAACTGCTATCTCTTTTCTTTCTGCTGGGCTTTGCAAACTCCTAATTCATTCTCTCTTCCACTTATCCTTGTTCTCCTGTCTTTCATCATTCCTGTTGCTTTTCCTAATGTGCCACCCTGAAAAGTTCTCCTGAAAGAGGAACTTTGTATTCTGTTTCTATACATTTACCTTGGGTGGTTCAGGTTTGAATGCTGGAGGCGGACTAGGTTCTCTAAGGATCTCCCTGCTACCAGCTTTCCTCAATGGCGTTCTTTGTTCCAAGCTAAATTTCTTTATATTCTGTGAAAGAACATGAGAGATTAAAAAAAGCTGCAGTGTCATTCAACCATTTTTGGTCTCTCTCATGTTAACTATTTTGGGAGCAATAACCAAAAGTTACAGGACTATCAGCAATCTGATAATCAACACTGCAGATATAATTCAAGGTGATGAAACATTAGCAGAAACCTATAGAGTTAAGCACAGCAGCAGAGGTGTTTTTTGACCAACAGAAGATACTTCTGAAACACTATCATAGGTAAAATAATGCTGCACCTTAAAGAAAGTACAAGAGATTTTTTTTTTAACGTATTTTGAAGCCATATATACAAGGCTTTCAGAAAATCCAGGCATCTCACCTCCTCATGATGTACAGGTTCAGAGGATCGGCCAACAGATGAAATTCTTGGCTCATCTACAGGCTCATCAAGTTCATTATCAGTGTATGCACCTCCTTCTCCATCTGTATCTTCTAAGTCACTGATCAAGCGACTGTCACAACTCAGATAGTCAGCACCCATGGCAGTAAGGTAAGACATGCGATCATCTGCGTCATCTTCCATACCATCCACCTGTAGAAAAGTTATTAAGAATTAAGGAACAAAGACTAAAGAAGTAAGAATTAGAGCTTAACTAGGTCATGACATCATGGTAAGATTGGCTTTGCAGAACCAAAAGAAATTCTAAAACAGAATCATAAAGGAAAATCTCAAGAAGTTTATTCTTCCTCACCACTCTCCCATAGCCACAGGATTGGGGATCAAAGCTCCAAAGTACAAGATCAAAATAGGTAATTTTCAGTGACCAAGACAGACATCAACTGACTACTTGTGTAATATACCCAGCATAAGCAAACGAAAATTTGAACGTTTTTGCTTACGAGATTATCCTCAGACATCTGTGTAGATTAGCATGGAGTGATCGCTTACCTTCCCTTCTGATACCCAAACTGCTTCACCTTGCTGTTGCTGAATCGTATCCTTCAGACTGCCATACCAGCTATCATTAGCTGAATTCAAATTGATGGTGGCTATACAAAATTAAGGAGAAAGTACTTACACACAGTAAACACAGTATGAGCATTTATGTGAGTGTCCAACAGACTCTTCATTTATATCACAAACATGCAGTAATTTTACTTTGTTCACATCCTAAGATTCTTAACTCACATATTTATTGCCTCTGAAAGATAGTATGCTGACTCTCAGTTATTTTTTTAATTATTATTATAATTCGGCAAAACAAGGAATTTTGAGAGGAAGTCAAAGAAGAGATTGCTCAAGACCATGGCTTCACACTCCTAGTTCCAGCCTGCATATTGAGTTAATATGCAGAACAGTAACTGGATGTCTGAAGACTGACAGTTACATCCACTGATAAGCAGGTTTGACACATATTCTTACCTGTAAAGAGGTGGGAACAAGTTTTCTTCAGCTTGTTTGCTTGCTCATAAAGCTTTCTTGAGCTCTTGTTAGATGTGGAACACAGCCTTTGTCTCATTGTTTTCACACCCTGCTTACTGTCTGGGTTAAAGAAGACTACAATGGGAAACCACTGGGTATAATTTAGCAGATCTACTGCTTTAGGAGTCACATCCAAGAGAGCATGTTTATCCTGTTAACAAGAAAGTCCAATCAGTGCTCTGTCTGTACAGACTACAGAGCAGGGTTTGGAACATCTAATCCTGGGAAATCTAGGATGCCTTCCTCCTCAGAAGGCCATAACTTGTTGGATTTTTTTCCCGAATTCCCAGTTATATTGCATTCAGAAGCCATAGCAGGCAACATTTTCCCTTCAGCTCCATTTTTCTGAACAGCCATTGCCTGACTCCACACTCTTACGTTAATTAACTAATTCACATTAAGTTAAATACACTTACTCTACCGAATTTAACTAGCTTTTCTCTCCACCTGTGCATACCACAGCTTCCACTACCCCACTAGTGGAAGTGGTGTTAACTATGGAATTTTATCCACACTTATTATCTGAGGAAAGTCTTTTTTTTGTTTAATATATTACTTCTCAGCTACTTCTAGTGTTAAGATACATGCTGCAGTGGGGCATGAGCTATGAATAGCCTTCTGTGTCACATGTTAACCCCTCTGCCACTGCCTTTACTGGGCTCAGGATAATAAGCAGCAGAGTACATTCTGTGGCCTACTTTTTCAGGTGCTTTGATTACAACCTATTTACTTTATTCACAAAGAATATTACAAAAAGAGTCAGTTAAGTCCCAGTAGATATCACAGCTACCACAACCCCTTTCAATTCAGTTCACATAAAGATAACTGTGACATAATCTAAAATATTAGATTTCTGATGGCAACTGCCATGTGCAGAGGACTGCATGACAGAAAGATTACACTGGAAAATTCAGGAAGCACACCACAGAATGTAGACACCCCTCTGCTTCAATTTATAATGGACTAACACAGCAGAATTTAATTTTTAGTATCAGGTTCACATTCTCATTTAGAGAACAGCTATCAAAATGATACAAATTGATCTTAAATACATTTCAAAATAGCTCTACCATCAGACAAGTCTGCTTATGAGAGAAATAGATGCAGTGAGGATAGGAGAAATCCCAAGTTTCAAGAGCAAATAAACTGAATAATATGCCTTTAAGAGTAAGCAGTTGTCATAGAAAAATACTCTACCTGCTCAATGATTTGCCTCACAGTGTTCAAGCGTACTACCCCAGTTGCCTTCTCTGAACCTGCATCTCTGGGTTCCGTCTCTGCAAAGAAAACATTTTAGCTCATCTGTAGTAGCTGGGAAGGTATGAGAACAAGTTACCCCTTTTCTTCAGCTAAAGATGATAAGGAGGACAACTTACTTGCAGTCTGGTACAGGTGAGGCAAGTCATTTGACAACTTTTCCATAGCAACATCTGCAATAGGGCCAAATATCACAACAGGTCTCTTAAAACCAGCTGCAAAAACATAGTTGGAAAAAAAGATTAACCCAGTAAGATTGCTTTTGCATAATTATGTGAAGCAGTACAAAATATCCTCATTTACTCTGTAAACTCAACAAGGTGTTCAAGGTATCATGAAAAACACTTAAATTTTATTTCTTGAAAGTCGATGCAACAGTGCAACTTGAAGAAGGCTTCATCAGCTAAGAAAGCATAGAAGTGTTTTAGTTCAACTTCCTTATTCCTCATAATGATGATGTGTAGTTTAGAGGCAAGTGAGAACAAAAGCAGTTTAGAAAACCTAGAAAGCTTTAATTTTAAAGCAGTTTATAGTGTCCAGAAATTTGCATTCTGATTAAAAAAACATCATCTCTTTCTGTTGTTCAAATTTAACACTGAAGCCTAAGTTGTTCCAAACTACCAATTTAGATGAATAAACATTTGGACGCTAAAAGAGCCAGCAATAAAAGGACAGGTGGCTACAGCAGTCTCACTCACCTTCACGCAACTGAACTCGCTCATAAGCTGGGAATTTTGTGCCCACTGATACAATAGCTGTCAGATCTTCACGACTCTTCCTCAAATTCTTCTTCGCTCCAGATCGCTGCCCACGTGTTCTCCAGAAGTCTGCCCTGTCACTAGAGCCATCTTTCTGGGCATTCTGAACACTGGCCATCTGCTCAGCTCTGAGAGAGAAAGCACAGTGCTTATTTGTAAGCGTCTGGTCAAGAATGGGCAAAAGGTCTTTCACTGAAGAAATGAGTTTTGAATTTGCAACCAATAGTTCGACAGCTAGGCAGCCATGAATGCAGAGTTGAAAAGGACAGAAATACGGGTTCCTTGGAGCAAACTCAGCATCAGAATGATGATCCAGATTAACAAAGCTACAAAATTGCTGGATTAGCCCAGAGTTTTAAACTGGTAACTCATACAGGGATAAAAAAGAATGCAGCTGCACAGGATTGTGAAAAAAGAGCAGTCAAAACTGATGGCCTAAACAGTTGCAGCTATTATTCTCTTCTTCATTTTAAGTCACTACAGTATGGAAATAAAGGTTGCTTTGGACAGATTAATTACCAGAGAGGATGGAATGTGCTAACCAGGAAAGAGGCAGGGGAACCATGTATGAGCCATATTTCGGTAACTTCTGTACAATGCAACTGAGAGCATAATTCTTTTATCCCCATCATAAAATCATGACCATGTTCAGGGATTAAAAGCCAGAGTCTAAAGAAACATCCTTATTGTTTCTGCAGATTCATTTTATTTCCCTTGTTGAGTGCACAATCTATGGACACTTACTTTTATCTCACATTAAGTTTTACTAGAACAGTGTAAATTAAGCAAAATAACAACAACAAAAACACATTGCTGTTGTTTAACTCCATAGTTCATGCTAAAATGACTACTCTAGCTACCAAGAAATATTAGCTTGGAATAAATTCTAAAAATGTTTTCATCAAGGATTTACAAAGACTTCAGGCACTAGAAGGTCTTTTGAGATTAATCATTGGAATATCATTGCACATGCAGTAGTGAGAGCTTGCTGGGTTTTGGCTTTCTTGTTTGTTTTTTAAAAATACCCTCAAGCAAATAAAGAACACTCTACCAATTTTGTACAAGAAGAATTAAGAAGCTAATGGTCAAAGCTTGGGTGATTACTGAATCACAGTTCTAGGGCTGTGTTGCAAAAGCCCAGCTCAGTGTGTCCATCCTTTTTCTCATCTTCTTCCCACATGATACCACAGTCTAAAATCTACAGTTTTACAGGAACAACTGTTGTGAAAGTACAGACATAAAAATTTCTTCATTCTTGTAAGGAATAAATAAATAAATAAATAAATAAAGGTACGACCAGAGGAAGCAAAAATCTCTGAAGAAAGAAAAACACCTTTTTTCAAAAATTAGTAGGATGAGAGAATGTCAGCTTACCTGCTCCTATTTGGAATGAGGCCCTTTTCAAGTTCATTTCCAATTCTCACAGCCAGCCAGTTTCCCAGTTTGCCATCATACAGCGTATCAACTACTCTAAAGATCTCCCCTCTGGTGAAGGCTAAGCTCTGTGGTGACTCTTTCTCACACTCAAAGTGGCTTCTGATGAAGAATGAATCTCCTCTGCCACAGGCCATGATGTCTCTGTATACTAAAAAAGGAACTCCATTTAGTTTATGATTTTTACACTTGAAAGAAAGATTAAACTGTCATTCTAGATAAAAGTTTTAAAATTAGAATCATATAACTGACACTGGAAAAGACCAGTAACACCATACAGTCCTATTATCAACCCATCACCACCATGCCCACAAAACCTCGCTGCTATGTCTACACTCTTCTTGAAAACCTGCAGAGACAGGGACTCCACCACCTCCCTGTTCTAACATTCCTTACCACACTAGGAATACTTTTTCCCTAATATTAGACCCGAACCTTCCCTAGAGCAACTTGAGGCCATTAACTCTTGTCCTACCACTAGTTACATGGGAGAGGAGGCTGACAACACTACTGACCACCGAGAAGCACCACCAGTGACCAGTCACCAGCTGGATTTAATTCTATTCATCCCATTCAATTCTTCCCCTCCACTCAAAAATACACAAAAGAACAGCCTCCACAACCACTACCCTATGCACATATTATCAATATTGTTCTGCATTTGTACAAATGTGGCCATTACAGCAAAAGGGAAGCATGAACTTGCACCTTCAAAAAGCAAAAGGCAGCTAGGGTACTTCAGTATTAAAGCAGGCTATGTCTTCAAACAGGAAAGCAAGAGGCTTGCTCCTTAACTGCTCATCAAATTGCCCACTTTCTGCTGGGCGACTGTGAATACATTATGACTGCCAAGGCATAGCTGAAAAGGAATGTAAACACCAGATCTCAGGTCAGCTGCTACATGCAGTAATGCAGAAGGAACAAACAGTATGTTACCAGGATTAAGAAAACATGCTACTTGCTAATAACAAAAAACGTGATGAAATGTTCTGACACTTATCACACAGGCATCTCTGTGATCCCTGTGGTATGGAAGACAGCCTTCTCATGCTACTGAAAAGGTAACTAAAATGCTGTCAAGAATAAGCAGAAGAGAAGTTATCTGTAGTTTCACTGACAAAATAGATCATAGCATCCTTCTCAAACCTCCAAAACGTTCATAGATACATGCACATTTTGATAAGAACACCTACCTTCATATTTGCTTTGAGCCAAAATTGTCACTGTATCACCCTTGGGAATTTCTAATAGGTATAAAACAGCATCCTCCCGAACAATGCCTCTGAAATCTTGAGTGTTTACCTATTTACCAAAAAATAAAATAACACCTGAAAAGAACAACAATTAAAAAGAATACCCAAAGCTTTTTTTTTTTTTTTAAGTGAATACATATATATATAAGTCAAAGTAGTCCTTCTAAAATAATAAGGTTCAGGATGTTCAATGATAGATTTTTTTTTATTTCTTCTACAAATTTAAGAGTCTCCAAGAGGCCTTGAAGATTAGCCTCCTAAAAATGAATTAAAAAAAAAAAAATAGAATGAAAAAGGACTAAATAGCATAGAGGAAATAATCCAGAACCCAGGAAAACCAGTTGCTGTTATCCAAATAAGTTGGAGAAAAATGAAAAACAGAAAAACATACAGGTTTTTTTTTTTTTTCCCCTACTCCAAGACTAGGAGGATAGAGTGTACAGAAAACTTATTCTCTTCCATCTTGAGGCATTTCTTAAAATTAATCTTTTTCCTATCAACTCTTTCCACAGAATTTTACACAAAACCGAGGAAAAACTTGATTTTCTAAGAACACCGCTTATTCTATATTTTCACTGAGAAGCAAACAAAAAATTATAAAAGCTTGAATTTCAGGGACATGTACACATACCTTGAGAATCTGATCTCCTTCCTGAAGTCCTTCCTGATCAGCTGAGGTGCCTTCTTGAATTCCAGCAATAAATATCCCTACATCATTTCCACCAGCAAGCCGTAGACCCACACTGTCCCCTTTCTTGAATCTCACCATTTTTGTATTGGGACTACAAGATTTACAGGCAGAAAAAGGACAGCCAGAAATTAGGCATATGACAGTAACAGGTTGTCAGGAACGAAAAATTGCAACTTTAAAAAACATGTTAGTAATACTCTTATCCCCTTTCTGTCACTAGGTAGGTTGCATGTACCCAAGTAATGCTTCAAGGAAAGAAAGCAGAAAATTGACATTTTTCAGTGTAGAAACTGAGTTAAAAAGAGAGACCAAGTAGCATACCCACATGTGACAGAGGGGAAACAAACTCTTAGTTTCTGACGTCCTGAAATTACTCGCCACTTATTGGACCCTCTTTCCACCTAAGCAGATTGATTGATTTATCTACCTACCTACCTACCTATCTAGTATGACAACAGCCTGAGTAATGAGTAATCCCACTCATAGTTTTTTCCTCCAAGTACTTAAGAACTGTCATACAAATGAAATTTAGGCCTATTTTCTTTGCAGTTTAACATTTATTAGATCACATGGAACTTTTGTTTCCTTGTACTGACAAATACTTCAGAATACATTCTACTGTTATGTTAACTGTCATATCTTCCATATTTCAGAAAGGAAGAGGCTACAGGATTAGGTTCAGATTTTTCCTGTCAGAAAAGCTGTATGCCTAAATGACCTTCCAACACAGAGGACAGTATTTATCCGTCAGCCTTTCTCACTAATACCCTAAGCCTGTATTATAAATTCCCCTTCACTGAAATAATCACTTGATTAATTTGTACATCAATAACACATAGAAAGTCCAACCCCAAGCAAGATGTGATAAGAGAACTGATTTGAGAAAAAAACTTCAAGACACACGATCTTTAGGCTTTGCCTTACAATCTCAGCACTCCTCTCCCTTTATTTTTTGTATTTGGAAACAAAGAACACGTATGTTGATTTCATATTAATACTGTTTACAACCTCTAGTATCTTAATTCTTAAGGCAACAATGGTACCAGATTAAAATTGATCACTTCTGAAGAAAACAAAAAACATCTGCCAATGCCCTCACCTCCACAAACTCTGCAAGGTTTTTTTGTTTGTTTGTTTGTTTGTTTTTTCAGTCAGAGTAGTTATGAAATGGCAATATGGACTGCACAGGCTTCAGTTTGAAGAAAAGATGCAAATTTCTGTATAGAATTTTTCAGCTTGCATAGAAACACATCTGGCCTTCTCTTCCAACAGACTTGTTCCCAAATAGAGAACACTCTCTTTGTATCTTAATATAAGGGAAAGGGTATCATTGTCTTTTGTAAGTATAAAATAATGAAGAGGTGTAAAATAAATTATATACATTCCATATCTTTGTACAGGTTAGAATGGACCTGTGCTCAAAGCAGTTGTATTGGTCAGTTACTTCTGAATATCACTGATGGCAGAGACACCACAAGATACATGGGATTCACTCCTGTTGAAGTGGTTACCCAACATTGCAGTAAAGTTTCTCTCTTTATATCAAGCCAGACTTCTCTATGTTCCAGCCTGTGTCTGTTCTTCATCCTACCACTGTGGCCCTCTGAGAAGAGGGGCTCTGGTTTCTCTGCATGAAGTCACTATGTAGCTGGAATCAACACTGCCTTCAGTTCTGTCTTTTCCAGGCTTGACAACATCTACTGTCTAAGTGTCTTCTCGTGTGCCATATGCTGACTGCCTTGATGTGCCACAGCTAGATTTATTCCAGTGTGTGCATGTCCTTTCTTGGCCTAGAGAACCTCAAAAGGGACCGAGAACTCTGAAAACTATCCATAAGTGCAAAATAAAGAGTAAAAACATACCACTGTCTAAATTCCTATGAATCCACAGAAGCACACGGCACTGCTACATCTTCCAGGCATAAAATTAGTCTATATGTTCCATACAAATACTTCTAAAACTATTTTTTTCCCCAAGTATACACAGTTAGAAGGCATGTGATTTTGGCATTAAACTTTAAAAGGAGTATCACTCCAGAGGTACAGAAAGTCTGAGCATAGGCAAGCAATAGCTACATGCAAGTCATGGAAACACTGACAGCAAAAGAACAGGGAATATGGCTCCTTACCCATATATTGCTTCATCTTCAGGGCTGGGTTTAAGAATTGTTCTTGTAACTGCTTTTGCCTGGGACACTGTATGTAAAAAAAAAGAAAAAAGAAAAAAAAAAAAAGACAGGGCAAGTTACTAAGCTATAAAAAAAAAAGTTCAACTGGCAGCAATTTTTAGTGATCAAACAGCAGTCCAACTTTCCCATACCAAAGATTAATACAAATTTAAATGCCTAGAACTGATTTACTTTCCTTTATTTTTACTTGTTTGTTTTTTTCTTAATTCTTGGGGAAAAAAAAAAATCATCAGAAGGATACATAACTTTTCTCAGGCAAGACAAATGAGACATCAAAAATAGCTTTTCCTGTCTACTTAGGGTACCAGGCTACTAGGTAGCATCCAGGTAAGTAAATGTTTTTACAATAGTAACTTTAATGGACAACAGCCTACAGGTAAACTCAGACATTTCCTCTTTCTTCATACTCCAAAGCAAAGACAGACTTCTTTAGCACACCAGGATGTGATTAACGCTAGACTTGTGGATGTGACTGGGAGAAGAAACATTCTGCGGTCAGGAGGAGGAAAAAATATGGGGGAAACTTCAACGGGAATTTCCTCTCTGACCTGCTACATCATCTTGGTACTTTGGTTCTTTGTTTGTGTCTGCAACAGTGACAGCAGTTGTAGCAATATCACCAGTTGATTTAAATGGTGTAGGCATTGCTCCCATCCTAGACATCCTATTGGGTGGATCATCTTTTGCACTAAATTGAGCACAAAAAAAAGAAAGAATGCAGAAAAACAGTTAACAGTGCATGCACTTTAAGCATTCCCATGATAAGCAAAATACTAGAAAATAACACTTCTTACTTTGTTTTCTCCTTCAGCTTTTCATTGGATGAATGTGAATCCAGATCAGAATGATGTAATCTGTCATCTTGAGGGGAGAATGATCTGTTTGACTCTATTTCAGAAATATCTACAGAAACAAAAAAAAGAAACGGAAAGAGAAGTATAAATAAAAACAGCAACAAACCAAAAAATGCTTATATTATCTGTACATATAATCACCACATTTGTTTACAAAAGCTTTCATATGTATGTTGAATTTTCAAGCCTATTTCCCTTCCAAGTTTGGTGTTCAGATTTGAGTAGGGCTCCATAAGTGTTGCAGTTTTTTTAGCGCTTCCCCTTGTCCACTGAAATATACCTTAGGAAGTTTTCACACAACTTTCGGAAAGCACACAGTGCACAGCTACTATCACCATACTATCACTAGATTAGCTAGCATTAATTTGAGTTCTGTTGAAGAAGCAGCAACAGAAGACTACATTAACCATCCTCACTAGTGCTTCTCAGTGATAAGAGTAGCCCTGAGATTTGAACCACCCCTCAGTCATCACGGTAAAACCTACGAAACATTGTACAGCGTGTGCTGACATCCAAGAAACAAACACCTTGCACTAAGTAATGTAACATCCTACTCCCCCAAACATCCTGACACCTTCACAAAGCGAGATCATATTGTGAGATACTGTTCATGCACTGTCAGAGATCACTTATGAGGACACTGGAAATTGAAACCATTTCTTCCAGTGACATCATATCCTCTTGTTCTGAACACTTTTCAAATGAATTATGTAATGAATGTTAATGTCCTCAGAAGGACAGACAGTTCACTCAGCATGATTTTAATATTAAAGCCTTTTATTAAGGTAACCAACTTGTTTAGTATGGGAATTAACTACCACTGACAATTATTTTGCCTGACCATCACTACTTCTTCTGTCTTTACCCCTGCCCAGTATGTAATTGCATGATTACTACAGAATTCTTTTTTCACCTAAAAGGAAGCTGGCTTGATGCTTATTTGACCATTATTTAGTTGTGCGTGCAGTTTTTCGCTTGTTTTGTGTTTTAAAAACTAGTACCTCTGTGTCACAGCAAAACACCATAAGCTCCAATTTATCTCTGCAGAGAGAAGAATTTTTCATTCAAATTAAACCTCACCATCCATTTCTGAGTCGCTGTCGTTCAATGAAGGAATGTTAAGCAGGGTCTGCTTTTTGTCCCTGAGGACAACCAGCTGGAGCTTTCCCCGAGACTTCTCAATCAATTTCCGGGCATCAGCTAAAGACATGTTCTCTGTCACTGTACCATTGATCTGGATATAGAAAGGTATCAAGTAAAAAATAAAACTCCATATTGCATTGAAGTTCAGTACTGAACTTCACTATAACATGACATACTCCAGATAAATCATCTTCAACAAGTACTTGCTACACTGCTAGCATTTTAACCACAACACACCTTAAGAATGATATCCCCTTCATGAAGGTTGCCATCTTTGGTTGCTAGGCCAGTACTAGTCATTTCTTTGATGAAGATCTGACTTCCAAGTCGGAGACCATATTCTAGAATCAGAGAAATAACCCACTGTAGCTTAGATAATAAGCAAGACATAATTTTTTTAACAATGTTGTGTACAAGCAGCATTACACTATAAGAAAAATAGATATGGGGACTCAGTATACCAACGCAACCTCAGATTCTCTCTTATTTCAGTGCTGTCCCACCTGTAAGAACAATAAGAAATCTGAAAACAATCACAGATAGATCATTAGCCTGCACCTTCAAAAGTGAAATCATGCCTTTGTTCAGTACGCGCTCATAAACGCACCGAACTACGTTTTCTCTGCATCAGTTTGTATGATATAGAAAGGTATGAAAAAGTGTCAACAACACTAATAAAAGAGCTAGTTCTTTTACCAGTTGCTTTATGGAAGCCATTTCCTATCCATTTACACTGGCTTTATAAAAAGCATGTCTTTGAGCATGAAAAGACAGAAATCACACTTGAGAGAATATTCAGAGTGTACATATGAAATATTGTACGCTCTGAAGAGCGTACAGCAGAAAATATTACAGAAGTACTGGCTACATATAAAACTTCTTAAAGTCACCTGATATTCCTCCTTATTTGGATATTTATCTGCCTTATCTTTGCAGGTAGAAACATTGTATGCATAGGAAGAACTAGAAGGAAGGAAAATGATCCTCACCAGAGTCTAAAGAAGAGCTTAAATAGGCAGAAAATTATCACAAGTCAAAAAAGGCACATATTAAAGTAAAAAAACAAAGAAATAAACAAACAAAAAAGCCAACAGAAAATGAGCATGATCTAATCTCAGACAGGTTTTACAACACAAGAGTCCTTACTTCAGTGCACATTAAAAGATCACATTTTTGGCCTTCATCTACAAGCTCCAAGACTCAAAAAAAAACCCCTCAAAAACCCCTATTTCAGTCATTGCTGTTTCAGTATCCATTACTTACACTCTGAAGTATTTAGAACCAACCAATTCTTGGAACCACTTATTTCCTTCAGCATAATAAAACTAAGTGCACCATTAACAGCAGAGTCTACTCTTCACTCAATGTAACTACCCTTTTTACAGACATGACAAGTGTAATCTCAGTCATTATCATATCCATGCTTCATACCCCATGTAGAAGAATTGGGAGGAGACAAGAGAAAAACAAAAGACACAGGGGCTCATAAAGACTCAAGTGATGTGGGAGAACAGTTATTTGTTCAAAGGCAAAGACCAAGGTGCTTGGAAAAAAAAACCGGAAACAAGTGTGAGAGAACAAAAGAACAACTTAAGCAAAACGTGAAAAAGCTCCTACTTAAGTACTTTAAGCTTTTTTTTTCTAAAGCAGAGAGTATTTAGGTACCCTTCCTGTTCCCAGCAAAACAATATGCTTTGTTAAAGTCAAACCCTCCCATACCTACCTTCACTATGTTTGCCTTTTGTTAAGAGAACACTGATGGGTCCATTCTGGTCCTGCAGTCCTAGGTACTCATGCTGATGGTGTGTTTCAGGTGAAGGACTGCGAGAATGAAGCCTGTCTCGACTTCGACTCCTCACCTCCCTCACATATCTAGGATCAGGTTGAGATCCATAACTGTAACTGGTTGGTCCATAGTCTTCTCTGTAGTCCCGTTCATAGCCACCATCCCTGTCAGTGCTTCTTCCCCTGCTCCGATCTCTGCCATAGTCTCGATCCAAGCTCCTATCAATGCTCCTACCACGACTGTGATCACGGCTGTAGCTACATTCCCTGCTACGACCTCTGCTTCGGTTGTGCTCTCTGTCTTGGTCATCTCTATAGCTCTGATCCAGGCTGTTTCCCCAGCTTTGACTGCGCCCTCCGTTGCCACTACGCCAGCTTCTTTCACTGTAGCCACTTCGAGCACTTTTGCCATCAAATTCTGCATGGTCATCCATTACATCTAAAGCTCTGTCCTCATAGTCAAGAGAGGGGCTTCTCCTCGAAGCAGCAGCCGGCACTTTCCGTGGCCTTTTCACGACCTGTTCATTGCAATATGAAACAAAGAAAGCAACTGCAACAGTCAGAAATTGACATCTGAGAAATGAAAAGTTCTTCACACTTTGATCAGAGATGGAGAAAAATAAAGAACCTCAAAACTCTGAAATACTGCAGGGTTGTAGTTACAACAGCTAAAGTTAGTCTACTTATAGAACGAGTAAATGAGGTTATTTAGATGTGCAGAAGAAATATGTATTAACTGGAAGTATAAAAATCAGAAGAGTTAAAATAAAAACACACACAGAAAAAAAAACCCAAACCCACAAAAAACACATCATTAACCATATTCTTTTAACTCTGCAACAAGTATGCTTCTGAAAATGTGACAGCCCCCTTTAAAACAAGCGTAGATGCATCTGTCAAAGAAGGCTGGTCTGAACAGCCAAGTTCTGTAATATGCCGGACACAATTTTCTTCATATTATTTTATTTTGTCCAACTAGCACTCATTATTCAGGAAAACTAAAAAGTGAAGACAAATCTTATTGCCGGCTTTTCAGCAAGATAAATAACAGTGTCACAAAGTTAACTTTGATTTGCTTCACCTGTATAAACTAAAAGAAAAGCATACTTCATTTACTTGTATGCTCTACTGGGCAAAGGCTTGCTTTGCTTTACACATTTATAGTATATTTCATAGTAGAAAAACAATATCTAGATTGGTTACACAGGTATATACCATTGTAGAGTGAAGATACTCATAACATACTTACAATGGTGGCGACTTTTCCACTTTTCCTAAGTTGTTGTACTGCAAAAGAATGTGGAACATTTTCCATTGGGGTCCCATTAACTATCACCACACGGTCATTTTCTCTGAAAAAGAAGGGAGAAAGAGAGAGAAGAATTTAAGAGAAGTCTTCATAAAAACACCAAAATAAAACCTTTTTTCCCCCTCAGGAATGAAGGAAAAAGATGGATCAAGGGAATTTCATTCATTTTAAAAACAGTGCTTGTTATATAGACACCGTAATACCTGAGATTGCTACAAGAAGCTTTCAATATTTTGATAACCAGAGTTTGGGTAGAATAGCGTAATTTTGTACGTGTATTAGTATGTCCTGCTTCAGTAAACTACCACAATTTCAAGGAATATTTTGATTTCGTTTTAAGAACGTTCATGACAACCACCAAAATTTATATTACTTATTAAGTTTTTCATAACTCATCATCTTTCACACCAAATGTTAGCTTTGTTTTTTTTCACAGTAGCGTGAAGATTTTAAGATAGCTTCACACTGCTGCACACAATAGTATTCATACAAATGTCAACAAAAAAACATTCCTGCACACTCCTCTGAAACACCGGCATTCAAACCCCATCTACCCTGGAAGAGCAAGTCTGATGAAAACCACACCAAACTAACTTCCTCCAGAAAAACAAAACAGAACAAAAACTGAAAAAACAAAACAAAACAAAACAAAAGGCAATCCCCCAAAACAAAGCAAAACAAGCAAAACTGCTCAGGTCAAAAGAGATTATAAATTCAATTTTTCAAACAGACCACTAAGACTTAGCTACCCACAGGAGACAAATCCATAACGCATGATAAATTAAAAACACATTTTCTCAAAGGCATTTCAAACCTACAAAGTGCAGGAGATAAAAATAATTTCACAACTCCTCCTGTTAGTTTTTTCTGGCGTTTACTCAGTTACAAACCTTACAGTCAAAGCATCAGTTCAAGCAAGTATTGGCTACTGTACCTTTTTTCAGCTAGATAAAAGAAATCCTTAGTACCAATTATTTTCTCCTCACTGTAATCAAGTCACATCACAATCTTCTTTTTAAATAAGAAGATTACACACTTTAAGCTTCTCTTTGTAGAGCATTTTCTCTAAATCCTGAATGACTTTTGTGCCTCTTTTCATACCTCTTCTCATACCTTTCCAAATTCTTTTATTGAAGAAGTATACCATTTTCTGTTCTCCAGTACTCTTCTGATCTAGTCCTTCAGTAACTCCTCCTACATGAGAAACTTTCTATTATCTTGCCAAATTTCTGTTTGAAAAAAATGGCCAGAACCCACTCTTTTGAATTACTGTGCAACTTCATCATTCTACTTAGCAGTGGACGGGAAACTATCTTAGCTAATAGATTTAAAAATACTTGTCTGCAGTAAATGTTGTCATATGAAGGAAGATGTTATTTAAAGAACCTTGAAAAGCCTTTATTTCTTTCAAAATAATATTTAGCAAACACTTCTGTTTCTCTTCCCTCCCGTTATCACTTCCAGTACCTGGAATGGTTGAGACTCACCATTAGGCTGACTTAAGACATTCTCATGAAAACGAACGACTGACCAGGAAGAATGTTTTGAGATGCTAAGAATTTCTGTTGTTTCTTTAAAAGACATACAATTGTAAGGGAGACACAGCTGACCATAAAAGCTTTTCAACACTCCTGAAATTTATTTTCTTAGAAAATAGCAAAAAAATAACAATCTCAGGTGTTGTTCTGGTTTGGTTTTTGTTTCCATTTACAACAGTCATCTAGGTCTTCAAAAAATTACAAATCTCTATAGGAATAAACTCCCAAGACATCAACCACAACTGTCTGAAGGTTTTAAGTATTCTACAGCCATGCTCATAAAAATATGTCAGAAAGAGAAATAAGAAATTGCTTACTGAAGTAGTCCATCTGCTGGGCCACCTGGGAGAACATCTGAAATGACTATCGAGGTTTCACCATTTTCAAAATGTGGGTTATCTCTGCCACCAGAAACTGCAATCCCAAATCCTCGTTTTGAATCCTTGGAAACAAAAACAAACATAAAGCAATACTCAATTCCATCAGCAGACATTTTGATAGAGAGAAATGAGAGTAACATGAATATTCCTATGACAGAATTCTATTAGACATTATACCAAATACAGCAGTTGCATGAACTGTTGCAGAAGCACACAGTACGTCTGGATTATAGAAGGAATGGATTTATAAATCCACGTAGTGAAGTTGCATGTTCCCATGTTCCAAACCCCCAATCTACACAGAATACTCTGAGTTGGAAGGGACTTGCAAATCCTAGCTCCACACAGAATCGCCCAAAATTCAAACCACATTTCTAAGAGCATTCTCAAAGTACTTCCTGAACTCCAGCATGCTTGGAGCAGGACTTCTCCCCAGCCTCTAATCTCCCAGTCCATACATATACCCCAGGGATGCCCTCCTCCAGGTGCAGAATCTAGCACTTAATCTCGTTAAACTTCAACCCTGTGACAGTTATTAGTTAAGCAGACTACTCACTAATTTAGCCTACATTTTGTACACGATCCCACTAGGTATACATGCCGAAGTTACTGTTGGATATATATGGCTCTATTTTGTTACTGATGCTTAGGAAATCAGATCAGCATTTCTATTATGTCATCTTTAACAACCACTATCTAGTCTTTCATAGCTACTTAACTCCTCAACCAGGCTAAACAAGCCAATGACCCTGTGAATTCTATACTTTCTCACTATCAAGTATTTTAAACATGCAGTTTAAGTCAAACCTGCTCTCATGGAAATGTCAGGTCTGTAAATGCTCTAGTTTGGCATTCAAAAAAATAAAGGAAGTACTTAATGAGATGTGAAGGAGTTGTGCCTGTAACACTAAACCTGGAGAGTTAGCATAACTTAACTGCAGACAAGAATATGTGCACAAAGTGGCACTTCTTCCACAGTTCTACAGGTGTATTTAATCACCAGCTTGTGCTTAATTAATGTCAATATTAAGAGGTTATTTCTTCAAGGAAATAATCAAGCTTCACAGTTACTGCATCTTAGCTTTGACAGGAAGCAGATTGATGCTTCAAGCCAAAACAATACAGAATTAAAACTAATTGTAGAACTCAATGGAAGTGACTGAAACAGCAAGTCTGTGGCTCATACTGCTCAAGTGGCAAAGAACTATCTCAAATTCAAAGATGAAATGCACATTTACAAGTAACTCAATACCCCAAAAGCTGGAAATTTCAAGAACTAAGATCTTCTGTAGTGTTTCTCCTGTCCATGTTTGCATCATGAAATGCAATCCACCTCAGTAATTCACCCATAAAACCAGTTCTGTATGCAAGATGATTATTTTACCTCAGCCATCAAGTTCACTTCATTGCAGAGCATATGAAAATACTAACAGCACAGTAACAGCCTGCTCATTAAGCACAGCACCAAAACAGCTGGGAAGACTACCACCACTGTCAAGCAACATATCCTGTAATGTAGTGTGGTTGCTTAGCCCTTACAGAACTCACAAACAAGAGACAGACTTCGTTTAACTCAAAAGGACTTGTCGCATACCGATCATAACTTCAGATTTTCTTAAAAGTTTTAACTTTACCTCGGCCATCAAGTTTGATGGCAACACTTGAAGCCTGCAGATTTTAGAAATTTAGATGAAGTACTTTACCATTAAATTCCACGTTTGTTGACATGAAAGTATACATAAACAAATCAGTGGAAATATGTTCAATGATAATTACAAGGCTTGAACATTAACCACAACTGCACAATAAAGCCATCTGCTTTGTTTTTAAGGTTATTCAGTGATGAATTTTCTATGTGGTTCTCATGTAGTACATTAGACTGCTGTTAGAAAGCCCAAATAAAAGCAAATATAGCACTTATATAGTCAATTTATTTTTAACATTAAAAAGTCACATTATAGTATGAATAATTAGCAATTAAGCTTTGAAATGGAAAATATATCTGATTTATACAAAACATTAATCATACACTTGGCTCAGATATGCTAAAGACATTTATTGTAAAACATATTTAGTTAACAGCAGTACTAGAATATCTGAAAGACAAAAAAAATATTAACAGGCACTCACCTTTTGTAAGGTCACAGTGTACTGTTCCCATATCAGCTCTTCCATGCCTGGGGCCTGTTGCACATAGAAACCAATTAGCAAAACAAAAAGCATATAACTACCTAGACTGTGAAATACTCCATTAAAACACCATAAAGATATAAACATAATATATCTATTTTAAGGATTTGGTACAGTTAGTATGAAACACGTGCATTTCATTTAGTGACTGTTTATTTAAAAATAGAAAAAATATCAGAAGGTTCAGGTTTATAGGATTCCTTCAAATTTCACTGATTTAACATTCACTCTAATTTTCTGGAAAAGCCTCATTTATCTTAAGCAATTAATTCAAATCACACCGCCATGATGTAAGCCTGGATTCAAAGAACACAAACTACCCACTGAAAGTCTCTCCATTCCAGCGTATACCACAAGATCCAATATATACCACTCCATTCCAGTGAGCCTCCAGATTTTCCTTCTTGTTCATGTGGATTTGACCAAACGCTAAATCCAGTCTGATTTATATAACTGAATACTTAGATTCCCCAGCTAAAATTTTATTTCACAGAAAAACAGTGTATCTTTACATAGCACTGGTATATCCATTTCTATGACACTTCTCAGAAGCCTGTTTTTCTTTTCTATTTCCACTAAAAACTGATCCTGAATGGGTAGGTTTATTTTATTTTATTTGATATAACATGAAATCTTTCCAAAAGCACAGCTTAAAATAAAATATAAAATAACCTCTCAGTAGTGATGCATCATATAGCTAGCTCCTTCACTGCCTGGACGTGAAATGAGGAGAAAAAAATGAACCACAAATTCAAAACACAGAATATTTATTTGCACAAGAAAAATCAAGGTTCTCCTTGAGAATGTGTATGCATACTGAAGTTACAGGTTTATTTGATTTTTCTGCTCAAAGTAGCCATTTTTCTTGGTAAGATAAGAAGCAGATGTCCTGAGAGAAGCTCAGTTTTGACTTAATTGTACTCTAAAAGGCTGTAAAGGAATTACTGGTGACTCTTCTCCCCCCAAAAATGGACACAGCGTGACAGACTATAGATACACCTGTGCTGTAAGGCATCCCTCATTTTTCTATTCTTATCAGGAAGTTCACAACACCAAACGACATTAAACATTCACCAGTATTTTTCTCCTCCAAAATAGACAACACTATCCAGTTTTCTAGGACTGAGTTCAATTAAAAGCACATTTAGCATATCTGTTGAGAGAATGATTTAAATTGAAATTAACACAAGTACTCTCCTAAACTTCTACTTGACTAGAATGAGTGGCATTTGTAACTTCTTATTAAAATGTACATGCCTATTGTCAGTAAGTTACTCTGTTCGCTGAAGCATATAGTGAAATTATTTTCTCTGATATTCCTATGTTACTAACTTACATGCCTAACCCTTCAGGCAGCTGACAGTGTCTCATTACACAATTTCCCTTAGAAAGAGATCTCCTGTAGGCTAAAGAAAAAAAAATCTCCTTATCTACATGCTTTTTCGGAGTTGCGATGAGAAATAGCAGTAACTAGGCTTGCTTGTCTGGCATGTACGAAAACTGATAGTTTAGCTACCACTGACCCTCAGTTATACCATTGCTGTCCTACTTTTCTATATGGTATCTTTAAGCTCTGCGGTCTGTGCTAAAGAAAGGTCTCACTGTCATTTAAATTACAGTCGGCTTCACTGAAGAGAATTTTAGAAAGGAAAGGGGATCAAATGATCGGTAATGTTTAAAGCAGCTGGGTTCAGATTTTGTGGATGGGCAGATGGAAAATCTTTTCCATCTCTCTTACTGCATACAAGCCCAAACAACTTACGTATGTGGAAGGAACATAATTTAAATTCAATTTACACTGCCTGCAGTCCTTACCAGTGCTACTTACCAGCTTAACATAGTGCTGAGACTGACTCTGCACAAAGAAAATATTAAGGCAGGTAGGGTACAACAGACGGCCCTTGGGGGCAGAGGGCAGCACACATGCCCTGCTCTCCCAGCAACTCTAACATCAAGCTTTCTGATACTCTATCTGCAAAAGGATGGCCTGAGAAATGACTGCTCCTTCTGTGCAATGCTGCAGCAAAGAGGACTAAGTAAAAGAGTGTAAAGATACTGGAAAAGGATCTGTGGGTAGGAAACAACTAAGCTTACAGGAATTCCTTTCAACAAAATGATGCTTCTAATGAACTGTGGAGTACGTAAAACCTGGCACACGAGATAAGAGATGCACCATGCAGCAAACGGACATGTACCAAGCTAACACAGGTAAGTTTATTTGCTCTGACAAGCAAGTCTCATGATATACCGTCATAAAAACAAACAATAGGAAAGGAAAAGAAACTACTGTCTACAGATACTACAGTTACAATCTTGCAGGATGTCAAGCCAATAGCATCATCTCATCTGTGCTAAGAAATCGTTCCTTAAAATATCAGTTATGGTCTTCACACACTTTCTGTGCAAACGTGGGGGAAAGGAAAGCGAGGGAACTTTTATCCTGAAACTGTTAGGAACCATTAAATAAAAGCCACTTAAATAATTCACTTTTAAATTTGTAATTAATATGCTTTCAGAAACTGTTCTTTGGGAAACCGTCTCCCAACTGCTGTATACCATATTAGTGAAGGAAAGTACATTATGTACTTGCAAAGCTGATTTTGTGCAACATAATTACCAAGACAACAGGACCAGCTCTGCCACACTGATAAAACCATTCAGGCTCTGCAGCACAGTTCAGAGAACTGAATGGTCACCTTGGAAGCCTCTAAGGCAAAAAACACATCTGTCCTCCCTCAAATCTCTCAGCAATAATCTCTTTAACGCTATAAAAAAATACTGCTTATGCTACTGCCATGATACTAACCTGTACTGACAGTTTATTGGGGAAGACTAAAAGGGAGGAAGAGACTACAAGGGAGGAAGAGACTACAAATGTTATAAATCACCAGCTGAGGACTTGGAAAACTATGATTAAAAGTATCCACCAGAATAACAAAATCCCTGTATTCCGCATCTAATGACACGACTGTCCTCTGACTGCATCACCATAGCCAATTTCTTCTCTCTTTGTCTCTAGGGAAACACGAAAGGATCTGAACAGCCCGGACATCCCTTGTACAACTGCCAGTTCAACACAAGATTGCACACAAAAACACCGGAGAAAGAAAGGCAAAATGGTGAGGATTCCACCTCCAGTTACTGTTAGTAACTGTTTTGCAAGGTTTTCCACAGACAGCAGGATAGCTGCAGGAAGTGCAAATAACTGTCATTAGCTAGTCTAAATTAACTAGTGACTAAAGTCAGTCTGTTTCTATTAGGAACAGTGCAGTCAGGATTTGCTTAAATCTGCTTAATTCTGATACACCAAAATGGTAGGCGCTTTCCAACACAGACCACTTGACAGAATCTGTGGCAGGAAACAATTCAAAGTACTAAAATCATCTGTGTGCTACGAACAGCAACTCCCACTGACAGTCATCTGCTATTTATGCAATTACTTGCAACTGAGAGATGGCCCCAGGCAGCTTCCTTCAGAAAACCACTACCAGAAGACCTGCCACCACAGTTATTGGGCTGTGAAAGTGAGCTGGAGGGGGGAAGGAAACACAAGGCACAAGGAGGGGGGAGGAAAGACCGGAGCAAGATGCAACAAAAAGCAACTCACGTGCCCCCTTAAAATCCTCAACTTTTTGACTGCATGTGACCACATTCTCTGCAGAGCTTGCGCTGTCTTCATTGTCACGGGATATGATCTGTTCGGGGACGCCGTGCATCCTGGTCTTTTCATCTGTTTCTACCACTCCACACTGTTATGTAATTCTAATACAATAGTGGCCTACATACTAGAACAAATCCTGCCGTCCGTTTCACACAGAAATGCATCAAAACCACAGCAGGGAAATCTCTTCAGAGTTTTACTAACTCTCGCTGCACGAAGCCCCAGGAGAAAAAAAAAACAACAAAAAAGACTACATACTTGATTTAAAAAATAACAGGAATAGTTGTTATTATAGTGTCAGAAACAGATCAAAACACAGCAAGTTACTCTTTTTACAAGCACATTTTCATTCCCTCCCATCACAAACATATCTGAAACTTTAAAGAAACAGGATACTAGCAACACTGTAGGAAAAGGCATGAAGAAGCACAATGAAGATTACTTGAACATTCTGATCATAACGTTTTATAGTAACAATTATCACTTGACTCCGTTATTTTGTGTATTCTAAACTGTGTCTAACAGCCTCTATCAAGTCTCAACAACTTAACTCTCAGACCCAAGAAGTTCTTACACAGAAGTAATTGTAAGCATGCGAGTAATTCCTTCACCTGCACAGGTAAAATTAAATGTAAACACTTCCAGGACCCACATTTAAACATATCCAGGGTATATGACTCCAGTAAGAAAGAAAAATAGAAACAACTTGCAAATAACCATGAGTAGCAGATATCAGATGCTTGATAGCACAGGAAGTAAAATTTTAATAAGTTAATCATAGAGCCCAAAAGATGACCCTATTGGAAAATACATCAAGCTATCAGTAGTTCCATCTACTCCATATGAATGGTGTGAATTTAAAACTCAACCAAAGTTTTCCCCAAGACTTCACAATGTACCACAGAACACTAAGTGAAAAACCCCATCCACAAGTTGCATTTCTTAGCCAGACAGGTAGTTCTAACTGCTGAAGGTGAACAACGTTAAATTGAGACACCTGGAATCAAGGTTTTTCCCTGACAAGACTGAATTCAACTCCCTGTGTTTCAACTGCTATCCCGCCAACCTCAGGCAATTCCTTGCACTAGCCAGCAGAACAGATCACACGCCCTGGCTGGGCCTCTGCTGCCAGAGCAGACCTGCATGGACGGAGGACTTGTCACTGGAGCCTGTTCAAAACGGTGGAGAATCTCCATTAATGTCTCTAAAGGAAAAAATTAATTCTGCAGAACCGACTCACATTCACAAATTCCACAACCACACTTTCATCTAATTATTTAAACAAAATCAGCAATAAGAAGAAAGAAATGCAAAGATGCAGTGGAGACACCTCTATCTCTGTCCTCGCTCTCCTCCTCACCAACCTGACAAAGCTTCCATAGCACTCTGAACTCTGAATTTAAAAAGTATCATGAAATAAACATCCCCCAAGACCAGACAGAAAAACATGGTAAATAAATGCTGGCCATAAGTTGAAGTCTTATAACAATCTCTTCTTTCTTGGTTTTGGTCTCTTCACTCCTCTAAAGGAAAAGGAGAGAGCAGATGGATTTTCTCTAGCAATGTTTAAATGGATAATGGGAATAAATAAAAATCTAGCAGTTTAGAATACATACACTGCAAGTGTATGAAGTTTTTCTAATAAAGTCATGACAGCAGCTCTCAGGAGACCAGATTGTTAAGAGAAAGTCTCAGACTCTTCATATGCATTTCATTTTTGGGGGAAAACATTTTCTGTAGGAGAAAAATTCTTCAATTTAACCTATCTGAATGAGATGGAAAGTAATTTTCGATCTTTTTTTTTTTTTCTTTAAACCATTGCCCTAGCAGATCCATGATACCTGCATTTAATCATGTAACCAGCACTCTATTCTGACAGCAAGAGCAGAGAGGTGGAGAGGTATCATAGCTCTTTTGATATGTTTGCAGCATACCTAGCCTCAAAGGCTGTAATTATAAAAGACGATTACAGAAAGAATCATGTAACATAAACAGTGTATTCAGAGCCTACCGAATGTTTGTAGCTACCACAGTGAACAAATTACCACAGTGTCTGAAAAGGAATGGCACTTTCATCAGGCTTTTCCCCATGCTGTAAGGATGTTACTTAAGCCACTTTGAAGTAAGAAGGCTCTGACTTAGTTATTCTCATCAAGTATCTGTACATGGTAAGGAAGATCTATGATCAGAATCTAGAAGAATGAGAAAAACTAGTTATCTATGTATCTTATATAACAAAGCCAATAGAGCATTTGCCCAGAGAAGCTGTGGGTGCCCCATCCCTGCAGGTGTTCAAGGCCAGGATGGTACCCTGGGTAGCCTAAGGTGGTGGGTCACAGCCCTACCCATAGCAGGGGAGTAGGAACTAATGATCTTTAAAGTCCCGTCCAACCCAAGCTGTGACATGAAAACAGCCATTCTACAACAGTGAATAGCTCATATTAAAGGAAATGATAGAAAATGGTTTGGAAACAATAACCATTTGGAGTAACTCTCAACAGCTCTTCATCAAGGTACAAACTCTTCCCCCTAGTAATGAAAGAGAAAAACACAAAATGGACAACTCCAAATTAAAATATACTCTGTATTCAGGCTCGTCAGTTCTACTTTCGCATTTGAGTAAAACTATGATGGTTGCTATCATCAAGATGGGTATTACGTATCAGGATGCAGGAGCTTGTAAAATAAATAAATAAATAAAAAAGCAAGCCGTCACTTACTGTACATGTAAAAATACCTACAGTTGAGCACTGAAGTGACATTCTTTAAAGAAAAAAATTCCTTCATGTGGAAAGAAGCAGTTCAACAATTCTTTCGTTTCCAGTAAAAAGCCTATTAATAAAATCACAGAATCACCAAGGTTGGAAAAGATCTCTAAGATCATCTATTCCAACCATCCACCTACCACCAATGTTGCCTGCTAACCATGTCCCTTATCTTTACCCTTTTCTGGAACACCTCCAGCGACTGTGATTCCATCACCTCCCTTGGCAGCCAAAATAATATCCAACCCATTTCATTCTTAATCTGCCTCATTTCTCCTGCCTTTGGGTTTCAGGATATAAGGCCTCATGCCATGTGTGTGATCAACAACCTTGCTGTCTCGTGGTGCTCAGCCTTCCCTTCCATCTTCCCTGCACGGCCTTCTCTTTGTCCCAGACTACAGAAAAGTACTTTGCAACAGGGAATAGTAATTTCACTTGTAACAAGTGAAGCGTACACAATTTGTACACAATTCAGATATCTTACGAGGAATATTTTTACAAAAAAGCACTTAGATTTTGTAGTCTTAAAAGAAGTGTTATCTAAAAAGAATTGGTATAAAGGTATAAAGGAAGCATTGTTCTGATGATGGATACTTTCTCTCTCTCTCCCTTCACAAAGGAATAGTGGGAGAAAATACAACGAAAAAAGGCTTAAAATTAAGGATAAGGAGGTCACTCACCAATTACCATCATGGGCAAAACAGACTCAATGTAGGAAGATTAATTTGTTCCTTGTTACTAGCAGATTAAAGCAGTGAGAACAAAAAGCAAACAAAAACACCCTCCCTCCCCAACCCCACCCTCTTCTATGTCATCCCAAGCCGTGCAGGAAAACAGGCAATGGGAGCTGCAGTTAGATCATAGTGCTTGTCACTGCTGGACCTTCATCGTCACTCCCTTCCCCCGGCTCCACACAGAATCCCTCCCACAGGATGTCATCCTTCTCAAAGTGATCCTGAGTGGGCTTCCCACATACTGCAGCTCTCCAAGCACTGCTCCATCACGACTTGGTATCAACATAGCCCACCTTTCAGAAGTGGATTTCTCCAGCATGGGCCCCTCCAGCCCTCCTGTCCCATTGTGGGCTCCTCTCCAGCTTCAACCCAGAACTTCTCCTGAGAGGTCTCCAGCCTCCTTCAGGCCTCATCCACTACCACATCATGGGCTCCTCCATGGCTGCACATGGAGATTTGCTCTGCATGGTGCCCACAGGCTGCAGGAGGACTGCGTTCTCCTCCAAGGGCCTCTCCAGGCCTGCAGGGAGCTTCTGTTCCGTGCCTGGAGCACCTCCTGCCTCCTTCTGCACTGACCACAGAGCTGACCACAGAGCTTGCAAGGCTGTTTCTCTCACATGTACTTACCCTTCTTTCTCACCACTGCTGTGCAGTGTGTTAGCCTCTCTCAAATACATTGTCTTTGAGCTATAACCAGCATCACTTACGGCTCAGTTCCGTCAAGCAGCAGGTCCCTTTTAGGGAAGCTGAAACTGGCTCTGATCTGACAAGGGATAGATGCTAAGCTCTGCCACCCCAGCAACCCACCTGCTACCAAAACCTTAACACATAAGCCCAATACAAGCACAAAATTTCTAATCACTTCTTCTTCACAGATTTGATACACTGCACAGTATCACACAAAAACTGTCCCCTTAAGATACTGACAGAGAAGTTTTTGAATTACGAGCTGGATAAGAGATCAAAAAATGGCTAAACAGTTGGACCTGGAGAACAGTGGTCAGCAGCTAGAGTTTGGTAACAAGCAAAGTACCCTAGGGGTCAGTACTGGGTCTAGTCCTATTAATGACCTAAACAATTGGGCAGAGCGCACCCTCAGTAAATATGTTGACAGAAAACTGTGGAGGTTGCTGACTCATCAGAAGGTGGCAACTCTTCTCTCATCTCTCTTCTCTCCTTCAGTCTCTTTTCCATTCTCTTCCATTCTCCACTCGGCTTCCTCATCAAGCTGTTCCCTTACATCCTAAACTTGAACTCTTTCCCTCCTGGGATGGTATTTGATAAGACTTGGGTGGACAGCTGGGCACCACAGTCATATATGTTCTCCTTACAGTTCATTAGCATACAGAGGGGTGTTAACTTTAATAACGATGTCATGGTTAATAAAGCAATAGATCTCATGTCATGCAATGTAGCCTTCAAGATTCTGCGCTGAAACCTTATGTTTATTTCCACAACTTCAAGCCAGAAGAGGCCTGTCCTGCTCCTGCAAGACTCCTTTGACTGCTTTTTATGCAAACCTCACAGGCTTCCATCTTGAAGGTTTTCACGTAAGATAAGCAAGCATCAGTGTTTTTAACAACTTATGTGAAAAACCCACAGCCTGGGACTGTTCAGTCTGCAGAAGAGGATGCTCAGGAGAGATCTTATGAGTGTGTGTACAAACTCCTGAAAAGAGCACCCAAAGAGGATGAAGTCACACTATTCTCTGTAGACCTCAATGCCCAGACAAGAGGCAATGGGCACAAACTGAAACAGATTCCCTCCAAACACCTGGAAATACTTTTTCCCCTATGCCTGTAAGGGAGCACTGGCACAGGCTGCCCAGAGAAGCTGCAGTATCCTCCCTGGAGAAATTCGGAAGGATGTGGTCCTGGGCAGCCTACTCTGAGTGCCCTGTTTGAGTAATGGGCTTGGATCAGATGGACACAGAGGACCGCCTTCCCACCACAGTCATTTTGTGATTCTACCAAACAAAACAGCTTTTCATGCAAAAGAAGTAATGAGTTGAAAAGCTTTTCTTAATCATATTTCACTGAAAAGATACACTGTTCATTTGTTATAATTTGTAAATTCTGTCTGCAAAAGCACTGGCAAACACCATATGAGTACCACAAGCCTATACCAGGCATTCAAAGAGCAATCTCTACTTCTTAAGTTTCATGAAAACTTCTGAAGCTATCAAATGAAAAATGTTAACTGATGGTATAAAGGTTTTGCGACAGTACTGTTTTCAGGAACAGTCTGAAGCCAGCATGGCAACGATGCTCACAGCCATTATTTTACACTGTGCTCAGCAACACACCATTAAGGATACTGCTTCCAGTTAGCAGTGCTACTCCCTCATTAAAAATATCTGAACTCAAAGCCAGTCAGCTTCAGAATTGTTTAGGCTTCTCAGTTTCAAGTCGAATAGCCTACCCACTGCAACACTGGGAAAGAAAGCATACACACAATTTCTCCTTGTCTCTCAAAGGAAAGCCTCATATCAAAACCAGCACCTGAAACAGGAAAACGGGAACAAACTTTCTCATACATTGAAAGTATTGTCCAGCAAACAAAGGGGGAAAAAAGTTCTGAGGTTGTGGAACTTGCATTCATTTCCACACCTCTTGTGTTATCAACACTCCAAATGCCCTCCAGACTGAAATCTGAACTAGAATCCAGTCCTATTTCAGAACTGAAGAGATCAAGGACAATAGCACTATTCATCAGGCTTCTGAGAACACTAAGCAGTGAACACATTCAGGTCCCATTTATACTCTTGCCCCGCTATTATAATCCACATTGCAACACCACACATCTTCCAACAGATAATTCTTATTTTTAAAAAATCCAAAGAAGATGGGGAAAAGTTAGTTATGTGCTCAGTAGCTGCACAGATCCAGAGCTTTAACAAGTTGTGCACTTTTTAATTCAAAAGTTTTTTGATTTCAAGTATAAAAACTTACAAACGAAACCAGGGAGGCTGTACATGTATGTGCCTGTGCAGTGCATTTGCAAAAAATCTTTACTGTTTTTCCTTTTTTTTTTTAATGTCAATGCAAATGCATCAAAAACTTGTTTATTAATTTAAAGCCTAACTTTTACCAATTATACTGAAGAGTTTCAGAAAGGGCATACACTTTGAGGTAGGAAAAAAAAAACGTGAAGAAACAAATTTTTTTTCCAAAAGTATTCTAAGTTTAGGTCATTACAGAAATAGCCAATAAATATCCCACATATTTTTGTCTGTGTGTTTGTTTTCTTAAGATGCTTTCTTCTGCTCAGGCTCACAAAGGTTTTTGTTTCACCAGGAATGAGCATCTTCAGAAGGCTCATGGAAATCAAGCTGACAAGTTGTTTCTGCAAAATGTCGGTAACCCACACAAGCTAACAAATCACAACGCCCAGAGCCTTACGCTCACAATTAATCCGAAGATCCTCTAGATGGTGCAGTGATGCTGTAACAGAGGCCCGCATAGTTCGCCTTCTGCAAGAAAGTTGAGCAATTGTTCTAACAAGTGTGACTTCAGATTATCACTTTTGTATGGGCATGCTGCACAGCAACAGTGGAATTATTGCTGTGAAGAGCTAGATTTATTATTATACTATTTATTTATTAGAACATGTTGGTGTTTCAGTGATTTTCATACACAGAATATGTATAAATTTAAAAAAGTAAAAGGGAATTTATTTTTTTTTTAAAACATCTTTTAGGCCATGATCCTACTTCAAAACTTTTCTTTCAGACTAAAAATGACAGGAATCTTCCTGCTAAAATAAGTTATGTATTTATTGTTTTCTTAAATTAAATATTAAAGTTTTCTTAAATTTTTAGGAGCACATATTATCAGAAAATAATTTTATTTTTCAAAATTTCTGCTTCATAAGTCACTTTCCTCCACAATTACTTACAGGATTAATTTCAAAGTTTATAAAAAAAAAAAATAAAACAACATGATCCCCAAGATATTTTTTGTTCCTGAAAAGAGAGAACTGCCTGGGACTCTGGAGATAAACCACGTTTATTACCTGTGAATCCCACCAATGCCCCATGGAAATGAGTAGCAGAAAAATCCTAAAGATTTTGAACCAATACAGACTGACAGTTGTATCTGAAGTTAGAAACACATTATAGCGCTAACTATTAAAAGGAGAAATATAGCCTTTTCAGAGCAAAGCTTTCTGTTTCAGCCTACTTTAGATCTGAACAGAAGTAATGTACCTCTCCACTTGCATGCTTCCCGGTAGTATATCATCAGCAAAATCAAGACCCTGATGGTCCTCCATCAAAGAGATGCAATTTTTCATGGAACTGGAAAAGGCCAGCACACTCATACACAGGAATTTTCTAAAATCCATTAACTTATACTCCACAGTACCTGTGACCTCTGCTGATAAGAATGACAGTTATTCATTTTAATTTAATACCTAGAAGCTAACTAGGATGATATGGTCTTTTTTAAAGTTATGATGCTTTTCCCACAACTATGTTTTCAACAGCTGTCTGTTGGTTACTGTTCAAGGGGGTGAATACTAAACCAGTCACCTGAACTCCTGTGACAACATCCTATGAGCTGCAGGTCCTTATTTACCACCAGCGCAAAGGAAAAAAACATGAGCGCTGAGAAGAACAACAAAAAATAATACGTATGTGGAAGAGCATAACAGATACAGAACACAAACACCATCAGTTTACAGCCTCAGCAGGCTACACTTCCTAAGTATGTACATGCAAAAGTTCTAAGGTTTCCTGGGACAGGGTGGAGGAAATGAGCACAGAAGAGCAGATCATACTGGTTACAGCTGAATTTTATTGAGTTTAAACACACATGTGTATCAAAGTACAATATCCCATTACAAACAGTAACCTATCCAAGAAAAAAAAAAATAGACAATTTGAATAGAATGGAGTAGCAAGATTCACAGGTCATACCTACTAAAAAACTTAAAAACTCATACAAATACAGTTTAGATTTCTTTTTTGAGCAAGTCCTCCTCCAAAAGTACCTTTTGCCCAACAACAGTTCTGTCATTATCCTACTGAAATCATGCAGCAATTGTTTCAGTGTTTCCCCCAACAGGAAGCAACCAATTGTTCAAAATTTGTGCAGTGAACAGTTTCAATTGAAATACAGAATTGCCATTTTGGAGAAAATATATCCCATTTCCGTTTAAAAAAACAAAAACAAAAAAAAAACAACAAGGGGCAAAAATGCTGAAATTATTTCCTTCATTTTTCAGAAAGCAATTTCTGCCTCTTGAGAAATAACAACATTTTGGGAACTAATATTTTTCCCATCAAAGATTTTTTGTTTTCTTTTCACATTGCTTCAGAAGAACAACAGAGGTTGTTTTATGTAAGTGTTCTGGGATGCACGGCATCGCTAAGCAGACGTACCTTGGAGATATTAACTTACTCTCCCATAGGCATTGTAAGGTTCTAAAGGAAAGCACAAACCTCACCTCTCAGCTTGGCACATATTCAGTTTTGCAATAAGGAGGTTTTCCCTACCTCCGCTTTTCAAAAACAAATAAATGTTTCAGGACATAAGAAGCTGAAAACAGTAATTTCAGCTGAAGATTAACATTAATTAATGTAGGCAAAAGGCAGCTAGATCACTAACATTTGCATGCTCTATCTTTTCTTTTCCTGTATATGCTACAAACAGTAATGCAACAGAACAGTCACTAAACTTTCAGTTCACCTAATTCAAAACAGCTCTAGAGGTTATCTGACTTACCACTCCCATCACTTTGCCTGTAAACTCTACAGAACCGTCTGTTCACGTTGCTTCTGCACTGCCTCTTCCTTCAGAGACCCACTGCCCACACACACACAGTCTGAGAAACGAAGCACGCATGCAGTTTATGCACAAGCCAAGCTCAGCAGGACACTTTTTGCTTGGCAATCATAAAAAAAGTTAGTACTGATGTGGTTCAAGGTTTAATGGAGAGGTGAATGAAACTCAACAGCTCTAAACAATTTTTCATTATGCTAAGTAACATAAATGTCTTTTCCTTAGTCTAACTGTAAAGAACACAAGTGCGTAACCTAAGTTTCCAATTTCAGAATTGGCCACCCTGTGCAGTCCAAGTATATTTACATCTGCATACTGTTTCTGAACTCTCCTGCAACTTGCACCTAGACTAGAACAAGTCAAGCACTGGAAGCAACATCAAGCAACTATTAATTGAGAAAGTGCATTTCTGCTATTCCATTGCCCTGACAGACTCTGTGATTGTACGAACATCATTATTTATCAACTAAAACTCCCAAATCTGAGAAAAAACAAGCTGGGTACCCATCTACTGCTTCATGTAATTTGTTTTTAAAAGGTCAATTCATTGCTGGGATTTAATCCAATCAGGTCAGCATTTATATTTAATAATCTACTCATAATGCAAGACAGTTCAAACAATTGTACAATTGTTATTTTCTGAGCTCAGTTCCAAACCACTTCAGATTTTCCTCCCCACTAGGATATCTAGTTTCCTTTTTCTAACTCTTATTAACAGAAGAAAGCTGCATCATAGTCTTATAGGCATTTTACTTTTGTTACTGTAGTGTTACTGTAGCAGTGAAGTCATGTTTGGTCACATTCGCTTTTTTTTGGTCTGATACTAAGGTTCTGTATGGTGCAGAAATTTCAAATAGTTTGTGCATCTTGTTTGTTAGTCAGTTCTTACAGACTTACTAATTTAATTAATCGGTATACCAAAAAGCTATTGTTCTTGTTTCAAAGCAGATTCTTACTTTCCTATTATTCCAAATCTCAAAAAGATTTTCACAGTTGTTGCCTAGTGCTACTGCCTGGATCTATCCTTCTCTCTTTCCTTCAGCCACCTTACCCCTGGATCCTAAAAGCCTTAGACAGCCCACCTCTCCCCCTTTCAAGATGACTCAACGGCTTACTCAGTCACACCAGAAAGCGATGCTGAAGTTCACTCCTAAACTTTAACGTATGTTGCACATATCCAGTATTAGTCCTAAATCTTTTGCAAAAGGAGTTCAGTATATTTTGTTATGTATTTTATGTATTTTAAGAGTTTAGGTCTATAAATCCCAACACTCCTCCAAGAGCATATGGAACAATACAGAACGAGCAGTCAAAAAGCATTTGTTTTCATCGCAGACTGCTCCTCATACATCAATTACATCAATTAGCATGAGGTAATAGGTTAAGCCAGCTATATCCACTTCGCAAATCACATTCAGAATCCCTCTGCTCACAAAGCAGCTTCCTCCTCAGGACCTCCTAAGGACTACAGCTGCCTTGTCAAACACTAATGGTAAACAAAAATACTGCCCTTAACTCTGAATATTCTAGGCCACCAGTAAGTAGTCTTTCATCCCACACAAAACTGCATTACAGCAAAACTCACCACATACCTGATCACACTGAAAAAAAACTGCTTTGAGATAAGAAAGCAATACAGGGAAAGTTGAAAATGGAAACTTTTCAGGTATTTTCCATTCCTCTTCCCCAGTCCTTTGTCAAGGGAGGATGTCAAGCTGAAGCGTAACATGCAGTAGAACATGACTTCAGTAACATCTTAACACATTGACAATATGAACATTTCAACACTTCAAACTTAGATAGAAATTATTCCATCAGGATTTATGACAGTATTTAACCAATAAACAACCTCAAAGAGGTGTGGGAGGGAGGAAGAGTGTAAAGTCAAGCACCTCTTTTTTCTTTCGTATTCAGACAGCAACTTCTACTTGGTTGATATGCTCCCAAAGCACTAATCTGAGGTCATTTGCAGCCATTCCTACTCCACTTGAAAGGATGCCAGCAAAAGAATTTGGAACTGCAATCCTCAACGCAATCTCTCAGCTCAGTCAACACTTCTCACACATGTAACATCAGTGTAAGAAAGTTCAGGCATCTGCCCATGTGTTAAAAGAAACCAAACTGTCTTGCTGCTACAGAATAGTGCCGTTTCCATTGCAATGCACACTGCAGTTCACAAAGGATAAACTGATCAGAATGGAATCAGGTGAGTGATGGGGCAAATCCTAATCTTCATTTCACAACTACTAGTGTCTCACAGGCTTTGAAAGAACAGAGAAAGAAAGAAAGAAAAAAAAAATCCTGCACATGTGGAAATCATGCGTCTTAGAATCCGTAAGAAAGGTTCCATCCAATTATCATCTAGAACATAGCTCAGTTTAACAGCAATTTCACTTCCAGCCAAGATTCAAAACAGAGTTTTCTTCTTGCAGGTTGATCTACTGAAAAGAATAATTCATACCCAAGGGCTTTCTAACACACCAAGCATAAGCAAACCATGATGAAGTGCTATGCTTCTTACTAACCTCTTTAGAAATATATGTAAGATATATATGTACCTGTCTATGAGCAAACAAACTTTACCAGAAAAACAAAATCCATTTTCAAACCATTGTGACCCAGGAGCTTGAAGTTATCCTTACTGCTGCAGACAATGTTAGGAAAGTATTTGCTAGCATCTACAAGGTAAAGCAAGAAAAAATACTTAAAAGGAATGAAAAATTAAGTCAAATTATTACATGAGGCAGAGAAGTTTGTGGATAAAAAACATAATGAATGAAATGGTACTGTTTAACACCACAGTTCTGTTAAAAATAGAAAGGCATCACAATAAGCTATCAAAGGAAAACCCACACAGAAAATGTCAAATCTCCTACCTAAAGCATCCCTGTATGTCAGAACAGGTAAGGACAGATCTCTCATAAACCCAAGGGCCCTCAAATACTTAACCCTGTATCAGAATACTGCCAAGGTATTTCCACATTTAATCAAAAACTTGACAACTGTGTCCTGAGGCACATGAAGAAAGCCACCCCATCTTCTTTTTCCATCTTAAATATTCTTGTACTTCAAATTTACTGGGCACTGCTTACGAACAGGTGGGGGAGTGTAACTGCCAAAGCAGGAGAGAGAGCAACAGCAGCTTTGGGAAATGCCAGAATGCATCCATCTGCAATCAACACTCCGTTCATAAAAGCATGACCCCAGGCCTTTTGCAGGCTGACCTCCAATAATACACCAGCCACGATGAGGTGAAGCACACACAAGAATTACACAGCCCAGTTAGGAACTGAAGAGAGTTCCCGCCGAAGTACAGGGTCATGAACAACATCACCACCTTTGATGCCAAACAGCAAAACACTTTCAGGAAATCTGAAGTGCTGGAAAATAAAAATTTAATGCCAAACTGTAGCCAGGCCCTCAGACAAAACAATGGTAGTGCAGACTTGCACAGAAATAGGAGTCCTGATGGCACCCTTTAAGGAATGTGCGCACACAATGACCAACCAAAAATGCTACTGTCACACCAGTTGTTTAAAAATATTCTCACAGGACTCTACAAATAGAGGAATCAAAACCACTGACCAGTTTTCTGCTTCTGGAACACAAAACTACAAATAAAAAAAAAATACAGTAAATTGTTATTCATTCTGCCCTGCAACTCTGCAGAAAGCCTCTGAAATACTGGACAGAAGAACCCTCAGCCATGACTACTGGAAGAAATGCACATTATCCAGAATTTTGCAGTGCTAGGACACAAAAAGAAGTGCAATCAGTGCCAAGCACTGACCTTGGCAGCAAGCTTTGCAGCTATGTCAAAGGCCAACAATTTGTCTCAGAATGCTGTGTTTGTGAAGCTTGGAATGACAAGTCTATCTGGACACCCTGTTCTGTCTCCAAAAAGCTCACATGGACAATGAATCTTAAGGAGCAACTGTCTGAAGCGTCTTCCCATCATGTACAAGGTGTTCATGTGCAAAGGAAACACGTTAGGATGAATACTTACTTTAAGAAATTGAGTAAATTATAGAAAGGAGCATCATTTCTTAGTTGCATAACTTTAGGTTACAACTGGCTGTTATAGTTTTATGACAACAAAAATCATAAAACCATAACACTGAGGTTTTGCAAAGCTTTCTTTTTTGGATACTGTATTTTGTTTATGTTGTTTTGTTTTTAAAAAAAAGACATCTAAATAACAATTATGAAATACTCAGTGCTGTTCATAAACTTTGGACTAGACTCCACCACCAGAGTACATAAAGATACTGCTCTCTGCTTAATGGGGCATGACAGAAAACACAAACACACACCTTGAGAGCTGCTGCTGATCACCTGTCTACAGAATTAATTGCTAGCACTGCAGGCCTTGAAGGATTTTCATCTTAATTTTCAAGTTACTGGATTGAGCTGCCTGGAGTGTTAATGAAGGTGCATCCCCTAATGTATATTAAGTTAGATGATACCTCATTCTTACACAATATCAAGAGTAATTGTGTTTAAGTATTAGGTTCCACTGAATCATCCAGCTAAAGATACATTCAGGAATATAACTGTCTTTAGGCAGTACTTGGCCGTGATCACACATCGTACAAAATTCTTGGGGAGTTCTGCATTTTGATGGCGAGAAATACATTCCAAATACAGTTGCAAAATACAAAGTTATTTTACGTTAGTTTACATTTTAAACACAGCTCTGAATTCCACTGTATCACTGGGCTTACACACTACATACAGTTGACATCATTTGAATAGAAGAGCTCTGTGGCATCAGTTACACTAGGTTCCAAAGAAAATGCTGCAACTTAGTACTTACTGGTACACAAAGGGCTCTAAAACTGTTTTGAGTGCCAGCTGAATCCGCATTTGTCTTACAATTCCAATAACCACAAGCTGTGAAAAACAGAATTCCTAGAACTGAAGTCATAAACTTCATATTGTCTGAATAGCATCATTAAAAAACAAAACAAAACAAAAAAAACAACAAAATCATAGCTATCATATCTCACCAGATCATTTTTCTGTCTTTTCTCTAAAATACTGAACAGCCTTCTTTATAAAAGAAACAGAAGAGCGGACTTCAATAACTGTAATGTAAGGAACACAGTCACTGGGGGAGTCACACTGACAATTTGCCCCTACCAAAGTTCAGTACACATAAGAAACATTAGCTTTCCCACCATCTCAAGCAGTAAGTGGAAAGGAAGATGAGCCCAAGTTCCCGTTTCTGTTCATACAGATGTTGCCACAGAATTCACAGCCAATACGGCCTACTTCCAAACACTCAAGGGCAATACAAAAGGAACCTGCATTTTACCCATTTCATTCCTAGTTCTTCATGCGAAAGACAAAACTTAAAACAGTTGGAGGAAACCCTACAGACTTCACTAAGGACAAGCGTGCAGTCCACACTTTTTTTTTACAGGGATAAAAAAAAAATAACAAGCAAAACACAACAAAACACCAACACATTATTTTTCCCTTTCCTTTCCTTCTTTCCTTTCCTTTTTCCTCTCCTTTCCTTCTTTTTTTCCTTCCTCATAAAAGAAGAGCAAGTTTGTAGTACAAAAAGGGAAATAAACAAATCAAGACAAAAAATCTTTGTCATCAAGAGGATTTCAGCAGCACTGATGAAACCAAAGACCTCCGTCATCGGAGGTAAGGGGAAGGAGACTTTTAGCACAGCCTACCAATCCATCACATGCTACTGAAATACACTGCAAGTCTCCCGCATTGGGACAATTCTGTTTTTTAAGCAGGGTGACCATTAACTTACTCCTACAGGTAATTCCAACAATAATCCTGTAAAGTGTTTATCTGTAAATACAAAACTCCACAACCACAGCAGCTCAGCATCAGCATCTCGGACCTCCTCACCACATCCTCCTGAGACCCCTGCTAGACAAGCACCAACCCAGCGACATGGGGACCGAGGTCTCTCTGAGCCAGACCGCACGATTACCGCCACACCACAGCGTGGGCTTCGAGCCACGGACGCGCTCGCCCCGGGGTCGCGGGGAGAGGCTACTGACCTGCTCCGCCTCCCCCGCGGGCCCTGGCGGTTCGCTGCCGGCGGAGCCCTGCGTGGCTCCCATAGTAACATCGCCGCTCCGGCGCTAACGGCCGGACCGCCGCGCTTCTCCCCCAGCCGCCCGGGAAGGGCCGCAGGGAGCCCGGCCCAAGGGAGGGGCGGCGGCGGGGGTGGCCGGAGCCCCGCAAGGACAAAGGCGGCAGTGAGGAGCCCCCACAGAGCCACTTTGTCCCGCCGCCCGCAGCCCTGCACAGCCAATCCGGCTGCGGAGGCCCCGGGGAGGCGAGGAGACATTATCCTTCGCCCAGGGATGAAAAGAATTGTTATTCTCCGTTTACAAAAATATTTCTTGTCTTCTTGCCCTTGGCAGCGGCCAGAAGCTGACGCCTGTCACGGGATAAAGCAGGGAGATGCCCTGGGCGGGATCTCTGAGAGCAGTACAGGGCCGTGAGATGGCACCCGCTGCATCACCCGACAGAAGGGCAGCCACCTCCTCCACCTTTCTCGTCTGTGTGGTGTCGTCAGAAGGAACGGCCACGGGCACCTGACAACTTCCCAAGCCCTCAGCCTCCATCAGGTACCTTCCCGACACCCGACAGGATTCCCACTTCTGTCTCCATCTCACTTAAATCAGAGTTAATTCAGTTAGAGGCTGAGATGGCCATCTTGGTTCTGAGGCCATCACTACACAGCAGTGCTGTAAAGGTGACAGTATTGGCAGGGTCTTGAGGAACCGACAGGGCACAAAAAGCACAAAAAAGCAGACTGGCAGAAGTTCAACCACACGCTTGTGTTAAACGCAGTTTCTTTTCCCAGTGCCACTGTCTTCCCAGGGTTGTGTTATGTGGGGTTGATGAGTCAATACTGGAATCTTCTATTGGAAGGAAGAAATACAGAATGAGGAGGAACTGACAGGGAAGAACTTTCCTAAGCCATAGCATTTAAAAAAGAATGCAAACAGCATGTTACTTTGTATGGCTTACTCTTAAATTTGGAGAGAAAAAGTCAGAAAAATGCCAAACCATGAACTTTCATCTCGTTCCTCCCCACAGTTTTATAAGGCAGTGACTCCATCCAACATTTGTTGCAATACTAGGAGCTTGGCATACAACAAAACATCAAGACCACAAAGAAAAATGAAGCACAGAAGCCAGCGTCCTCATATAAATGGTGTTCTGTAGATTGAGATACTACAATAGCACCTGGCCTCAACAGCTATATGAGGCACAGCAGGGCAAGGCAAACCAGCTGCCATGCTAGACAGTGCTGAGCACTTCTGCGCTTCTCTGAAATTGAAGACAACCTTCCAAGGAGATAGCACTGTTTGGGAATATCAGTACATGACACTGTGCCGCTACTTCAGTAGAGAAAGCCACTGCCCAATACTCACCTCCCTGAGAAGACAGGACATAAGGAAAGCAATACGGACTATGTTTTGCTTTGCTAAGATAGAGGATATGAGGCAATAGTTTTCAAAGCAAGAATAACTTGTTTTTTAGCCTCAGAGCACTGTTTTTTTCTTCATTTTCTTTTTTTTTTCCTCCCTCCTCAAGAGCAGTTGCCAGACACAAAGTGAAACAAAGGGAAAGGAGAAGCAATCAGATCCCTACTAATGCATTCTCTTAACACAGAGTTATTAAGTTTGCGGCTGCAAAATGTAGAGAACCACCCTTCTGTGACCACCTCCCTCCCAAAGGCTCTGGCAGAGGATGAAAAGCCATCATTCCCAGCATCCCCTTTCGATGCAACCTTCTGCAGAACATAGGCAGCACCTGTCCAAGCAATCTAAGCCTACCCCATGCAAGACAGAGAAGGATTACTTCTCATTCCAAGCAAGAGCTGTGATTTGGCCTGAAGCCTCATTTAAGCTAGTTTTGTGACTTTGTCAAAGCCACATGGTGTTATCACTAACTCTGAGGTTATCAGAATATGCTTCCTTGAGCTATAAGGCTGCAGCCAAGGTTAACACACTTAGCTAGGCTGAGGTAAATGCAGCACAAATGCAGGAACTGACCACAGTTATGCAAGCAAAACAGACTTGGTTTTAATTCTTTAACACAAGTCATCACCTAGGAAGCGCCTATCAGTTTATTTCCACTTGCTTTCCTGTAATATCAGATGGAAAACAATTCATTTGGGCTATTAAGAATATTTCATATGTTTCTCCATAAAAGCACAGTGGGCACATACTTTTTCTACTTTTTTATTTTTATTTTTTTTCAAACCAAACAGCTACTCTGCCACAAAAGGCCGATAATTGTCAACCTGAAAGCCTGAGCTATGACTCCTGATGCTAAGGCTCACACTTGAGCTTGGCAAAGTTTCGCTCATAACCATGTGACAGATTGATGAGACAATCAGTGCAATCACAATTTACTGGTTACTTACCCTGCAGTTAACCTGCAGAGAACAGACCTCAAGGTCTTTTGGGGGTATTGTCTTGCCTTTGATCAAGCTATCACCCCAACACAGATATGCTGTTGGGCCTTAAGAGGGAAGGATGATGTCAATGAAACCAGAAGTGGAAGGATAAAGTATGACAGTGTAACCAGTGACAAGAGCTGCAGGAACATCTCTAGCACTATATGATACAGGATTCCTACAGGAAAAGGAGGGCAGGTAGCTAAGGTACCCAATTCACATCTACTTCATTAGAGGATAACATTCCTATTCTCTTGTATTGCAAGCTGTAGGGAAAAAAAGAGAAAATAAATAAACAAATAAAAGAACTTCCTGAACTACAGCTCACACATGCACATCTTTTAAGTGTATAATCAGATACATCTTAGATTAGATACCAAAGGCAACAAGACCCTGCCCAGTGGATTACAAAGTGAGTAACACAGAAGACTGGCAGTCTTGCCAAAACTTGCCTGGGACCGCAGCAAAGCAGAAGAGGGGCCAGAGACCCAGAAGGATGATCTGTTCTGTCTGTGCAGATCTCTGAATATGCAAGAGTGAAGGTCTAGAGTAAGGGCTGTCTTCACTTTTCACTCCCTCCCTTTTTAAATGGAAGACCCAGGTACAATTGAAGCCAGTCTTCCAAAGGATACTGTTTCAAGGAGATTAAAGGCTGGTTACCAGTATCACGTCAAAATCGTATGAACTGGGCTAAAAATGTGCAGCTCTGTCCTCATGAGTGCTTAGGAACAGCTGTTCTGCATGTGCAGTAACTGTACAAAACAGTATTACATTCAGGGATTTCATGAAATGCTACGTAGATGTTCAGAGATTTTATGATGATCTTTTGTGGAATGACTTATCAACATTAACTGTGTAAGACGCATGCATGCAAATAATTTCCACTGATCACATTTCCTATTGAGACTTCCAGCTTAAGTAATCAAGGCAGACATCGTTTGCCACAGTCCATGCAGATTAATAAGAGATCGCTTGCTGCAGCTTGAGTCATGCAAAACCTAAGATGTATTCCATAAATTATCTAATGCTACTGTGAATGCATTTGTCGTGCTGCTTCCAGCACCAGCAGAGGCAACATCCATTTAACATTACACTATGGGATGCAAATTTAAACACATAGCTGCCTCCCATGTTTACTCCTGCCCACCGAGCAAGGCTGTTCATCAATTTGCCTGCAGCACAGTGTTGTGATGCAGGTGCTCTCTGCTTCTTCTTGCCCATCCACACCTCTAAACATGCCTTTTAGCTAGTTCCTCTGACAATCACACCTATCTAGTTATTTCTTAAGTGCTGAAGTTTAACACTTATAGTGCTAAACAGCACTAGTAACTTTACAGAACTGGAAACTGATTTCAGTAAGAGACGCTGAGAATGTGGGTTGCTAGTCCAGCTGTTGAACTGTCTGAATACACACAACAGTTTTGCTTTTGTTTCCAAGCAAGTGTTGATGATCTTCTGACGAAAAGCACTGTAGAAGTTTCTAAAAATACCACAATGCCGAACAGCCTTTCCCCTTTCCCTTCCAATCTCTTTAGACTGCTTTTTGTCATCAGCCTGCAAAATTACACAAATCAGTCAGCCCAGTCCTACTTAAATGATTCATAAATCCAATTATGTCTGCTTCTTTATATAGCGAGCTAGGCCCTAACAGATTCAACCTTCAGGATTAGAGGATGTGTAGGTAGCTGACCTCTGACTCTCTAACTGCTCACGGCATACATATGGTTCAAACACACAGCTCTACACTGCAGTGAAGGCACATGAATGACACAGTAATCTTAATCTGTCTTGAAGGTATTGGAAAAGCCACAAACACTCTTTAACAGCTGTTGCTGTGCGTAGATGTGAATCCAATGGAGGACCACCAAGATGGTGGGGGGACTGGAGCACTGATCCTGCAACCGGAGGGTTGTTCAGCTTGGAGAAATGACACTGTGAAGGTACCTAACAGCAACTCACAGACACTGACAAGAGGAGATCAAAGAGATGCAGCCAGCATCCTTAGCATAGTGGGAGGATAGGAGATAATGGAAAAAAGCTCGAACAAGTGAGGTTCAGAACAGATCTAAGGAGAATTTATTTTTCTACATGGAAATAGCCACGGACCCAGAGAAGCTCTGCTGTCTCTGACCTTCGAGCTTTCTGAACCGCAGCTGGGTAAATGCCTAAGCAACCCAGTGACTTTGGGCTGGTGAAGAGGCTGGGCTTGAAACCTCCTCAGGTTTCTTTCCTCATGAATGATTCCATCATTTCTGAGCTACTGCATGACTCAAGTGCCAGTGCCAGCTTAAAGCAGGGCAACACATTCATCATC
>VXAB01000018.1:206096-221512 GCA_013399175.1 Odontophorus gujanensis
TCCGTTTTTTTTTTTTTTTTTTTTTTTTTTTTTTTTTTACAACCTACACCTACAGATTTAGATATTTCACATCATAGACATTTCCTATCAACACAATTTAAAAGATATTGTTAGATTTGGAGGGTGAAGCTGCACAATTCTAAGCCAATTAATTTCGAATTCACAAAAGTAGAGAAGAATGTATTGTGACAGATGTTGTTATGTGATGAACAACTTAGGAAAAGCACTACAGAAATTAACAGTAGGAAGGATTGCAATATATAGCATATTTTTCTCAATAGTTTTGAATCTTTTTGGTCATCAATCTAGCAGATCTCACACAAACATTTCAGAGGTTTATTCTCCTGAAAAACAGCAAGACACTACTTGTTTGATGTTGCTACATCTTTGCAAAGAATGTGTGAATTAGTATACACATTAGCATAGAGACACTTAGCATCTCTATGCCCTTTACTTTTATTTTTTGATAAATAAAATCAAAAACAAAACAGCAGCACAGGAACAAGCTGAAGCATTTGATAACAAGCAGCAAGAAAAAACGAGTGGAGAGAATAAAGAAATATAGCCTCTATTTATTCTAAACATATCTGTATCTGCAGTGTTTTAAACTGCATGGCACCACCTTGAAAAGTACACTGATAACCAAATGAAACAGTGGGACATAATTTAGAGTGTGAGACAGGGATTTAGCAATGACTCTACCTGAGATCTTTTCTGTCATGATAAAGACAATTCACCAGTAGAGTAAGCAAAATTAAAACGCGCGTGCCCTAGAGGAAGCTTTTCACTTTCATTAATGTTAGAATCCATAAAAACTGTTATTAAAAAAAAAAAGTTATTTAAAAGAAATCACAACAAGATTGCACTGTTTTTCTCCTCAAACATATGTGAAAGCGCTCATCAACACTCAAAAGGACCTCTTCTTCACATTGAACTTGTCCATTTCATGGAGAAGGAGTGACATGAGCACATCCTGGTGGAACACTCATTTTGCTTACATCTCAGTCATTCCTCTATCCTTCGTGTTTCTTGACTACTTGCAAAGCAGTAAAACAATCTTGTGCATTTAGCAATCTATGTGCCCTCCCTCACTACAAGTCAAGCCCTACAACATCAAAAACTTTACCATGGTAATCAGTTCTCACAGCACAAATTAATTAAGACAGCGCAGTAAAGAAAACAAAGATCCCATTCTCATGGGGATCATTACACTTACTTAGAACACAACAAAAGAATATGGAGAATGCACAAAATGTAACATATGCATAACATTCTTGTTTGTTTTTTTCCTAATGCAGAGGTTAATTTAAAAAACAAAGCTTCAGAAAGCAGTTCTTCAGACAAATTAGTCCTTTCAGAGCGCTAAATGTCTGCCTCAAAGTTCTGCCTCTTCCTATCTTATTTATACTGGCAAACATCCTGCTGAGGAGTCTGTAAAGAAACAAAGCAGTTCTGCAGCCTTATTCAGTAATAGCACGGCCCCATCTTAGGGTACTGTGCCTACTTCTGGGTGCTGCTCTTGAGGAAAAACTAAAACTGGCTGCTGAGAATGCAAGGGAGAATAGAGAGCAGAGCCATCTGAGAGAAAGCAGATGGACACAGCCACCTTAATCATGCACTTGCCAGTCCCACAGTTCTTGGTAGGTCTCAAGTTGGGTGGCTAGACATAACTTCTGAAGCATTTTTTTCAGTGTGCATCTTTTTTTAGAAAGTGACCCTGGAATTCTGCTCTGAGTTGTGCTTGCTAGTACCCAAATTCCCTGATGTAAGGTTTGCATACCATACCAAGTGAAAGTTTTTCATCTCAAGGAAATATTGCTAGAGAGTCCGACTGAGACATTTCTGCCTATCTACACTTCACTGAAATTCTCACATCATATTTTCTGCCACACGGCTTCTGATGAAAACAGGGTTTCCTTGTTTGATATTTTATATAACTACATTTTATTTCTTTCTTGGTTTTTCTATCATGTCTTTAGAGTCTCATTACCTTTGGTCAAACATGAGGGCTGCTCCAAAAGTACTGCCTCCTGTTTGATTACGTTAGACCACAATGTCAGAGGTGGATGTTGGTGGAAAGGCAGCAGAGGCTGATCCTTCCTACCAGCGTTCTGTTACACACTGTTGCCACGTGACAGATGCCAGCAGAGGGGCACTCTGACAGAACAGCATCCGACACAGAAGTTCAGATGAGGCAAAAGTTTGTCACTGAATTCCATGCAGAAAAAATGGCACCCAGTATATTCACTGACACTTTCTGACACAGCTATGGAGACCAAACAGTGGATGTAAGCACAGTGAACCAGTGGATGGTGCATTTCAGCAGTGTCAGTGAAAGACAAACCACGATCCATACAGCCATGTAGGCTTTTCTTATGAGTGTGCTGTGCAGGCTTTTGTTAATCGCAAGCAAAAATGCATGGCTAATGGTGGTGACTATGTTGAAAAATAAAGATACGCATTTGCTTTATCAAACAGTGTTGCTGTACTCTTTGTATCTGTTGCAGTTTCCAAGGTTATAAATGGAAGGCATTACTTTCAGAGTAACCTACGTATATAACAAGTTAAGCAGGGTAACTGATACCCATTCTCCGAATAAATTACTAAACCACCTATAGCTATCCATCTCTCAACAGTGAAAACTAAGTCAATTTGTAGTTTTGCAATACCAGCCTAAAGATCATTTGCTCTCTTAGAATTGTCATCTGGCAATGACTTGGAAAAAACTAAGCACACTTTTCATATTCTCTCTGAAAGCACTTGAAAAAAGGTTTCAATTGCAAGGTTAAGACGCCAAAAGGATTATATTTACCTTGATGATGTACTATACAAAAATATGCAGCAAAACAACTCTGTGTGTGGCTATTTTGTTTCTCAGGACACTGTACTGAGTCACTAAGCAATTCCCATTAATTCTACCCTTTGTGCTTCAAGTAATTTATTTATTCCCAAACACATGCTGAATATTTATATCTTCTGAAGACATCACCATAGAATAAACCCATTCTTTAAGAACGTTTAGCAGAAATGAACTAGTCCAGGCCTGTGCATGATTATTTGCATAATTTTAGCACAATATTGAGTTCACTGCACAAGTCTCTCCTCCTCAGTCCTGTTATACATCATCAAGCAGTCAGTAAGCGTGCATATGTTCATTCTAAGTCACTAGAGAAATCCAGAAGAACAAGTTCTGTTCCAGTGTATTACTCTGTTGAGTACAGCTTCATAAAACTTTTCAAAAACATAGCTCTAAGAATGAATGGTATAGGTAGCACACAACAAAAAATTCATCATTTCAAACTAATGAGTGGTTCTAAGCAACATAACTTGACCAGTACCTTGTGAGGAATGTTGATTTTTGAGAGTTTTGGTCTGTTTGCAGTGAAGTACTTCGTGCGTGATGTACAGCTGTGCTCCCAGTTCCACTCACAAGGAGACGGCAGTGCAGCAGTCTGTTCCCTGAAAAATAAAGTCTCGTTTCAGTTATGTACAATCACAACAGAGTGATCGAAAGCCTGGGACAGCTAGGTCCTTGAGATAAAGAAGATATATTTTCCTGGTTAGTTTGGCATGTTTTAGCTTTCCTAGCAGTCAGGTTGAAACAGTGCTCAAATAAAGGAGATAGCCATCAATATTTACATTTGCAGGAGTGCTACAAACTTCAAGTCAAGCAGTAACCCCCATCAAACAACTGCACAGGCCTGCACACAAGGGAAAAAGGCATTTTTGCAAGCAAAATAAGGTACAAAGAAGCACGATCATTTTCCTCTTGTTGCTCTTGCACTCTCCACAAGGCATTGTGGCTTTTAATTTTGACTTAGTCTGACTGTACAGAGTTAAACTAGTAACGACATTCTATCTTGAGCATAACCTTGGTAAGAACAAATACCTATATTTCAGTTACTACAGCTGGTAATTTAACAGCTCCCACCTGCCAGCTGCAACCTCACTGCCTACTCCTTCCCTGCCAAGGACTGCTCAGCTGGCCTGCATTAACCTCCTTTAGCACAAGCAGTATTTTAGCTTCCATTCACCATCTCTGTTAGAGTGCTCCTCCTCTCCCAACCCCTTGTCATAGCCCTTCATTATCCTGGTAGGAGAACAGAAAAATGAATGGTTTGACTGCAGTGAAGGGCAAGCTTTTAACAGAAATACAAAGTCACTCATTAGAACCTTTTCCCCCCTCAATACCCCTTGATTGTCTTAATTCCTCTCAAAGAGAAGATTTCTAAAGAGTCCCACTGTCAAAGATACAGTCAGACTTGCCTAAAGATGCTGACTTGCAAGCATGTTGATTGGCTGTTTTTTGTCTGTTTGTTTTTTTGCTTTAAGTAATTTCTTTGGGTTATTTTTAGGTTAACAGTCCCTAGCTACTTCTGGATAGCAGAAAAGCTATAAGAAACACTGAAATCATTCTGCAGAACTTTCCCAATTATCTCTACAAGTCTACACATTTTACTGACATATCTTGTGTATGGCACCCGCTTTTCCCCTGAGTACAATCAAAATGAGCTCCTAAATTCAAAAAAGGACGCTCTAAACTTCTAAGATTTTCTTTAAGACACATTTAGTCTCATTAACTTCAAAACTTCACAAATACAACCACCTGCTCAGAGTTTACACTGTGAAGATAAAATGTCATTGTCCCTCTCTTCTGACTATTCCAGCATGAAAACATCTTTCTCAGAAAAGAAAAAGCTACTTTTTTTTTAACAAGGTAGGATTTCATGAAGCCACAGAACAAAACAGTACTTAGTATGGATTTCTATTATCAACAAAGAGCAACAAGATCTATGCATTACAAACAAGCATCAGCGTTAGTGTTCCGGTCTTCATAGTTCCAGGCTGTATGCAGAATACTACTCTTTTGGAAGCAGCGGGAAAGTTACACAAGAAAGCTGAAATCACGTCACCATTAATTCATAATTTGACACCATGTGAAGACATCCATAATTATGAAAATCCATCTGTCACAGAAATCACATCACCATTCCAAGTAAAAATGGAAATAGGAAAATATGTTTTCTAATGCCTTTGACATGGAAACGCAAACAATTGCCTTAGCAAAATAATATATTTTCCTTTCAAAACTTTCAGGTGATAGCATTGGACCTAGCACCATACTCCAATGTTAATTTTTACCTTAGGTGATAATTAAGTGTAGTAAAGGAGGAAGTTAGGAATGCACCTGAATGCGCATAGTGAGCAGTCATCAGATGAGGACCTCTACACTAATACATTCAGTATCAGCTTTGATAAACCATTTCATGGTGTGAATTTTTACACACACACTTTTAAAATGCCTATTTTGACTTTTTCTGACATGAACTTGACAGAAGTTGAGTGATAATATGACGATAGCAAACTGAGTTATTAATTGACTTATTCCTATTGCACAGAGTAAGCTGTCTGCAACCATAAAAAGATCAGTGTTTTTCTTTCTTGAACTTATTTAACTTTGCAGCAATTACTGATTACTAGTCTTTAGCTTCCTGAAAGATTGAATGAAAATATAACAGGATCCCTATCACAGTCCAACAACAACAGGTTTTCTGCTTTTGAGAAGCAGTCAGAATACCAAATCCAGACGTAAGCCAAATACATCTTAAACAGCTTGGAATTCCAAATGTTTACAACAATTATATCAACTAAACCTCCCAGCGAAAGGAGGGAGACGCCTGATTAAGAACACTGGAAAGAAAAACAGAGATTAACAGGATATTGCATTGTATTTTTTATAGTGATGCTCAGCAGTAGATGAAAGCTAAGCAACTGCATGCTTGAGTCACAAAATAAAAAATAAAAGATGTTGCCATTAGTTAGTTCCATTTTTGGACTGCTTGTTTCAAGCTGTGTCTCTGGGCAAACAAAACCCCTTGAAAACAAAGAGGAATTCTTTAAGAATATACCGTTGCTTTCCAATGCATTTCCTCAACGTATTGAGAGCAATCATATAAACCTTTTGTCAACATATAAAGAGTGGATGCAAAATTCAAAGAGATTGGCTTGTAGATAACACACGTGAAACAATCAAAGGAAGTCACAGACTAGGACACTTCACCATCCCATGCCAAGTGCACTGTACTAAGAATCCCCTTCAACAGGCAAATTTTAACAACAACAAAAAGCCCAACTATTCTTGAAAATAGTATCAGAACCATAGGAACAACTTGCATAATTCATGCTGGTATGTCTGGAAACTGTTAGCACTGATGTATTTGCTAGACTACTTGTTATGGGCTTGGTGATACAACTGAGAAATCATCTTGTGCTTTGGGTTGGAGTTGTTTTCACTGTCACTGTCACGAGTAGAGGAAGTGCTCGTGTGGAAAAAATTACAGAATAAGCATGCATCAGTCATAGATTAATATTCTTATTTTAATTCAATCTTCTCTTTGAAATCTTGCTTGCACAAAACTATCCCAAACCAGTAGAAATGAGCCTCATCTTTACTCTTGAATGAAAGCCTCCTGCACTCTGTGCTGTGTCTTAAACAAAGCAACATTTTAACACAAAACCAGGTAAGGGACTAGAAGGGCTATGAAGATACCAGTCAATTGCAGCTACTTGTAGAGGGGCAGGTGGGCTAGAAAAATAATCAATGTCCTTTTCACGCTATCAATTTTTGAGGAAAACGCTGATGAACAAGGGTTTCTGAAACCTAATACTGAGCTGAGTGGCAGAAGGCAGCTCCCTGCTTTGCTTTTAAACAAAACAGAACACTCTGGCTTTCATAGTTTGGATATTTAATAGTCTTTGCTGATTTATCTTTTAACAACTAAAACTTTACTTCAGGAAAACAGTATTCCTAGGTATGAGGAACTCTTGCTTCGTAGCAGAGAAGGAAAGATGCACACATGTGGAAAACTGCTTTTCTTTTCCACTTTTAGGAACTGCTAGTTCTCCCATGGATAAGAGTACACATTTTCTCAAAAAGGGCAGTGGGGTGAGTGGATGGACACACACATAGCAGATTTAGCAGTAAAAGCTGCAAACATAGAACAGCAACTATTTTTCATTCTGTTCTGGAGCATATTCTTCACTTGGGAATAACACCTTCTAATTATTCTGGTAGCTATGGACAAAAAGTACAAAGAAATCTCTAACAAAACCACAGCATTTCACTACACTTTCAGGAGACAGACCGCACTACAGATACAAAAAAAGATTACCTGTTTGAATGACACACTTCTTTTCTAATGAACAGTTTTCAAATTGCAAGGCGAGTGCAAGTTTTCCTGTTGTTTTTCCCTGATAACATTTTCACACTTACCCTGGATGTTGCCACAGGTTTGCATGTCTACCCTCAGGAAGCAGCTCTCTCTTGTTAAGGGGAGTAATTCCTATTGCTGCTTCTAAAATAGTTATATATTTCTTGTAGCGCATCCTGCCTCTCTCAGCAGCTAAGTTATCATCCAGATGCAGATTCTGCAGCTGAAGTCATGCCTCTTCACTTATCTGAAATGNTTCTTGAAAATAGTATCAGAACCATAGGAACAACTTGCATAATTCATGCTGGTATGTCTGGAAACTGTTAGCACTGATGTATTTGCTAGACTACTTGTTATGGGCTTGGTGATACAACTGAGAAATCATCTTGTGCTTTGGGTTGGAGTTGTTTTCACTGTCACTGTCACGAGTAGAGGAAGTGCTCGTGTGGAAAAAATTACAGAATAAGCATGCATCAGTCATAGATTAATATTCTTATTTTAATTCAATCTTCTCTTTGAAATCTTGCTTGCACAAAACTATCCCAAACCAGTAGAAATGAGCCTCATCTTTACTCTTGAATGAAAGCCTCCTGCACTCTGTGCTGTGTCTTAAACAAAGCAACATTTTAACACAAAACCAGGTAAGGGACTAGAAGGGCTATGAAGATACCAGTCAATTGCAGCTACTTGTAGAGGGGCAGGTGGGCTAGAAAAATAATCAATGTCCTTTTCACGCTATCAATTTTTGAGGAAAACGCTGATGAACAAGGGTTTCTGAAACCTAATACTGAGCTGAGTGGCAGAAGGCAGCTCCCTGCTTTGCTTTTAAACAAAACAGAACACTCTGGCTTTCATAGTTTGGATATTTAATAGTCTTTGCTGATTTATCTTTTAACAACTAAAACTTTACTTCAGGAAAACAGTATTCCTAGGTATGAGGAACTCTTGCTTCGTAGCAGAGAAGGAAAGATGCACACATGTGGAAAACTGCTTTTCTTTTCCACTTTTAGGAACTGCTAGTTCTCCCATGGATAAGAGTACACATTTTCTCAAAAAGGGCAGTGGGGTGAGTGGATGGACACACACATAGCAGATTTAGCAGTAAAAGCTGCAAACATAGAACAGCAACTATTTTTCATTCTGTTCTGGAGCATATTCTTCACTTGGGAATAACACCTTCTAATTATTCTGGTAGCTATGGACAAAAAGTACAAAGAAATCTCTAACAAAACCACAGCATTTCACTACACTTTCAGGAGACAGACCGCACTACAGATACAAAAAAAGATTACCTGTTTGAATGACACACTTCTTTTCTAATGAACAGTTTTCAAATTGCAAGGCGAGTGCAAGTTTTCCTGTTGTTTTTCCCTGATAACATTTTCACACTTACCCTGGATGTTGCCACAGGTTTGCATGTCTACCCTCAGGAAGCAGCTCTCTCTTGTTAAGGGGAGTAATTCCTATTGCTGCTTCTAAAATAGTTATATATTTCTTGTAGCGCATCCTGCCTCTCTCAGCAGCTAAGTTATCATCCAGATGCAGATTCTGCAGCTGAAGTCATGCCTCTTCACTTATCTGAAATGCCGCTTTTCAAAACATGCTGCAAGTTTGAAGCTTTCTCCCCCTCTCCCAGGCTTGGAGAGTTAGTGAGAGAAAAAAAAGAAACAAAACAAAACAAAGAAAAACTCCTGCCGGATTCCCCTGAAACGTCATTGTTACATAATTCAATCTTTGAATAAGACACTAATGAAAATGATTGAAGAGACAATCACGGTTCTAAGCCTGGCCGGATAATGCACACTCTCCAATTGACTAATCCCTTGCTAAATCTCTGCTGCCTATAATCTTCCAAGTACTAATGGAACACTAGGTAACTTCTCATCAAATGACAGAGATCTGCACTGAAAACTTGAGACTATTTTTTTTTTGTTCTTTTCTTTCTTTTTTTTTTTTTTAAGATACTGGGGAAGACAGTGAGCTTTTCAACTTTTTTCCTCAGCACCAAGAAAGCACTGGAAGTGAGATCCAAACTGTTCAAAACTGGCATGGAAAAACTTCCCCTTCCTTGACTTGTGACAGAATTAAGAAAGCTAAAGACTCCATTAGGATACCTACTAGCCATTCTGTTGTGCCTCACACAATGCCAAAAGCCACTAAGTATAACAAACTTGTTTTAGCTACGAGATAGGTGGCCTTATACCTTGCCTACAAAGGTGGAGATGGATGGAGAAGCAGAAATAACAGCGATGTGTCAGAAATGCTGCAGCACCTTCAAACCACAGCAGACTTACGTGATTGCAAAAAGACCAACTAAGGAACTGTTTTAATACTATCCAGACCCCAACATGGTGAAAACAAATGTTTTATATATAATTTTACCTATATTACTACACAGGTGCATAATATTTGTATGGAACTACTAGAAGAACAGGTGGGACAGAGACTTTAACTACAACATACAAAACATTCAGAAATTAATGAATTACTTCTGCAGGTCCAAAAAAAGCACTTAACTACAACAACAAACATCTGTACAGAAAGTATTAAGAAGCTTAAGAAAGTGAAGTGCTACTACAAGTCTCTAAGCATAGCTGACGTCATTAAGCTTGCATGCATCTTAACTTCTGAGAGCTTTGGAGGTCTATTGCAAAAGCAGAACTGACTGGGGAGGGAAAAGATAGGAAGTAGGCAGTTCTTGACATTTCCACTTTGCCAAGAACCTTTTAAATGCAATAGCCTATGTTAATACACAATTTTACTAAACATAAAGACATTCTGATACAAACCAATCTTCCATCCAAGTCAGTTTTGTTATCGACACCATTATCACTACAATTTCTTCTCCAAAATTTTGGTTCTATTTCTTTCTGTTCTCTGTATATTATAAAGTTTTCCCTCACAGACCTAAGGAAGAGACCTTTCTTGGAAAAATTTCCCCACAGTGTTTTTTCAGAGATTGGGTCCTTAGCAAAGTCTGAAATCCATTCAGTGCACCTCTGGTCCACCTTTTGTTTCTCTAGGGAAAGACTAACAGATCCAACTGAGCATGTGCCCCACAACTAGCCATGTGCAAACCAAACTCACACAAGATACATAAGTTACTCCCGAGGAATTTTGGCTATCTAGAGCTAGTAAAGGCTGACGCAGTTTACCAACTTCCTTCAACTTTATTTGAAAAAGAAATTCAAAGCTACTAGTACACCCATTGTTAACAAAGGTCTACTTTTGCAGAGCAAACAAAAGATACTTTCATCCATTGTGTCCTGAGGAATATCATTCACTTCCCTTCTTCCAACTTGGTATTTTTTTCAGGACGAAAGAATGAGTTTTATTGAAAGGACATTAAAAATGTCCCTAACTGGACACATACATACATACAAGTAAACAATCTAAGAACTAATCTGTTAAAAAAAAAAGAAAAAAAAAGGATTTGTATCAACTTTAGGAACTCGTGGCCCTCAGCCTTATCCACACAGATAACATCAAGAAGCCGCCTAGCTAGAAGTTCAGCTAAAAAGATTACTCGGTTACTCAGTGTATTTGTACTCTGCCAACCTGCTCCCCATGGATTTCACATTAATTACTACTTACTTCACAAATAAAGAATATCCAGTAACGTGAATTTCTAATAAATTGATACAATGCAGTGTGGCAGTATATCAAAGCTTGGAACACTCGTCTCAGTCTTATCAAGATACACTACCTATAGGGAAAAAGGACCCGTGAAAATTGTTAGCTTCTCCTAAATTTGTTTCAAGTCTTCCATTCCTTTCTGTGCTTCCTTAGCTGAAGCAGAGAAACAGAAAGTCTGAGGGGCAGTGATTTCAACTTTGCAAGAGCAATTCAGAAGTCAGCATATTTTCATTCACGCTCTAGAAATTACAGACTCAACTACAGTGGAAAGCACAATGTGTTTCAGGGAAAGGGGAAAAAAAATGACAAAAACACCTTTCTGCATTGAAGGAGCACTTACAAGATCAAAGCAAAAGCTTCCTTTTATTGTAACCCTTGACGGATGAAAACAGGAGTCATACTCTCTTAATGGGGCACAGAGCATGCTTCTTGTAAAAACTGATGACAGACGCATGATCACATCCTTCACTCACTTCAGACTCAACTCCAAAGAGACCATAAATGCCCAGTGTAGAAAAAAATAAAAAAATATTTTCAGTCTTTGGAAAGTGAGAATCCTGTTTTTCCCCTCATCTCTCAACAGCAAAAAATCTCTCCAACACCTACAGAGCAAAGAATTCTGCCTTGGAGCAAGCAAAAAACCAAAGGTCTTCTCCTACACACTTATTCTTGTGTGACAAGAATAGCAACAGCTGACAATTTTTAACCTGAGGAGCACTAGTGTTTTGTCTGGACCATACAGATAAGAACAGCATGGGAAACAATCAGTGCATGTGTAAAGCTACAAACAGTCTTGAGGCAAAGTACCATCAAGGTTCAAATTTTGGGAAGTGAGGAAGCAATTTCACAGAAAGAGGAGGACTTGAAAACTTCTTTCACACAGCTTCAGTGACTGAAACCGCTTCTGACCCCTCCCTAGAGAGCATCCCTTGCCCGAACAGCCCATATGTTCCTGGAGATTCTCAGAATCAGCTTATACAGAGTTGTGCTAAGGAGGCTAGAGACACCAGTAGTCAAATCTGCTGGCTATTAAGCAGAGCTAGATGATGAAGCAGATGTTAGAACAGAGAGAGCAAGCAGGACTACAGACAGTCTTCCTGTCAACAGCGACATTCAGGAGAGATTTATCCGTTTTCTCCAATGATTTCCCTTTTTTTAAAAGGCTGAACAAACAGATGAAGCTTTGGTTAATATGACACCAGGCACTGCTCAGGACAGTTTATCAATACAGTGGGGGCTGCCGCTAAAGAATTAGTTTGCTGTGCCAGAATGACAACAGAAGGGTTTCGTCAGAAGTATTACTGAGACAGTGAGAGGAAAAATAAATGTCCAAAATACCTGAGGTCGTGCTTGGCTTCATGGAAGAACAGCCACCTCCAACCTGTGATCCTGTAACTGATATTTCATGTGTATGGAGACTGCACCTGAGATAACGTGTGCTTGTAAGAAATACATTTCTCAAAAGCAGTTAATTGTTGGGGCAAAAGAAGCAGCGAGAACAGAATGGAAAAGAAAAATCAGAACAAAAAGACGTTGTCAGACGGGCTTCTGCCTTTTTCCTCACATACTTCTTACTACTGACCCTAACATCACATCACACAGCATTTTTGCCATATGATGTTATACATGCGGAAATACAGCACTAATGAGTTTCATCCTCTCCACAGCTCCAGATTAGGAACTGCTGTTATCTCTGAGGTTCCAACACTCCGATACACAATGACAACCTGACCTAAATTCAGGAAGCCTTGGGTAGCTCATGTTTCCTAAAACAAAACATGCAGCTCATGAATATACAGCAGGGTAGATGGCATATAAGATAGCAGACATAGCTCCCACAGCTCCCCGATTTTCTAAGCACGGGTCATGAACACTGTAAGTAAATTCAACAGATGTGAGAGTCACCTAGTGCTAGACAGAAAGGAGTCAGCACACTCTGTGTTCTCACTTGAAACCTAACCTGATATAAAACAAAAACACTAAAAACCAATCCGAATGACATAGTTTAGGTAGTAAAGTGACCTGCAGTGGTCCTCGCAGCTGGATGAAGCTGCTCCATTCCCACACTACAAGCAGTGCCTCTATTAATTGTGCAACATTTAAAACAAAACTAACCTCAGCTTTGACTATGAAATGCAGGCTTTGTTTGGGAAACAAACAAGTAAATAAAATTAATTAATCGCAGCAAGTAATAAACCATGATTTACCTATTCACAAAATAAATACATACTTCCTGAAGTGTGACAGAGCTCTAGGGATAGCCTTAGTACTGGTTTAAAAAATAACAACTGTTAATGGAAAAGAGGCTCAGGGGACAAGAAGCAAGTGTGTGCTAGAAGGGAGAAGGTGTATACATCTGGCACAAAGCTGCTCTTCCTGAGGATAGATTCACGTAGTTGAGAAGAGCACCCCACAGTTCCACAGCTCCGTTCTGACAGAAGGATCAGGGACAGAAATCCAGGTAGAAGTGAAAGAGAACCTGAGGACTTCTCTGGGAACTCCCGAACAAATTGGAGTATGTTGCCATGGGGCTGAAACCAAACCTTTACTGTGACAGGTGACATGAACTGGTGTGCTTAAGTCACCGTGGTCATGAAAGCCACCAACACCCACTGTGGTGCGGCTGCCCTTCAGGCAACTCCACACTCCCAGGCATTTTCCACTATGAAGCAAGACCCACATTAGAACACAGACCTACAAACTGCGCCCTTCAGCCTCACTGCCATGTTTACTTTGCAAATCAATGGTCTCATTCCATTTTTGAGAAGCTCTCTGAAGTTGGTAGTTCGCTGTAATTTGGTGGTTGGGATTCACAGGCCTTAATGCAGCCGATGTCAATGATCAATGTCTGATTTAATGCGTTCTTCCTCCCCCCACCCCCCCCCCCCCCAACCCATAAACGCACATTTTCATACCTGTTTTAAAATAAGCCAGACAGGAAAGTCTCCAACTTCAGCAAACTGTGCCAACTACATACTGTGTCACTGCTTTCTTTTCCCCTTTGTTGGAAGGACTGGTGCCAGGATTGCTACAAAAGCACGAAACTGATGCAGCGGGGCCTGATGAAAGTTACACTGTCCTTGAGACTGTAGTAGCAATCAAACATAGCAGTCTTGTAACAGGAGATTTCCCACCCTCACAAGGAAGCGCAGGGAACAGACACTGCCCGTGGCTGCAGGCACACACAGACACTGCCTGTCATCTGAATTCCCACCAAGATAAAGGCTGCTCTGAAGCAGCCCTGGAATATTTTGTCATTCCCCACTCAGGGAATATCATAGTTTAGAAAAAAATCTGATGCTTTTACACATCTGGATTTTATAAAGGTGCAGCAACACATCTCTTTTTGGGAGCCATGTCAGTGCCTGTACATTTAATTGCTAAGAAAGATTTCCCGGTTGTCTTTACAGACATCAAACCAGGAAAGGGGGGATTAAGCAATCAGAACAGCTATCAGACATTTAATTACTCCAGTGCTGCAATTCTGAGGAGCTCTGCAGAGTTCACAGCCCACACAGAATGCTGGGATCACCCCGGCCCCCTGCAAAACCACCCCACGAGGGACACGCAGTCACTGCACCACCAGGAAATACAGCGCTGAGGGCATGGAGAGACTTTGCATATAACAGTCTGTAAGCAATTATAACAGTCAGCTCACCTGCAAGTCAAAGACATGCAGAAAGCTTCCTCTGGAGCCCGACAGAAGCTTTTGTAAGCACTAGACTACACCGAGTACAAACCTCCCCATCTCTAAACGGCACACACAGCAGCTCCAGCTCTTTTCGGGAATGTTGATGGCCTATAAACGGGCACACGCAAACTTCTTGTGCTAATGCAGCCCCTTGCCACCCAGACCCTCGGGAGCTGGCAGGTGCTGCTGCTGGAGGAGCTTCTCGGAGCCTTCAACCCTGAACGCCTCGCTTTTATCAGGCACACCGCGTGCGGCCGCTGCTGTTTTATTTTCTCCTGAATCACGGACCTAAATAACTACCTCGAAAATCAAATCTGGTTGCACAAAAGAAAAGCAAAGTCATCCCAACGCGTCGCTCTGCCGCTTTCGACGGCTGCGTCCAGAGGTTCAAGGGAAGCCCTTTGGTGGCCCCTACCGGAGCGCGGCCGCGAGCCATCCCCCACGCTGCCCGCAGCCGCCGCGTCCGAGCGCAGGAAGTCACCGAGGGATACCGGAGACGGACGGAGACCCCGCGGGAGCGGAGGCTTACAGACAACCCGCAAGGAAGAGCTCCACTGATGATCCCCGCGTACTCAAAGAGCACGCGCTTTCTCACCCTGAAGGAACACCGAGACGGAACGGGTGTGAAGCAGGGGCACGCCGCAGGGCACGCGCCCGAGGGGGCGGCCGCAGCACCGCCCCGGCCCGACGCGGGGCCGGCTCCTTTGTTTCACGGCTCCGCTAACTCGAAACTCGCCGTGACCCAGTTAGCCGCAGCGCGAGGCACGGCTGGAATCCACTCAGGATGTGCCAACAGAAAGACTTGAGGAATTTCGCCTAAAACAAAGGCAGCCCCAACCCCGCCGTCGCGGCTCGGCGCCTACCGCGTCCCGCCCCTG
>VXAB01000018.1:221995-305411 GCA_013399175.1 Odontophorus gujanensis
GGGACGGGGCGGGCAGCGCAGCGCAGCAGGAGCGCCGGCCCGCCCCGTCCCTGCGGTGCTTCAGGCTGGAATTCGGCCGGCATCAGCTTTCTGCCGTCCTGCTGCAGAAAGGAGGAGGAAGGCGAAACCGAACAGCCCGAGCAAGATTCTTTGGAGTCGTATTTCTGCCGCGTGTCACCAAGAATCCCTTATCTCCTCTCGCCATGAGAGCTTCACTAAAATTAATCTGTGAAACAGAACCGGCTCGGAAGACCCTTGGCACCGCGCCATTCGCCCTTTCTCAAGGGCAGGTGGTTTTGGCTAAATATTCCAGATTCCCGGAGCATTCCGCACTCGTTTCGTTCTCGCTAGGTTTGTTTGCACATGGAGCCTCAGACAGAAACCGAGATAAGGAAAGGCAAACACCGCTCCTCGCCCAGGCGCTGGACTTTGGATGGAGGCCGGGGAGGGGGCGAGGCAGAGAGCCCATTTTATTGACAGCACATTGAAACTGGACTCAAATGTTACTTATTTTCAAAAGAAAAACTGGTAGCTGTAGTTAATAATTAACGTGCCTCTGCATGCAGTGACCACAGCACGCTGTATGCTCTAAACAGCAAAAACAAATGAGGAAAAGGGCCTAATTCAGCAACTTGATGTTTTCCATCAGCTCTTGAGAAGCTCTGCTATCAGTAATACCACAGAAGCCCAAATCAAAGCATTAAGGAGTGGAAATGTGGCCTGACACCCAGGCATGCCACGTTATTTGGTTTATCCAGTGTCAGGTGTCTTTTTTCCTTAATGAATATTTTAAAACTTCATCTGTTCATTCTTTGTATCTTTTTACTGTCCTGAAGTTACTCTGGCAACCATGGCTGCATGATGCTCAGTGCTGGTATGTCCCGAAGGGGAGAAACGCTACTGACTTAACTATATTCCCCAGAGGTGCCACAACATGACAGCAGCTTGCCCCTGGTCTCAGTGTCCTGTCAACACCACCACCCATTGGGTACAGCTAATCTCTTCCTGATTGTCTTCCTCCCCTCCCATGCTTCCTCTTTATTTTGAATGTTCTTCTAAGTATTCTTGCAGGCATCTCTTCCTTCCAAGGACTCACTCCTGCAGACTCCCACACATTCCAGCACTGGTTAGTACAATGATGGAGTTCAACCATTAACTGAAAGCTGAAAGTTATTAAACTTGATTCACCCCCACACCAATCCCCATCCCCTACTCACCTATGAGTTCTTTGGATCAGGTCTATGTCCCATTTCTGAAGCTGCCCAAGGACTTCAGGAATGTTAAAGAACAAGACAAGTTAACATATGGGACAACCATGCAGAGAGGAGATCATATTGCTTAAGAGTTACCACAATCAGAAAGGAAACAAGCAAGAAACACCAGCCAAGCATTTAGGCACGTAACTCATGTTACAGCCACGACAGATGGAAAGCAGTTGTGGCATGTGTAACTCTGCTACCTGAATGTACCAGAGGACTCGCTGGTGCAGAGGAAAGAAATACTGAGATGTTCAGGTTGTAGGACAGGAGCAAACACTATCATCAACTGCAGAAAGGGTAATTAGCTGTTGGAGAAAACTCTGATACACCTTAAAAAAAACAACACACCTCACTTTCTCACGAGTATTCGGTAGATATACATCCAGATGCCATTATTTATTTTTCAAAAGCACTCTACATGTTTTTTCCAACCGAGGATGAAGCAACTATTTTGTGGGGAAAAAGCTATCAGCAACACAATTATTAACTGTCTGTAATGAATCATAGAATCATAGGGTCTGGAAGGGACCTCAAGAGATCACTGAGTCCAACCCCCCTGCCAAAGCAGGTTCCCTACACCAGGTCACACAGGTAGGCGTCCAGTTGGGTCTTGAATATCTCCAGAGAAGGAGATTCCACAACCCCCCTGTGCAGCCTGTGCCAGTGCTCCGTCACCCTCACCGTAAAGAAGTTCTTGTGCACATTCGTGCGGAACCTCCTGTGCTGCAGTGAGCACTAATGAGTCTCAAAGGATTTTCTTTCAGCTCTTCCTTTTCAGAGAAGTGAAGAAATGACTGACATGACATCGGGTTTGTAACTGTGGAGCGATCTGCTAATATAGGTAAGTTACAGAAGTAAAAAAAAAATACTATGGAAGACTTATTTGTCTTTGGGCAATGTAAGTGACATCAGGATTACAACTCCTCCCGTGCCTCCACTCTCAGGCACGATGGCTGTTTGAGGCCTTGCCCTAACTTAGAATTCTGTACCAGTATTAGAGCAGAAGTGAGTCATGTCCTATGATTCATTCATTCTGTATACGTGGATAAGAATCCCTCCTTCTATCTCACAGATGCTATTTATCTTTCCCAGTTAGATTGAATTGTACTGTTACTCAGCTAGCAAAAACAAGGAAGCAGTTTGCATAAATAGCAGTAGCACCAGAGGAGAAGGGGAAGGCATTTCAAACGGGAAAGCTGAAGTGCTCTTAGAAAAGCCACCCTGATTGGCCATGTCCTGCATAGAATCTTTCAGCATTTTCAGAAACACTAATAATTCAACCTGATGTGCACAACTGCGGTCTTTACCATCACACGTAGAAATAACACCCTCACACAGTGAATTCTATATGTAACTTTATCTTCGTGTACACAACTGTATGAGGGAGCTCCAGGTTGACCTGATAGCGGCCTTTCAGTATCTAGATGGGAGCCACAGGAAAGAAAGGGAGATTCTTCAGCAGGGTCTGTGGTGATAGGAATAGGGAAAACAGCTTCAAGCTTAGAGAAGGTAGATTTAGGCTATGTACAAGGAAGAAGTCTTCTACAGTGAGAGCGGTGAGGAACAGTTCGCCTAGAGATGTGGCTGATGCCCCATCCCTGGAGACTTTCAAGGTGATGCTGAACCAGGCCCGGGGCAACTTGACCTAGCTGTGTGTGTCCCTGTTCATTGCAGGGGAGTTGGAACAGGTGACCCTTAAAGGTCCCTTCCAACTCTAAGGATTCTATGATGATGAAAGGGCATGGAGAATGAACCTCAAAATATGAATCAGATTCATACTGAAGACTAAGTTGCATGCAAATTACTTAGGAAAGTAATTTTTAGAAAAGTCAGTCAAAAAAATAATTAGACAAGTTATATGTGATTGGGCAAAGGAAGAACCAGGAAGAAACATCCCTGATTCTCAGATTAGGCAAAGAGCATCTTATCCAGGTCTGTCTAAATAGCTTTTGCAGTTACTAGGAGATTGATCAGAATACCATCACTTTCCATGTGCTTTATTTTTTTACAAAAGTTCTAAATTCAAATAGCAAAAAGGTATTTTGTTTTAGCTTTCATTTGAGGAAAAAAAAAAAACTATATACCAGTTGCTAGTCATCCAGTAGTTTCTATTTCAGATAAAACTCTCCTTTTCTTACTTTAATTTAAAAACATGTAACAGCTTGCACAATTTACATGATCACTGTCTGTGCAATCAGGTCATGATTGTGGTGCTCCAAGGAAATAGTACTCTCTATTTAGTTCACAGGGAGAGATAGTTGGTAACGACATATACTTCAAATGCAAGCGCGGGGCAATGATGCTATCTAGAATTAATAACACTTGTTAAATTCTAGATAGCCAAAAGCATCAAGACAAACTAATCAGAAATGTCCCAATGAGCAAGGAGAAAAGTAACTCGCATTGAACAATCTTACACCATATACTTATAATACAGTGAAAAAAACATTGTTATCTCAATAATCGGTCAACAACTGTGCTTCCATTCCAAAGGCAATTAAAAATAGTGAGCAGCAATAATGCAGCACTACAAGTGCTAAAGCATTCTTGAGGTGCAAAAATGTGTAAAAGGTTTTAAATACTTCTACGTCGTATCATGGTGAAAATCCAAGCCCGCTTACTTAAGAAATGCAGCAGTGCAAATTTTTGCCAGCATGACACAATCTCCATTTACCAACTAAAACACAAGCAATTACATCTTTTTGCTCTATGAAGAGTAGAAACAGGTAGAGAAAAAAATCACAGCATAAGAATAAAGTATTGGCAGAGAGACTGCTGCACAGCTTAAACATTGGACAGAAGCCTTTTTGATTCACATGATCCTTACAAACACACAGACCTGTAGGTAGTTAAGCTCAGAAAAATATCCCCACGTCAAAGAATCCAGAACTTGGAGCAATTAGCAAGTTCTTCAATACTGAGAGAAAAGTTATGTCTACCTCACAAAATATGAGTTTTCTTCTGCCACAGTCATTTTCTTCATGATATGCTCAGTTTGACTCTCCTGCATTATTTACTTGCAATAACAGTAAAACCTCATCAACAGCTGCAAATTGTAATGCATTACATCATAGTACCATAACTTACATCATTGTGACTCACAGACATTTCTTGCTTTGGCTTAGTATCGCACCAAAAGAAGTTTGGCTTTTGTGCACCAGTCAGAGGTCACCTGACCCCAGTCCTTCCATCCAAACAAGACTGCAGGCAGCTGACATCAGCTGTAAGAAAGTAGAAAATGCAGTGATGGGAATGGACACCTCATCTACCTGTACTGCACAGATACACATTCAAGCTGCATCAGAGAAACTCAGACTGAGCACAAGAGAAAAATACGTTATTTTCATATTGTTGCACATGGCGACATCAAGAAAACAACAACAGAAATAAGCTCAGGTATTCAGAGACCAAAGAAGTGCTTGTGGTTAAAGTCTTTAAATTTCCATGAGGTAGAACATCGTCAAGTATCTTCTTTTCCAGAATACATTAAGCAGGAGAAATCCAATTTAGTTTTTAATGCTGCTGAAAGTTCTTTTGATAGCAGTTCATGAAGGGATACTCTATCATGAGAATACACCCAGTTCCGTCCAGTCCAGTCATAGCGCTTGGGCCCACTGGAAAGCAAAACACATGCTGTGAGTACAGGCTATTCACAGGGAGATGCTGGAGGCGTGTATTTATAATGTAACCCAGAAAGTGCCCAGAAAGAGCGTGAACATGGATGTGCGGGAAGTGGAGCAGAAAAGGCCAGAGCTGCCAGCAAGTGCTGTGCCATCCAAGAGACTTATGTGAAAGGTGACAAGATGTACCAGTTGCTCCAAGCTGACACAAGCTCCTTCGCTGCTTCTTTTTAGCACTAGTCACCCCCGTCTCCTCCCTCACCCACATAACTCCCCCATATGCAACTATCGTTGAGGGATGTTTGCGTGAGGCTAAATTAATGCTGACCTTCGTAGCCACCTATTTCTCCACATCTGACACAGAAGCAGTGATTGAAAGATGCTCACTACTGCTAACATTAGCTACAGGAGCTAAGAAAAGAGAAAGGAATAAAAGTTCAGCAGAGAGAAACAGATGAACCATCACTCTTATGCTTGGACTTGAGCTCAAGATAGGAAAAATGCTGCAGAACTCACACAACCTGCACACAAGGTCTGCAAGAAGACAGGCTGTTCCTGTGTGTTTACAGGGACAGATTCTCTTCAAATATTAAAAAAAAACAAATCTGAACCTCAACGACCCTGAAGTATTCACGGTATTTAAAAGACAAACTTTTAGACCACTAACCAAGCTATAAGAAGTTACAAAATGACTTCCACTGATATCTCCCTTGCTGTATGTGAATGGGGAGCTTCTTTGTCTTTGCAGCATTACTGTGTGTTTATACTGTCTTACACCTGGGAATGTGACTTGCTAAATACCAGTGATAAAAATCAGCAATAAAACACCACCACAGTTCTCCAAATCTCAAAAATTCTGTGGAAATACAACGTTTTCATTTTCAATTTAAGCATGGATCATGTCAGCTCTAACAAATGCTTACAAAGGCTACATATATTCTCACACAAAGTCTGCATACCTTTTTAAAGAGCCACAGTAACACCTTAAGGTATTACTAAAGGATGCTGTAAGGTTCAGACGTCTTTCCAATCAAAGGAGTTACATCAAATTACTGCAGTTGCACTGCTGCTAGATTACACACACACACTTTTTATCTTTTCTGTCTGTCAACAAAATTAGGCTACAGAAACACGAGTTCACTTGGGTGTACTGACACATCATAACAAAGTGAAGCTCAACAATATTCAAGAAAATTTCCCTATGTTATCTGTTAAGGAAGCACAAAAAGGAGCACTTGTTGGTGAATCATTTTGCACAACAGATGCTGAAAAACACCATCAGAGGACTTTCAGGCTTCTCTCTTGTATCTTTTTCCACTACTGAAACAATTAAAAATACTACAACTTTGGCATGTGCTCACTAATTCTACATTTCAGTGCCTGGATGTCTTAGCTCAGCTAAGATTTGGCTCCAGAGAGGTAACAAATCTCTGAATTCTGGTTTCCATAAGTAGATGAAAACTTTTTGTCAGTGAAACAAAAACCTCTTACTCAGAATGAAGGCTTAGGAATTTTGTTTTGTGCAAAATACATGGAATGAATGAATTAATTAATTAATGGTATCTGTCAGAAGAATAAGCTTGCTATGGCAGTGCCTTAAAAAGTCACATACTTTTTGTTTAATTAAAAAAAAAAAAAGGGGGAACTGGGATCGGAGAGGAGCTACTAGTAGAGAAACATGACTCACATCATAAGCTGTACAGCAACTTAAGTTTGCTACAGCAAGGTTAGAATTTTCTTTAGTCAAATTTCACTTCTATTAAAATTGTTTTTATTGAAGTCTTAAACTTTCTATAAAATTTGACTACTGCAAATTATTTCCAGTTCTGCAATTCAGCCTTCTAGAAGTACGCCAGCTCATAGTTTCCAGCTAGCTGGTTCTTTCACCAGCAACAGCCACCCACTTCCTCAGTGCTCTCTGAGGACAGGTGGCAGAGGACACTGCTTTTTGGAAGGGGAGTCAACTATAATATTTTCCCCACATATCTGGCTGCTCTCCCAGGTGAAACCAGCTAGAAAAACTAAATGGATCAAAACGCAGCATTAGAGAAGGCAGCAGGAACAGCTAGCCAAGACTCCCATAAAGTGTAGAAGCTTGACAAAAGCAAGCAGTGGGAGAGCACATATAAATAATATAAAGCAGGAAATCCCACATGCTTAAAGGGGAAGGAGCCACCCTGTCTAAACACAAAGAGCAGTTTAGATAATAACACTGCCTTCCCTCTTTTTCCAACAGAGCTTTGTTATGCTTTTTTTAATCATGGCTGGCTGCTTGGTTTTTTTGTTTTGTTTTGTTTTTTGTGGTTCTTGTTTCTTTTTTTTTTTTTCCTCCCATTAGTAGGCTCTATTCCTGCAGACATTGGTTTGGGACTAGAATAGCATATGAAAACATTTTATTACACATTTCCTTGATTAATTTGGGCATATCAGTATACTACATCATGCCACAAACCTCTGTAACAAATTCTTAACAAACATTTAGATTAAATAATGTTTAGAGCATACACTAAGGAATGGGACTATTTATAGCATTAGATAATCCAATCCATTCAGTGCTAAGAAAAAGGGGAAATACATTCCCACTCAGTCTTCAGGTGTGACGTACCTTACATGTAACTTACCTAGTGGGTGAGGACAGCCAAATCTGCCGGTTTGGTGTTTGCTTATTGATTACATATGTTCCCAGGTCTCCACCTAATTTAACTGTTAAAACTCCACTCTTAAATCACAAAGAAAATAAGTAGAAATTTAAGTTTGTTACCTGTTAACTTGATAAGAAATAGATAAACAGAAACTCACACATTACATCACATTCCCAACTATTTTCCAGATAATAATAGCTTGGAAGAATTAACATTACGAATAAACAACATGCGCTAATACTTCAGAAAACCTGAATATTTTTGAGCCTGACCTAGGCTTCAGACCTTCTGGTTAGTTTGATTTACTGTGTTTGCACCATTCACAATAGCACTACTTCAACAATACATGCGTGCTTTGACCTCTTAGAAGAGCTCGTTGTTTTGGAAAGGCTGAAACGTGACTCAACACCATTTTTTTTCTACGCATGAGCTGGTGTGGTTCAGAGATAAGGATCTTTATGTGCCGAGACTGAATTCCTGACATACTCAATTTTCCTTAACTTTTAGCTGAAACACCTAGCTCTGGCACAGGCTGCACAGAGAGGTGGTGGAGTGTCCTTCCCTGGAGACGTTCAGGACTCACCTGGACACCTACCTCTGCAACCTGGGCTAGGGAGCTGCTTTGGCAGGGTTGGACTTGACAATCTCTAGAGGCCCCTTCCAACCCCTACAATTTCATGATGCTGTAACTGTAACAGTTCCCAAGAGATAAACACAACTCTATACTCCAATAATTCTGATTAAGTGCCTAGATCCCAAATCACATCTTAAAAATGTTCCCCTTCTGATCTCCAGAAGGCTTGTGTTCTTTTAGGTGTGCCAGTGTTATGCCATGATCCTAGCAAGCATTTCTCTTCCCCTTCTTACTCACATTTTTTAGTGACAACATGATTCATCTTTCTGACATCTGCATTAAGTATATAGAGAAGCTCACAAAAATGTTTATGGCCTAACTTGAAGCAAAGAAAAACAGTATTTGGACATGAGTTAACTGACAAGCGATCTGAATTTATGCTGGTCAAAAACTCCATCTTTACTGACTGTAATGTGATGATTTGGGTAGAAAAGTTGGTCATATTTAATCTACAGTTTCTCAAGTATTTCACAACCTACAGCACAACAAAGCCGCTTTAATGGGTCAATATTTTTCTCAGCTTACAATGTATTAATTAAGCTATTCTTCTAATACTACTACTTGTGTATAAACACTTAACTGTGGGGAGAGATCATTTTCAACTACCTACTGCCTCACCATCTTACTCTGTAGCATGCAGCAGCTTAGTGCTGCTTTCTTCTCCTACAGAGTAATGCAACGTTCCTGACATATCTGGACAATTATCAGCAATGAAATAATACTCTCAAGGTCTGATTTTTTTTATTGCAATCCCCATGCTATTTGTACTTGACAATACCTCTAATAGGTGTGAGCAATAACATATACATAAAGGCATGGCTGGCTACTGCTGCCCTCAGGTTGCCCAGCCAGTTATGTTAACAGGAAATTGCTTTATAAGTGCAAGAATAGGGGACTACTCTGGTCACCATGAGCTCAATCTTTTCTGTATCTCAGAAGTCCTAGATCTGTAGAGACAGAGCAGAACACAAGCACGAAGGATAATTAGCCCTGATGAATATGGCAACAATCATCGCAGCATTCTTCTGTGGGCTCCTCAGTGCCATACATTAAGAATTCAGCATGACATTAAGCTGTACCACAAACAGACTGTAAGAAAATAGGTTTCCGAGGAATTAACACAATTTCTTACCAGTGCTTACAGTACACGTCAGCAGTTGGGGAGTGCTACTGCTCGGTCATTGCAAATTAAATAAAAGTCAGTTTCTATTGCTAAATTCTAAATCGTGTATTTTACAGTATCTTTGTAATACTACAAATCACAACTCAAGTTTTTATGAACTTAAAATACAATATATTTGAGCTGTTTCAATACTCTGGCATGCACTTTGTACTACTGTATGAATGTTTGTTACCCCCTGGTAAAACATACATATTCACCATAAGAGATTCTTCTCACACCCTCCCTGGATTTGAAATTACAAACCGTGTGAGAAACTGAAGTTCCTAAGAACTCACAGGCACGAGATGACCTTTCCCATGTCCGCCACCTTGTGGCTCGCTACAGTATTCATCTTGCTTGTCTGAAGCAATCCCTGGTACATTTGAGTTAAGGGAATTTAACAGAAACTTTTAAGATAATACGTCATTATACAGTCCGTGCAACAAAAGACTACTTATAAAAAACTAGGTTGGATGTAAAAATAATTCTGTAGAATCTCACAGGGAGTGAATGTTAAGCACACAGCACTCTTCAGTGTCTGAAGATAAAATTAGGGCAGAAAGATGACTCATGATTCTCACGTAATGAAGTGCTTAAAAATACTGAAGAGATTAATGATAATCTTTTTGCTCATTTTGTCTGATATGCTAAAATATGCTGAATAGTAATGGTTAAGCTATTCACCTGAAAAGTAATTAGCCATAGCATTATTGCATATTTGATTAAACCAACAATAATACTAAGTACAATATTTCTATCCTAGCTGTGAAAAATAAATAATGAGCACTATGATGATACAGTTACAGAGCAGTAAACTACAAGTCAGACTGTTTGCTTTGCACAGTGCAACCCAAACCACGTGGTTCAGTACCCTGCGCACAGAACCCTGACTGATGGGGCTTGTGGACAGCAATCTCCAAGTGGTAAGATACAAACTGACAGCAGCAATTATGCAAAACTGATAAAATGCGTTAAAGGGAAGACCTGTGTTGCAGATGCAGTACAGGGAGACGTGCAGTCTCCTCCAAGACACACAGAAGGCTGTAAAATACAGCCCACTTCAGGAATTTAGTGTAAAACTGATGAACTCCTTAAAGAAACACAGTGGCATTTCTAATCAGCCTGTCACCTCTGTAAAAGAATTTCAGTGGGTGACCCTGCTAAAGACTCCAACTGTCAGGCTAGCAGCTACCCCACGTCCCATTGGACTGCGGTCTTCTCACTGTGGCAGACTCACTTCTCATTTTTGCAGCCACCTACTGCAGTTGCTCCTCTCCAGCAAAGGAGACTCAGTACTCAGAGCAATCATATGAACTGCTCTATCAGTAACGTACAGTGATGCACATGTTGTGTTCCGAGCAGGTCCACCCTAGTATTTATCTTGAGGGAACTGACTGATGATGTCAGAGGTCAATGTGAGTTTGGAAAAAATTAGGGACAAATAGGTATCGGTTTCCTTCTCCCCTTGGGCTCATCTATTATTCTATACAATGTCTTTTTCGCATAGACTAAACTGTCTTCAAATCTTCAACTTACATGAAAGGCATATTTTTAGCAGTAAAGCTGTATAAAAAGAACAACAAAAAAAGACTATATAACTACTAATACTAAGGTGAGTACTGCAAAATCCTCTTTCAAAGAAAAAAAATATCTACAGGAATTAGAATGGTTAATACAATCTTTAAAACGTACCCCTAAAGAGACATCATAATCTTCTGGGGTGAAAGGCTTATCTGTGAGGTCCTCAAAGAAATCTGCCAAGGAGTCCAGTGTTTCTTCAGCCAGTTTTTCGTAAGTGGTCTCATCTAAAGAGCTACAAATAACATACAGTCACATAATCAGGAGGGGGAGAAAACATGGAAGGTGGAATTTTATTATTGTTTTTATCATAGGGAAATTATCAATATTGTTTCACTGTTAAGTGTTTCCTCTAAGGACACAAATAGTCCTATCTTCCTTGCGGTGATGTAGGTTACAATGCACCTTACACGTGGAGGTGGAATTTTACTATCTGGGTATAATGTATTTAAATTGTGTACTTAGTTTTATAGATATAAGCCCTCTGAGTATTAAGGAGACAGACCTAGACTTCTAAATATGGAAAAAGGACTGTGCAAGAACCAGTGTTTGAAGCTCCACAAATAGATTCAAGCATCTTCTGTTGAGGCATATATGCCATTTGACAGTAAGGAGCTAGATGCAGCCAGAAGCAGAGCTTTAGAAACATCAATGTCAAACACTACATCTACATGCAGCATTAGGTCTGTCAAACTTCAGAGAATCTCAAAGCACTTTTGTAGCCAATAATTAAGGCTTACAAGACATGTGAGACAGCTTCTGTCACCCTCTTTAAGCAAGTAAAAGAAGTGAGAACAAAGTGTAAATAACTTTAATTAACAACATGCAATGAAATCACCTACGTTCTTCTACCCATAGCAGCGTCACTTCTGAGTGTGTAGGTGGGTATCTCTAGAAACAGACAACTGGGCTATTTTGCTAATGGGTGTGGCAAAACAGCTGTTACAATGAACTAGGTGACTCAGTGTCTTTCAACTGACTAGAGTGTTTTGGGTTTTTATGTTTCTTATAAGTCAACTACTAAAAACTGCACACCACTTGAGTCACGGGATGCCCCAGAACACCTACGGGTGTGGATGACTGAGGGCCTTAGGATCATGCAGGATGCATGCACTGATTCTGGATGCAACTCAGGCATTGCAGTAAGGCTGTTCCAGGCTCCTAGTAATCTTTCCTGGGCCTCCATCTGCTGCTGTGTTCGAGGTCAGCTCTCTCAACAGCACCACATCACAACCTGCCACTGCACGGCAGCAACTTGATGTTCCCTGCTGTATGTGGAATGGTGAGTTGCCCACACTTAGGCATGAGTTATTTCCTCTGTAACTTGTCAAAGTCACACCAAATGATTCTCCCAAGAACTACACTCTTCTGGTGCATGGCTGTATTGTTACATTAGTCTGACAGCCCTACCAGCCTAACAGTTGTTTAAAGACACACAGATTTTCATACGAATAAAAGTACTCCCAGAGTATCCTCGGAAAAAAAATTACCTTCTGTCATTCAGAGTTCCTGTACTTCTTAAATTCATGAAGTGAACAGTACTGCTCTTCACCTCTGAAGCATACTGCAATTGCTGTTGAAAGTAAGTTAAAGGGAATTAAAAGATAAAATGTGAAGACTACGAACTGAACAGCTGTCACATAAATCAAACAAGAACTTGAAGACTTTCTGTCTCCACATTAAACATTCATATTCTCTATTCAAAACTATTAGAGGAATAACCATATAGCAGGAATCCCCCAATGGCTGAGACAGACTATAGCACTCACACTTTCTGTTACAATCTAAGTCACACGTTGGAGAACCAGGAAGGAGAAGCACTAGTGACTATTGGTGTAGCACAGAAACACAGTGTGGGCTCCAACAAGGTAGGGATCTCCTCGAAAGAGTCCAGTGGAGGGCTACAGAGATGGTAAAGGACGTGGAACACTTGTCTTACGAGGAAAGGCCGAGGGACCTGGGTCTGTTCAGCCCTGAGAAGACTCAGAGGGATCAGATCCACGTCTATAAATATCTAAGGAGCGGGAGGCAAAGGGACAAGGCCGGACTCTTCTCAGCAGCGTGTGGTGATAGTTTGAGGGGCAATGGCCACAAACAGCAGTNGCAGGAACGGGAGCGGACCGAGCGCGGGAAACCGGGAGCTGAGCGCCGCCGCGCGGTTGGGGAGCGTCACTCCGAGTGACGGAAAAGGTAAAATCACAGCGGCACAGAACTATAGGGGTTGGAAGGNTAAAGGACGTGGAACACTTGTCTTACGAGGAAAGGCCGAGGGACCTGGGTCTGTTCAGCCCTGAGAAGACTCAGAGGGATCAGATCCACGTCTATAAATATCTAAGGAGCGGGAGGCAAAGGGACAAGGCCGGACTCTTCTCAGCAGCGTGTGGTGATAGTTTGAGGGGCAATGGCCACAAACAGCAGTACCCATCAGGCCGTCGGCAAAGAAGGGAGACCCGCCGCACCGCCGCAGCTCCGCGCTCACGATACTCGCGGGGGCNGTCCAGCCTCGTCCCTTTGCCTCCCACTCCTTAGATGTTTATAGACATGGTTCAGATCCCCTCTGAGTTTTCTTTTCTCAAGGCTGAACAGACCCAGCTCTCTCAGCCTTTCCTCATAACAGTGAAGTGAAAAACGGTGTTCCGTGCCCTTTATCACTTTTAACCCTCTACTAGACTCTTTCCAAGAGATCCCTGTCTTTTTTGTACCAGGGAGCCCAGAACTGGACACAGTACTCCAGGTGAGGCCTCACCAGTGCAAAATAGGGAGGGAGGATCACCTCCCTCCATGTGCTGGCCATACTCTTCTTGATGCATTTCAGGACACCTTTGGCCTTCTTGGCCACCAGGGCACACTGCTGGCTCATGGCCAACCTGTCATCCACCAGGACACCCAGGTCCCTCTCCTCAGAGCTCCTCTGCTGCAGGTTTTCCCCCGGCCTGTACTGGTGCATGCAGTTATTCCTCCCCGTAAAGGCACCCATAGGGAGCAGTAGGAATCTCTGAAGGGATGAGAAAATAAGAGGCACTTCTGAGATGAGACTCTGTAAAAAAGTGCATTACTGTGGGAAGAGAAAAAATTCAGGTCTTTGCAAGGGACAGGGTTGTGTGGGTCTGTGTGCTTACTGCATTTCCCTGACAACAACCATCAAGAAATGTTCTCCTGTTTCTTGAAGACCAATCCCACATGCTTATCACCTCTGGAAGAAAATCATTTACGCTTTCTCAGCTGCATCAGTCTAAATACCAACATAAGTCTGGTAGGGAGAAACAGCTTTCATCAGACCCAAGAATACACTGATGAAGTGGTTTCTTCTTCATACCTCGGAGAGCAAAGCAGTGGGAAGAATGGCAGATTGCTTGATTATTTAACGTGTAACATTTGATTTAAGTAAAAGGTAGTTCTTGTTCACACCCCAGCACTCTGGTATCAGCCCTTCTTAAGCTGGCATTCAATAACCACCCAGCAGCTCCAGGTGTATAAACAGCTGGAGGATCAGCCCTGTGCCCTCATTGTGGGCAGAGCTGATGTTCTTTTGCAAGCAAATTCATGCATTGCAGCAGAGGGGTGAGAAAACGGCCTGCATGTAGAACTGGCAGGGTGCACTACCAGCTGCTCCTTATCGCTGCCTGTCGTCCAGGATTGGACAAGTACTGCTGAGTTGGATGAAGTTACCTGTGCATAAACAAAGCCAACAAGAAAACACATTTTGGATCAGGAATTTGTATTCTCAAGCTGCAGAGTTTTAGTGCTAGAAAATGAAGTACTTAGTTGTTTTTTGTGTTTTTGTTTGTTATTGTTTTGTTTGTTTTTTAACTGGGAATGACATTAAGGTGCCTCTGCTAAAGGCAAAACCTGGCCCCTGAATGCTGTATGATGAAGCTACAGAGTTATACATACCAAATTGGAGTTACTCCCTATGTATCACCCTGCAAACATCAACCTGTGCTTTTTTTCTCCCGGTGTGCAGGGCCAGAGTATCTGGATACCTGAGCTCACAGATCCCCCACATGTCAGTGACCTAAATGTTCAAGTTTTGCTCACTGTGATGAACTCCATCTGTTTGGTCTAGGAGAAATAGACCAATATATCACTGTAACACCCTGGAGAGTTGACAGTGCCCATGCCTTCTGTGTGCATTTCATTTTCATTTGACATGTTGTCTTCACAGATAAGTAGGCCAACAGACAAATATCTGGACACCACACCCTACTGGAGGTTTGGGAAAAATGTGATAAATATTTGCCTTCTGGAGGTTAGCCCAGTGCTAAAAACTTTATTTTACCCCAAATAGAACTAGTGAAAACTAACTACTTTGCATATGGCCACACTGTGAGTGTTCTACACACTATGCATGATCAAGCAGACACTTCTAATCTACAAAATTTTCTGCCCCTAAGGCATGTAGGTTTGTCTCTCGTATTTCCATGAGGAATGACACAATTATTTTGCTGAGACTGAGCAACCCAATTTTAAAGCATGGAAAAGAGGTAATCATGAAACACAGGCTCAAGGTCAATAAAGAGGCTCTATATTTCTCTGTTCTGTGCACAATAAAGGAGAAAGAACCCCATCCTTGTTAATGTTACTGTGTAAAACGTACCGATGCAAAATTCTTCATAAGTACAAACTGTAACCTTGGGAATCAGAGTGCCCAGCTCTCGTTTGGCAGTCCATCAGCTTGAACTGCACTTATTCCTAGAATAGCTGCTATTATCAGTGACTTCCATAAACTTCCAAACTGACAGCTGGGTAGCTGCTGCTTTTTTTGTTTCTTCTTGTTTTTAAACACTGCTGCATCAAGGTAGGAGGTCTTTGCCTGATGGTAATTGGTGCTTGTGATTGTCTCTCAGCTGCTAGGGAAATGAAGGGAACCAAAACAGTATCTGTATTTATCTTGAAACAACTCATAGTGAAAACCTGACATGCTGCTGTGAAGCACTTGAGGCGCTGTTACACCTACTGCCTTTTTCTTTCTCTTTTCTGTGTAACTTTAAGATTCCCCTCTTTGTTAAGGAGCTGGCAGAAGATAAATTCAGATGCCATCTTACAGTCTGGTTCATGCATCTCCTGAGATGCCCCTCAAGACCATGAGACATACCAGAACAGGAGCACACCGACGGCTGTGATAGTCTTGAGAACAAAATACTTTATTCATCAATAAAACTATAGTTTACAGTAGTATTTACTAAATAAATTATATAATTTCTCTTTTACAAGAAATAAACTAAAATCAAAAATATTTCAAAGACAATATATATACACAACATAAGGCCTTGTTATAAATAACATTTTTTCTTTTCACCAACAGTGAAAATGTCTTTGAAGGCTCATTTTCATATCGTATGTGCTGAAGCTTACCCTAACCCTCACATCAACTTCTGAGGATCTAAGCGATTAGAACTGAAGGGTGAAAATATGCAAAAATTAATTTATTTTATTCATCACTGTGCTTATTTTTAAATAGGTAAAGCAGATAATATATACTTTTTTGGTGCATAATTACAAGATGCATGCAAATGAAATCACTAGAGAGCCAATAAGAAAATATTACTTTCAAGTCCAGAAAAGGTGATTGGCAATATAGTAGAAAGCAGCTCGAACACACAGGTCTTCACAGCTTAGCAAGCAAGAGCAGATGACAGCAGAGTGCGGAATGTTTCACGTCACTTTTGCCAAGTCCATCCATCCTTTCTATAGTTCAAAGATCCTGACATTTCTTAGAATAAGTTCAGCTGATTATTACTCTCTGTCTACAAGGCTCAGGAAATCTCTCCTTAAATCAGGAGTGCAAAGTGCTCTTCATTAACCATGGTTACTTCTCTGTCTCAGTTTTAATTCTCCTTGTGTTTCTATTACTGTAAAACAGAAAAAAACCACGAAGTTAGAAGTTGTGTTTATTTGTTTTCTTACAGAATTATAAACTGGTAACACATTTATTCCCCCGCAGAAGCAGAAGCACAGTTCAAGAGTGATCCTCTAATCAAAGCCACTAGGTACTTTTCTTTGTACAAGAACTAACTCCTACAGTTTTGCAGACATTGCATGGCACTTACATTTCTAGAATCCAACCACTTGTTTATGCAAAATGCTGAACACTCTGGGCATCACAGAAGACAATACAAACTGAGGGCACTCAGCAGCTCCTTTTTTTTTCTCACCTCAGTGAAGTACTTGGAGCTGATTAGAAGTGTTGGGGGAAAAGTGATGTTTTTGCATATCTTCTGTACAAGTCCTGCTAGCTTCCACAGGACATCCTCCCAGAAGAAAAAACATACCTATCCAACCTTTCACACACAACTGATGTTCTCTCTCATTCTATTTCACACACACACACAAAAAAAGACTTAATATTAGTGAGTTCATTTTCTACCATATCTTCCACAGAAGCAGTGTTAAATAATATAAACTGCTGAGTCACGGCCTGAACCACTGAATGAGCACCTGAAGGAAGGATCTGGTCAGCCCTGGGAGCATGGGTGAAGGCATTCACCTAAGTGACCAGAAGGGGTGGAGCCAGGCTCCATCTCTCTTAGACCTCATTTAAAGGCTGACTACCACTAAGAAAGGATCTCCTGGTGGAGGTCTCTCCTTTGTGGAGTTCCTTCCCTGAAAGCCTTGACCTTCAGAGACAGGTGTGCATTCATTTTCCTTCTTTTTGTAACAGCTCTGTGTTCATACTGGTCTCTTTGCCTTTACAAACTTGAAAGAAAGACATTTATGTGCTGCAAACTTCAAGCCTGCTGCTGTGCTGTGAACCAGTGTCATGGTCACGGCATTCACAATCATTGCTGGTCAGCAAAGTACTGCCTTCTCAAAGGCTGCTCCTTTTCTTTGGACAGCTGCAGTCTGGCTGCCTTAAGGCAGAAAGTAGTCAGGGAGTATGTATTTACAGGATGCAGAACAATTTAATATGCAAAGGAAACTGTTGGACAAGTGAGTAAAATTAAGTCCTATTTTAAGAAGAGCATGACATGAGAATAAAATGTTGTTTGTTTTTTTTTCTTTTTTTTTAAGCAGTGAATTATCAGTTTGGCAAAAAAGGTTCAACAGTTAAAAGTAGAGATAAACAACCCAAAGCTTTAAGAAGCCAGTATAAATGTGATTAAATGATCTCTGTCAGCATCCTGTTTGTGGTTGAAAGCTCAGAACTGAATGACTGCAATTCCATTTTGACAACTATATTGGTAATTCAACACAATTTCAAACCTCTGGCCTTGTCACTTCTTTTCACTCTCTCGGCAATACTGCTGATGCTCACTTTTTGTTCTGCTAGTAGTACACAATTATGACTGACTCCTGTATTTTTGTTCCTTTAACTCACACCTTTCCAAAGCATTTCAGGGGGATCAAGTATGGAAAAAAAATACCTGCAAAAGTTACATTTCAGAATTGGAAAAGATTGCCCTGATAGAAAAATAAAGCAACTGCCTGAGTGAGTCACAGAAATGCTGTGCATGCAGCAGGATTTAAACATTCTTGTTTGCCGGGTACAGTCCACTTCTGTGCACATTACTGTGGAAAAGTCTACAACAGAATGCACATAACAGAAGCAACTGTCACCACTGCACAATGTTACTTTGATCAGGTGTAGAAAACAGCATTTTCTGATGGAGACTGCATTTGACCATAGCGCATGCATTTGAAATGATAATTAATGGCAAATGGCCTTACTAGACACCTTCCTGTAGTCACTATCTGAGATGTCTCATGCTGGTTCTGTAACGTACCTACAGTATTGGGAGTTTTTTTGTGCTTCAATTCTCTTCTCGTGGATTTGGTTTTGATTTCCCCAATACAATGCATTAAAATCCTTAGGGCATGAGAACTTGTAGTTCAGCAACAGTAGAAGCTGTCATTTTAGCACACAGCATACTCAGGTAATGTACTAATTGTAATCAGAAATAGTATGCTTTTAATCTACTCTAACACTTCCTTCCAGTATCTGATTTAAAGGCAAGTGCTGCTGTTGCTTTCTATGTAACACTGCTTCTGCAAAAACTCTTCTAACCAAATGACATTCAAGAGCTTGGTTCTTGGAGCTTGGTTCTTGTTTCACCTTGCACCAGCCTTCAGTTTTATGAGAGACACAGGCTTCTTTTCCCCCGATAGAGAAGATAATGCATAGCTGAGTACAGACGTAAAATAGATTAGAGAGAAGAAGTGAGTTGTTCCTCACTGTGTGGAACATCTAGGTCTTCCCTCTTTAAGCCTTGTTTGACCCTGCTTTGAGGAAACAGTGCTTAACTGGTTCCAATATGTGCACAGAACATAAGGATTTTTCTGCTCTCAGGGGAAACTCACTCGAAGTGTCTGTAAATAAGGAGGCCTGAATTTTTTTCTCACTGTCCTAAAGTTAACATTCATCTTCTACCAGTATCTTCAATGGAAATGGCAAAGCTCCAGAAAGAGAGCAAAGTGTCTAAGCATGAGGTATACATCACAGTGTGACTGCACATTTAATTGCTAGTTTTTACATGTATCCCATCAGGGAAATGCTTTAACTTCAGTCCTGGTTGTTACTTCTTCACAACTGTGCTCTGAAGAAAACTACGATATGATTAGAGTTGAATCAAATGCTGTAGAATACAGAGAAGCAAAAAGTTTTTGAATGAAAACAAACCTCATAAAGGAGTTATGGTAGCAGGTGCAACACTGTAGCCAAAGTATCTAACAAGAATCATAGAAGTCATTGGTTTGGAAGGGTCCTTAACAATCATCTTCTTCCAACCCCCTGCCCTGGGCAGGCTTCCCTTCCTGGCCTTGAATGTCTTCAGGGATGGGACATCCACAGCCTCTCTGTGCAGCCTGTGCTACTGCCTCACCACCCTCTGTGTTGAATTTCTTCCTAATGTTTAATCTAAACCCACCCTCTTTCCATTTACAGTCATTGTTTCTTGCCCGCTACACTCCCTGAAGAAAAGCCCTCCCCATCTTTCCTGTAGGCCCCCTTTATGTACTGGAAGGCCACAGTGAGGTCTATCCAGAACCTTTTCTTCCCCAAGCTAAACACGCCCAACTCCCTCAGCCTTTCTTCACAGGAGGGGTGTTCCTATCCTCTGATCATCCCTTGTGGACAACCTCTGGACACGCTGCAACAACCTGAAGTCCTATTTACGCTGGGAGCCCCAGTGCTGAACACAGTACTGCAGGTATGAATGATGGTTCATTTGATCAGAGTCAGGTGAGAATTCTTTTTTTTTTTTATCTGCAAGAAGAGTTCACACTAGGAGAGAGCAAGACTGCTGATTCAAAAATAGCCGTAGGGGTGAAAACATTTCTAAGAGGAAGTAATTGCAAGGATGAGGGATTAGATAGTAAACTGGCAGCTGGGAGGAGCTGAATACAAACTAGGAAGTGTTCAAAAGGAGAATTAGGCAAATACGTAGCTATAGGAGTGAGAACAGAAGTGCAGTGAAACATGAGAAGTGTTTCACTGCACTTCTTCTGCATAGCTAAGTAGACTCAACAGTCTACTTAGCTATGCATCTACATCCACAATACACACAAAACAGATCTCCAGCTAGGTTTTACAACTTCAGAATCCTATAATAAAACTGGCATTTGGTCATAAGCCACAATATGGGTAATTCTGAATGTAATAACATTATTGATGCAATTCATCTGACAAACTGTAGCTACACTAACTAGACTTCAAATATGCTGAGCCTCCTCATCACTACACTTACTTTTGTCTTTTATTTCACTTGAAACCCTTCTCAGTCCTTTGCAATCCTGTCTTCAGTGGTAGTGTCTTCCAAATCATACACAAATAACAGTTGACAATGTTGCATTCCCAAAAATATTTCTCTACTACCAAAGAAGCTTCTACTATAGTTAAAAACAGTTCTTCAAATGAAATAGAATCATAAAATTGTAGAATTGCTCAGGTTGGAAAAGACCTTCAAGATCATCAAGTCCAACCACAACCAAACCATACCACCCTCCTCTAACAAGCCACCGCTAAATCATGTCCCTGAGCACTACATCCAGATGGATTTTAAACACAGTCATGGGTGCTGACTCAACCACGCCCCCGGGAGCCTATTCCAGTGCTTAACAACCCTTTCTGTAAAGAAGTGTTTCCTTACAACCAACCTCAACCTCCCCTGGCGCAACTTGAGGCCGTTTCCCCTTGACCGTGATAAGAGACCACCCCACTCTCACTGCAATCACCTTTCCCGTATTTGAAGAGAGCAGTAAGGTCTCCCATCAGCTCCTCTTTTCCACACTCAACAGCCCCAGTTCCTTCAGTCACTCCTCACAGGACATATTCTCCAGACCCTTCACCAGCCTTGTTGCCCTTCTTTGGACCTGCTCCAGCACCTCAGTGTCCCTTCTGCACTGAGGTGCCCTAAAATGAACACAGTACTCAAGGCGGGGCCTCACCAGTGCCAGAGTGAGATCTCCCGAGGGGGAAATTACTGTTCATAAATGGAATGCTACAGGCAGGATGTATACTTATTAAGATTTGTATTTACCACCAGCTGATTTCAGCTGTAGAGCATCGTAACAGAGCAAACTTAGGTTTGTCACTGTAGAAATTTACATGCACATTCTTAACCCACTATAAACATATTGAGAATCAAACTACTTACAGTGAAACATCACACACAAAATCACAGGAGTTGGAAGGGACCTCAAGACATCAGTTATCCTAATTCTTAAACCTTACTACTCTGACTTTACTGACACTGTAGTTTGTCACCTGTAGTGATGTCACATGAGAGAACACAGTGGAGTAGTTTTTAATTTCATGTTGCTCTTTCATGGACAGGAAGCTTAACATTGCAGGCAGAAACAACAGGGTGACTTGACATCATGTGGGTATTTTTTGTGGATTTCTACATCAAAATGCAAAATAGAAGAGTGTTTATCCCTCTGTACAGAGACACCTTTTATTTGTCTTGTGTGGAGATATGTCTTCAGTTCCTGAGTATCTGTTCTACCTTTGCACTACACATTTAAAGAAGCAAGAACCCTCTAATTTTCACTTTTGTGGAATAACATTTCAAATTCCCACTTACTAAATATATCTGATTCTATCTCTGTAATCTTTAATGAAAAACTGTAACTGCTTTGGTAGAACATTAACAGAATCACAGATCACTGGTTGTTTTCCACTGTTTGGTATGAGGATATTTGGAAATAATATGAATTGGGTTATACTTCCTGCTCAGTGAGGATTGTGGTTAGCTGTGTTGGGTTTGTTTGTTTGTTTGTTTTGCCTCTAAAAAAGTAGTATCTGGGTTAAAAGATTTAAGAAAACATAAATCAATTACATTTTAAACTCAATTTGGATTTAGTGTTGTTCCTAACAGTGCTGCTTAGAGTCACAGGTGAAGAAAATGCTGCTTTGCTGAACCCGATCTTTGTTGATAACTGAGGAATTCTGCACTCCTGAGCTACAAATTTAAAATGTTTCTATGTCTCCTAAAGAAAATTCTTCACTCTATCCAGATCAGTTCTCAGTCTGGGAAACAGCTGCAGAGAGTGAGTCTGCATGGGAGTGCTTTGATGTAAAACTCCCACAACAGCCCTTACCTGTAGGGGAATCTCTGCTCCTTCATCCTTTATGTACTTTCTGAATTTGTACACAACACTGTTCTGCCAAGTAACATTTAAAATATGTTTTTATAGGAAGTGAGGATAATGCCATTTAACCACTTATTTTTCTCATTCGTGAATCAAAACATCCTAGCTTCTAGTTTATTATATGACTACAGTCTGTCTGAGAACTTCAGCATTTCAATGCAGGAGGCAAAGACACAGAAGGGACTAGTGGAGAGATTTAAATTAAGGAAGTTAAGATATTTCACACTATACTATCTAGTGGGTAAAACTACACTAGCTTGCAGAAGAGGAAGAAAGGAGATGTTTGGAGTGATGGTGTTTTATTTCCCAATAAACTATTACACGTGATGAGCCCCAGTGAGGGTGCTCATGGAAGTGGACCAAACACTGGAAGTTGGAATTGACCAAAACATTTGTCTACTGATGGAAGCACTGAATCAATTCCTTCTTCTGCTCTGATTTTACATGCTGCTTTTGACTTATCTGTTATCTCAGTCCTTGAGTTTTCACACTTTTACCCTTCTGATTCTCTCCCCCACCCCACTGAGTGGGAGTGAGTGTGCAGATCTGTGAGACTCAGCTGCCTGTCAGGGTTAAACTCAAAAGCTGTAGATAGCAATACAAAATGTTAAACACCAATATAGAAGACATGAAGACAACCAAAGACACAGAACTGAGCTTACTGCCTGTCTTTCAGCCATATAAACTGTTCACTCGGAACCAAAACAGCAAGGAAAAGATAACTTTTACAAATATATTCCAGCCACCATAACTGAAGAATCCTTCACAGCAGAAAGGAAGCTATTAATGTACTTCATGTTGTGCTCTACAATTCTTCAAAATCACTGATGTAGACACAAAGGTTGTCTCTCTGGAAGAATATACTTCCTCAGTGGTGGAATATTCAATATGAAGACAAAAGATATTTGTTTCCTCCTATAAGCACAAAAAATAAGCCATAAACCACCCCCACTCCCCCTACCATTACAGAAAACCTGAAAGAAATTTCAGAATAATTCACTATTAACACAATAGTCAATAGACACAAAGATTATTGAAGAATTTGTTTTGGAAAGGTATTAAAGCATATGTCTAACTTAGAAGTACCTCAAATAACCCCTGGTTCTTTAAGTTCAGTACATATTCAAGTCCCTTGCTGGGACTCCATCATAGGAATTACAGGAAAAAAAGCCTACCAGAAGCAGACTGAAGCTTACCAGATAGACATCCAAAACTGAAGCATTATCATTTTCCATTTCCAGTGTGCTCTGTTCTGATGTCAGATAGATGGCACTATCTTCTAAAGTGAATGTTGAACTTGAAGGCAACTCTTTACTGGAAAGCAAAGGGAGATTACAGTCATCAACAAAAACTACGAGTTGCAGAGCTCACTCACAGCTGAAATCCTAAAATAAATTTCTCTCTAACATACAAGCTTCAAATACTTGAGAAGTAGGAAAAGAACAAGTATAGGCATATAGCTAGTTAACTGGGGGCTCAAATTTGACTAACATACGCAAACCATGTTATTGCTAATTTTGTCGTCATTAGAATGGTACCGTGAACTCTGCTGGAAGAATGAATCTACGCCACAGTATATGCGTGGTAATTTCATTAATATCCACATCGCAACGGTATAAATCCTGAGAACATTTTAAAGTTTAAAACAGAGGAAAAAGGAGACTTAGTAATAAAGTACAGTAGCATTGGACTTTCTCATATAGATAAGACATTACTTCCAGCCAAGAGTTCAGATGGGAAAGTGGGAGAAGAAAAAGAGTGTACTGAAATTAGAACAGCTCTGCAAGCAAGAAATGCTGGCAGATCAGGTATGCAGCATTATTTCAATCAGGGATATGATTTATGTTCACTGCTATGGAGAAAGAATGTGAAACTACAATTACATCCGCACAAGAATCTTGTTTTGTACATAGTTGGAACCACAAAGCAGTCCGTTGTGCTTTACTGGACTTAAGCACCTTTATCACTCATCCTTACTGGCTGCCAGAAATGAAGGGACTTCAGTTTTGTACAGCCATATTTCAAATGTTCTTGCCTATGTACACATGAAGTGAAAAGCAAACAATCCTGCATTATAACTGGCTGTTAAAACATGGCCACAGCCATCAGTCTGTAAATGAGGAAAAGATTTATTTTCCCCTCCCTTTGCAGTACTTCATGGTTTAGGTATGTTTCAGATTATCAAGTTAGAAAGGGGACAGCTAGAAAGCAAATAAAAATGGTCAAGAAAATAACGAATCATCAATCATCCTTGTGTCACATCAGTATTAAGTGCACAGTGCTACATGCACCACTGTACAATACTCCTTTTACTGTATATGTGTATTAGGCATCTCTTCAAGTGCAAGACTAACTCATTTGTCCTGAGGGAGTTTCAGCTCCCATTGGGTTAGCAGCAGTTTTCTAGCACCCTCTATTTGCACTGTATTATGGAACATATTTCAGACATAGTAGCTTTCTGCCAACACTTCATTTTACTAAAAGGAAAGGAAGAAAAAAGAGGGGCTGCTGCCCAATGGTGATTATGTTTTTATCATCTCCCACAAGATAAGCTCTGGCATTAAAGATACTATTTTTGATAAAAGAGAAAAAAAAAGGCACTTTTGCTTGGTTGTGTAATTTTGACTGACTGTGATGCTCAGTTCAGCCTCAGAATGTGAAGGGGCCCATGTAAGAAAACCACATGACACCAGATGAATATGCAGAAAGCAGCTACTACTTTTATAAAAAGTATGCTAAGTCAGTGGTCAACTGTTCTGGAAAGCAATCCTTGGCATCACTAAGCAGGTCAGGCAATCTGGAGCATACTTGCTTTTTATTCCTGTATTATGTAAAATATACAAGGGAAAAAAAAACAACCTAGAAATAGCTATTTGCTTCATGTAAGTACTAAGCTACATCAGTGCTGTTACACTCAACTTCTCCCACTCAGAAAACCTCTGGCATCTGCACTCAGACTAGGTGAGATTTTCCACAGTTCACACCAGTGCATTTTATTTTATGGCTGCCTTCTCAGAAGGCCGAGGCCTGGTCATGCTGTTCTTCTCTGGTTAATTCACCAGCTTACTGTTACACATATTTTTCCCTTTCCCACTTCTCCACTAGAATGTGGGTTTTTTGTGCTGCTAGTTTGTTAAGTTATCATCTACTTCGCTTCACAGTCTGCCTTGGATTGAAAACAACAGCAAAATGAGTTCCGCACTCAGTGATGGGACTGTTAAACTACTGCCCTGTGACGTAAAATAAAGACTGTGCCATCTGCCCTTCAGAGTACACCTCTTTTTACGGTATGCAATGAGTCATGCAGGTCTGCCTGCTGCAGAAATCCACTAGACAGACAGAAAGAAAATGAAGGCTGACACAAAAACAACATGGAAAGAAAAGTCAAGGAACAGCTGCTATTAATGTTACAGCTTGGTTATTTGTTAGTGAACTTCCTAAAAAGGAGAGAACATACAGAAACGGGTAACATACAATACTGTACAGAAATAAAAGAGAGAAAAAAAGAGAAGAAAGTACAGAGAAAACTTAGGCACAGAAAACCAGCAGGGAATAAAGGCTCTTGTACAAAAACAGGCATGAAAGAATATTTCAATTACAGTCAAATCCCCAGAACTTATTTGCAGGTAACAATCTTCCTGCTACTGCGACATTCACACCAAACAGTTAGAGATCAATTCTAATACTCCTGAATGAAGAACTGTTTTCTAAAAGAAGAACAGAACTGCTGAATGACAGAGCTTTCTTTCACATGTCCTCAGTTCAATAACTGGATAGACAGGGCAAATTCCAAGAACTCTCTAAGAAAAATCTTCATTTTATACTTAAAAGAACATATACAGTCCATTTTGTGAAGCTAATCAGGACTAACTGCATAAAGCAGAAAGAGGAAATTTGATGTCACTGCCATGCTAGCCCGCCTCTAGAGCCCATGCTGGTGTCAGTAGGAAAGCAACAACTTCAGCCAAGAGCTGAACTCTGCCGCAGTTACAGTATACTGCTTATGTGCAATAATGTAACAACACCTGCTCTAATTATATCTTTTTAGTTAGAAATCAATTCCATGGCAGAAAACCACATTTTTGTTTACTGAAATTGCCTTGTAATGACATTATGAAAAACGAAATGCATCCCTAAGATAAACATAACATTTCCAATTTTCCTATGGAAAGTGAGGAAAAACAAGCTTTTTTTTTTTTTTTTTTTTTAAGTCTCTGCCTTAATGTGGTCCGTTTTTTAGAAACAATAAATATTTTGGTTTTATGATGAAACAAGGAGAAAAGCTGTATGTAGGCCTTTCTAAAACAGCATACTTCATCACATTTAATAACAGCAATAAAGCTCAAGTTCTCTTCTTTAGTAGAAAATCAAAAACACTCTTCATTTTCGAGAGTCCTTCTGATACATTCTCCTGGCCACGAGAGGCAAAAAATTAGCTCAAAAAGTTGAAGTTAGTTAGGGATTGCTTCTTTTAAGAATGGATAACAGGTTTTGGTGTGTAAAATCTTCAGCAGGATTGTTATATAATTGTTATGTAACATTTTAGAGAAAATTAGCAGCTCACTGCATCATAAACTTTAAAATGTGTTCACAGAGGTTAATCAGAAGAATGTCTCACAGGATCAGTGGGCAGCAGAACTACTGTTACAAGATACTTCTCAAATACCAACTACTGTGGAAAATCTACCTTGCATACAGCAGGTGTCTATGGGTCTGTTCAACACTGGTCTCGTGTTTACAATATAGAAATCAGTTCTAAAACTCCATCTTGTGCTTTATAAATTTCACACATGTCTGAAAAAGTAGGACAGACATAAAAGCTTTGGCAAATGATCTTTTACTACTGCCTGCTGTACACAGGCATCAAAGCTACAGACTTGAAAAAAAGTATACAGGACTAATCTAAATGCTGCTTTTGCCTTCCAAGTGATGGGCTCTGACACTGAGTCTGTGCCACTAAACTCACACTAATAGCAAAACACAACATGTAGACTGAGTCATAAAAGTCACGCTATGACTCTATGGTTACATGAAGGTGTATATGCATAATTTAACTACTACTGCATTAACAACTAATGCATAATTTAATTGCAGTTGCCAATTAAAGACATAAGTCTTGTTATTTTCACAGCTGACATATATATGTAGTTGAAGAGCCCGTAGGTGTAAGCAATCAGAATCCAGGAACTCAGCCTAGACTGTGCAGTGTTGAGTAATGGCAGCTTGGGGAGGGATCTACATATGAAGTCTGCTTGAAGAAGGCCCTCAGAATTTTCCTTCCAGAAAGAATTAATTGTGAAATAAAAATTCCGAGGATAAGTATGGACTATCATTTGCACCTTCAGGGACAAATTCATGCAAGGAAGCTCTTGCTCTTTTTTTCTGTGAAGGGAAGGACTCACGCTCTTTTTAGGTCTCTATTAAAACACAGAGTGCACAGGTATCAACCGCTGAGTGGAATTAGATGCAATTAATTCAGAAAGCACAGATGGAAGCATGCTGACTCTATTACATACACAGAGATCTTCCTATGAAAACTCATAGCAACGTAACAGACATCTTTTAATAGGTACCAAAAAGAACAACAACAACAAAAAGCACAACAAAGCTCAACTGCAATGTCAGATGATGTCACTCACTCATCTAGCATAATGGTCAAGGAGCCTCATGAAATACAGAAACACAAATGTAAGAATTCACTGTTGAAAGTGATGCCGATGAAGTCTGTAATACTTCTGCATACTGATTTCCTATATGGCAGTATGTCCCAAGGGAAGACAGTGCAGAGAACCAAGGTCTGAGGTGATACTGTGTACTTAACAATAGCAAATTATCAGAATGTTCACTGCAGTCAGATATGTAGTACTGTTTTTATATACTCAAAACAGTGAGATTTAAAATAATAAAAATCTGTACAAAGGTGTGCTAGTGATGTGCTAGTGAGACAAGTCTTGCCAATACCTATTACCTAAAAATCACTAATCCCATTCATTTGATGGTTGGGTCAGGTAATGTCATCAGTGCCAGCAGAATCCCAGATCTACACAAAACTGCCACTTCTCAGGAGAGTCTTATTTTTCTGAATTGGTGGAACCACCTTGTGAATGCTTTTACCAAAAGAAGCGTCCTTCAGTGGGACTGTGTGGGCATGTGTAAGCTCATGATTGACACATGAGGAATTGAGAAAAAACTGAGGATGAACCCAAAAGCAGGTGACACCTCTTGCTATTCATCAGAACTTATTTTAAGAAACGTACAGACTGATCTTTTGAGCAGAAAATAAACTAAACAGGCACGATGCAAATAGAGTACTATATTTACTGCTCTCTGTTAATTATTACATTTGCCTGATCTCTTGAAGATTTCTGTAGCTGGTAGTACTGTTTCTAAAGATGTTTTGAGAGGACCAACTTTTTAATTAGGAAATACTGTCATTATGAAATCACAGAGGGTAGTTCTCTGAAAAACTGTGAATCTCTTTCACATACATATACATAAGGTTGGAGTAATAACAGATGAAACTAAAGGGTTATTCAAGGCAATTACAAAGTGCCATACTGTATCACTTGCTCAAAATGGATGGAGGAACTTATGTTCACAAGGCTAGCTCTTTACTCTTGGTTTGTTTCTAGTTCCATTGCATTGCACACCACCTTTTGCTTTTCAAGTCAGCACTGATCCCCTCTAGGGAAAGAACCTCCACTTTACAAAAGACCAGCCTTACGAAGGACTCCTCTTATGCACTTTCATTAAGGAAATATTCCTGCTAGTTGCCAGAAAAATCTAATTTCAGATTTATGTTTCTCAAGACTATAAAGACCACAAGACAGAGATCATTATACTAGGTGTAATCTGAGACATGCCTTAGTAAAGGCATCATTAGTGAAACTGGAGCATCATCCAGATTTAACTTCCACTTTGCATTTCAAGTGAGAAGCTGTTTTGTTTTTTGGTTTATGTTTTTATTACATGTCCAGGACAAGCATTTACTGTGCAAGATAGAGCCTCTCTTCTATTTCCACAAATGCTTCATAAAACATCTCCAATAAATCCAAATATTAATTTTTGACACTACTGGAGATGGGGAGAATTCTGCTTGCTTAGACGACAGTATCATATATGCTGGCACTGGAAGAACAAAGAAAGTATCAGACAGTAAAATTAAATACGTGTTAATCTTCTCTCTAACAGTGTTTTCTGATGCTCCTTCAGGACTGCAGGTAGCAGTGTTCTGCTCTTTAAACTAGTGTTCTTCAGTTGGCTTTTCTGCTACATTTCTTCTTCTATTATACTTGACACAGAACTGCTGTTCCAGCAGAACATAATGGAAGCAGGACTATTTTTTAACTCAATTAAGTACCCCAGAATACTTATACAGATAAAAAGGCATATCGCCTAGGTCACTGACTACTAGAGTAGCAATCTTATACCAGAAGAAAGAAAAAAAAAACTGATGGATACGAAGCTCCGTAGATATTACAAAATACGTCTTCTACTAGTACATAATGAGATTTCCAAACTACAGACTTTTCTCAAATTAAACAAGTGAGCTGAATCTGATATGGACGTGAGGCATGTAGAGGAGTAAAAAATACTTATGTATGTATGTACAGAAGTATGCATGTAAAATACAAATGTAAGTATGTAATCTCTTAATGCAACACACTTGCTATAGGCAGTCCTTAAAGTTCAAATTTCAGCAACAGCATCATCATAGCTGCACTGCTGATCATTCTGTTTGAATGCAGACTTCCAGCAGAGCATTCAAAGACAAACTGGAGGTGAGGCAGGATCAGAAGAGAACAAGAGAAGACCCTGTACACACAGTGTACAAAAAAACATGTCTCAGGAGCAGAGGTTTTGTTTCAGTGATGCACAGAGTTCTAATTGTTAATGTGTAGATTGAAAATGGAAAGAAAAGAGAAGTAAAAACTTAATTTTTACACTTACTTCCTCCCACTCAGTAAAGATTACCCATGAGTGAGCTCAGCTGCGCTGCTGCTCTCATCATCTTAAAGGAGTCTATTTTATATCTTGGTTCTTAATTCAAAAACAAAACAAAACAAAACCACAAAAAGCAGAAGTAATTCCATCAAAAAAGAACCGGGAAAGCCTTATTTTCTTTAAGCTTCATATTACATGTTGCTTCAATTGCATTCAAATTTTCTTTCTTTTCCATGGGGATTTCCCCACTGTTTCAGTGCATGTGTTTCTAGCATTGAACTCTTCTTTCTCCACTTAGTTGCATTTATATTCAGCCAGCATACAGCTATTTTAATCAAATTTAGGCAGATTTGTCTAACATTTAAATATAACATACAAGAGTTTGGCCATACAGAAAACCAGACTCACATAAGGCATATTTCTCTTATAGGGGGAGAAGTAATAACTTCAAATTCTTTCCACTGAAAATAAAAACAGCAGAAGGCTACTTTTGTTTCCTAAGCTGTCTTAAAAGAGATTATTGGATAAAATGTCAGGTCCTGGACATTGCAGTTCAAGCTGGGGAGTTTCAGGAAGTTTTAACCATGTAAAAGAAAACAATCCCTTGAAGACTTCCAAAATTTCAAGTGGTCTGCATCACAAAAATAGAAAAAATTAGAAATGCAAGATTGTTCACTGAAGTTTAAACACAGCTAAGAATCATAGAAACATCAAGGTTGGAAAAGACCTCCAAGATCATCCCAACCAACCATCCACCTTTCACCAATACTTCCCCACTAAACCATGTTCCCTAGTACAACATCTAAATATTTCTTGAACACCTCCAGGGACAATGGTTCTCCACCTCCCTGGACAGCCCATTCCAGCATGTGAACNTCCTGGACATTGCAGTTCAAGCTGGGGAGTTTCAGGAAGTTTTAACCATGTAAAAGAAAACAATCCCTTGAAGACTTCCAAAATTTCAAGTGGTCTGCATCACAAAAATAGAAAAAATTAGAAATGCAAGATTGTTCACTGAAGTTTAAACACAGCTAAGAATCATAGAAACATCAAGGTTGGAAAAGACCTCCAAGATCATCCCAACCAACCATCCACCTTTCACCAATACTTCCCCACTAAACCATGTTCCCTAGTACAACATCTAAATATTTCTTGAACACCTCCAGGGACAATGGTTCTCCACCTCCCTGGACAGCCCATTCCAGCATGTGAACACTCTTTCAGATAATACATCTATCCCAGTGTTCAACCTGAATCTCCCCTGGCACACCTTGGCCATTCCCTCTAGTCCTACTGCTAGTTACAGGGAAGACGAAAACCTCAGCACATCCTCCCTTCATATACTTGTACAGTGTGATAAGGTCTCCCTCGAGCCTCATCTTCTCCAGACTAAACAATTCCAGTTCCCTCAGCCACTCCCCAGAAGACTTGTGCTCCAGACTTCCCACCAGCTCCAGTGTCTTTCTCTGGACACGCTCNGACTGGCCTCAACCCAGCGACCCAGCCTGTACAGATCCCTCTCCAAGGCCTTCCTGCCACCAAGTAGATCAGCACTACCTCCTAGCTTGGTGTTATCTACAAACTTTAAGGGTGCACTCAATGCCCTCATCCAGGTCATCAGTAAGGATATTGAATAGGACAGGCCTCAGTTCTGACTGCTGGGGAACACTTCTCATGACACATCATCAGTTAGATTTAACTCCATTCACCACCACTCTCTGGGCCTAGCCCTCCAGCCAGTTCTTTACCCAGCAAAGGCTACACATGTTGAAGCCATGGGCTGCCAGCTTCTCTAGAATACTCCAGGACACAGTACTGAAAGTTTTCCTAAAGTCTAGGTAGACCATGTCAACAGGCTTTCCCTCATCCACCCTTTAATTCAACCACAGATGGAAATGAGGCTGGTCAGGCAGGATCTGCCTTTCATGAACCCACACTGGCTGTGCCTGATCCCCTGGTTGCCCTGCACATGCTGTGTGGTCTCCCTCAAGGTGATCTGTTCCATAACCTTACCCAGCACTGAGGACAGGCTGACAGGCCTGTAGTTCCTCAGATTCTCCTTATGATGGGAGTCACAGTGGCAAGCCTGCAGCCCCCTGGGACCTCTCTGGTTGACCAGTAACACTGATAGATAATGGAAAGTGGCTTGGCTATCACCTCTGCCAGCTCCCTCAGCACCCTCAGGTGGATTCCATCTGGTCCCACGGACTTGTGGCAAGTCCAGGTGGAGTAGTACCTCTCTTAACTGCCTCCAAATGAATTCGGGGGGGCTTATTCTGCTCCCTATCCCAGACTTCCAGGTCAGGAGATTGAATACCTCAAGGATAATTGGTCTGACTTCTAAAGTCAAAGGTAAAGAAGGCACTAAGAATCTTAGCCTTTTCCATAACCTCAGAGGTCATGCTCCACTCCTCACCCCCCAACCGTTAAAGGATGGAGATTCTTGTTAGCCCTCCTCTTACTGTTAACATATTTGTAAGAAAGTTTTTTGTAATATCATAAAACCATGACAATGATAACATCTGCTATCTTACTAAATGAATACTTGATCTTGCTAACAACAGAACCTCTTAACTAAGAAACAGCCTTTTGACAAGCAAGAAAACCTACACTTGCTGAATACTGTATCACGTGATGTTTGTCCATTTTTCCCTTTTTACTTCCCATTTTTAGATAAAGTTCCTTCTACACTGAAAAAACCAGCCACCTTCCCCTCCACACTTATCCTTCTGCCACTCCTTCATGCTGCCTGGGTAACACCTCAAGTTACTGTAACTCTTCAAGGACTGAGGAATAATTTGGTGAAAAATAACCAGCATGCAGTCTAGACAAACACTCAGAATCTAAGCCATATGTCCATGACTGCTGCTCAGTTCCTCTTTTTTCCAGAATAACCAGTCCCCCAGCACTGCTCTGCATTATCTACCAACTCTGATAGTTCTAATAAGATGTGCGAAGTCAGGATTAGATAAACACTCCTCAAATGACAAAGTCTCAGGAGCCAGCGCCAGCTCAGCAAATTGCCACTGGTTTATAGCCACACTGGCAGCAATTCCTCACATCACAGATGCTGAGCAACTCCAAAGGTAATGAGCCCTCTTCTGAGATAAAATTCTCCCTCCTTAGATAATGATGTTTGTGGTTGATACAGACAAGGTAATTCCAAAAACACAAGGTTAAAAATATGATGCATGCCTCAAGGTATTCAAGGTACTCCCTCTTTTGTGAGCCAAAAAACAGCATGTCCTCTCACTGTGTTGACACACACTGGTCATTGGCACTACTGGGAATTACGGAGCCATACATACACTGCATTGGTACTACAGGATTATTTCCCTTTAATATCATAAAACAAATTTCTGAGCAGTTGAGAGGAAATTCTTATACTCTCTACTTTGTGCTAGGACATTCTGAAGGAAGAGGAAAATAGCCTAAAAAAAAGTGCCAAGCTAATTCTATTAAATAATTTAGAGTAGAATTTTACAGTCAATTACATATTCAAAAACTGAAAGCAGGTTCATGTTTGTAAACAAATCATTCATTTAGGCTTTCTTTCAAAGACTGCTTTGGGCTTTATGTTACTGGAGACAAATGGACAAGTGCTGGGTCTTCCATTACAGCATTTTGTAATACTCAAAAGCAGAGCACTAGTGAGAAAAAATTTAAGGCATCTAAACCTCAAGACATCATTATGTCTTTGGTGTTTTCATTTCCCAGCTTTTCTCATGGTAGTACAGAAGTGTCTCAAATGCACCACAAAAATATGAGTAAAACTTCAGTTGCATATACAAGGGCTGCTCTGCAAGTAAGATTTCATTTTATCTTATCTTGCTGGCTCACAGTGTCAGGGGCAGCTGCTGATTGGTGGTGGTACAGCAGTTGAGGCCCAACCTTTCCACCAATACACCATTGCATGTTTTTGCCATGTGACAGATGGCAGCATAGGGGCACTCTGACATGACGGCATCTGACACGGAAATGCAGATAAGGCAAACGTGTCACTGAATTCCTCTATGGCAAAAAAATGGCACCCACTGACACACACCAACACTTGCTGAACATTTATAGAGATCAACCAGTGGATGTAAGACCAGCGAGGCAGTGGGTAGTATATTTTAGCAGTGGCAACAGCATTGTGAAAGATGAGCCATGTTCTGTCCAGCCATGCACATTTTTATCAGTGCAGCATGCGGGCTCTTGTTCATTGCTGGTGAAAATGCAGAGCTAATAATGGTGACTACATTTAAAAATAGAGTTTTGTAGCTGAGAATTTGCTCTATCAAACAGTGTTGTTGTACTCTATGTGCCTGTTGTAGTTTCCATGGAAACCAATGGAAGGCACATTCACAGCAACCTACGTATTAAATAGTGCCACGAAGAAGGAAGGATCACTGGTGCAGAAAGTGGAACTTGGTACCAAGTTGCTTAATCCTGAATTGAATTTAATACTCAGCATATTCAGCAGCTTTCTTAACTCGTAAAAGAAAGCAGTTAGCTCTGACACAGAAGCTAATCCTTGTGAACTGTATTCATACTGTGACATGAACTAGAACTTGGCTGAAAGACAAAAACTGTCACTAGGAAACTTGGCTAGAAGGGTTACAGCACTAGCAAACTTGGCTGAAAAGTTACAGGTGGACCAGGAAGGATGCAAGATCTCAGCAGTAAGGAGATCACATGACTGTAGTGCAAGTCCTCTGTTTGACAGGGAGAGCCACATGCCTAGGAATACTGATGTAAGGTTTGTCCTGATAGCGTGTCGTGTGGTACTGATAAATCAGAACTAAATGTGGCCTGCAGATACCACAGTCCTTTTCTGATTTTATAAGGTAATAACAGGTAAGGTTGCATTACTGATAACATTTTAGGTAGTTTGAATCACATCTGGAGATCAAATCTAAACATACTATTGCTGTATAGATCTGCTAAAAAATTGGTTCATTTTATAACATATTTACATGAAAAAATCATGGCTTGCTCATACTTTTTCCCTACAATTAATTTGTAGACAGCAAAAAATATTTGAAATATTTTATTTGCAGTAAATCTGAACTCTTTAATGAGTCAGCTCCACAGTTCTCCTTCGCTGATGATAATAAAATACTTACAAAACATAATGTTTAAAGAAAACTAGAAAAACTAAACCTAATAACCTTATTAGACATTAGTTATAAATACTGCTTATTTAGCAAAGCTAAAACTTGTTTCAAGACTAAGGAATTTTGAGGCCCTACAACAATCATAAATTGGACAAGACTTACAGAAGTTAAATTGATTTCTGCTAATGTGTATTCAATAGTAATGCTATTTGTCATACGTATGAAAACTTGTCATAGTTCCGTAACAAAACTCACCTCCAAAGCATACCTAATTCAGATTTTTCAAAACAAAGCTGAGCAAGATGCCACATCAGTGAGCTTTCCTTCAATTTAACAAAGATGAAATCCTCAAGGAGAACTCTGACCAAGGAACTCTGCAAGTCGTTTTACTTTTTACGTGAAAGCAGTTGATGAAATTTTAATAAGGAAGTAAAATTCTACTACCTCAGAGTTAGTTGTAAAACTCCTTAATCTTTTTGGACAACATACTAACTACATCATGGTACATGACTTACTAAATTACTAGATTTACGCACACACTATATAATGCAGGATTTCAAATTATTACATAGAAATTCAAGATGCTTGGTTTCACAACAGTTACTCTGCCTGACAAAAAACAGATAATGAAATTGCTAGTCTGTGACATCACATACAGCAATGAGATCACCAAGCAGGTAAGACTGTACAATATAAAATTTTTCTTCTGCCATCTTTTGGTAGCGTTCAGGCACACACAATTTCCCACAAGCCTTACTGGCATAACAATGGTACTGTATATACATAGCAGCAAGGTATCCAAGCTAGCTCACAAGTTTTATCCAAACTTTCCCATTTTTATCTGTCCTTGATTAAATGGGATTGGCTCTTGTCACACTCACTGGTGAAGGCTCAAAGAAATTCGCTTCAGCAAATGGTCACTTCTAAAGAACTTAAAGCAGAGCATTCAGCACTGAACATCTAGAATAAAAATCAACTATAAAGGATTTCTCTTTTCCTAGTAAACAAAAGTTTTTTTTACAGCCAAGCTACAAGTAATCCCAATCTCAGTACAGTTTGGCTTGTGGAACAGGCGAAGTCCTACGTAAATTTTTAATGCCTTGTTTAGCTTTGGAAAATGATAAAAAATACTGTCACATTTATGCTGAGTTCATGCTTTTTACATTGTGATTCCACTGCAAAATACATAAATCCAATAGGATTATAGCAATTCTCCTCCAATGGAAATGGTCAGTACTGGTCTACACAGAAATCTCATTCAGATTTTTATTTTGCAGAGCCTCCTCCCATTAAACCCATTACTGGACTTTTACCAGATGGAGGGGGAGTCCTCTTCTAAACATAGTTGCTGGGATAAATTTACCTGCTAGAATAGAGTATAGGCTGATCACGTTGATAATGCTCATCTACATTCAAGGAAGAAGAAGAAATCGTGGTTGCCAGAGAAGCTGCTTCAAACAGAGATGGAGTGCTTGGCACTAAATCCGGCCGGCGGCGTGAGCCCAGTACTGAATATACAAAAATAAAGAACAACATTAAGAACTTTCATTTCAAATTGGAATCAAGAGTCCTTATGCCACTATATAGGGTTACCTGGTGCTCTCACCAGTTAAGAGGCTTCAAGAAACGTTTGAACAGCTGATACTGTGATATTAATGTGCCCATACCAACACCTTACAGGGCAAATTTCGACTACTAGCCAGTACATTTATCAGAATAGAAAGTAACCTGATGGACAAATATTACACAGTAGTATGAATATACAGTGAATTCTTCTAAGAGCCAGGACTGGTCTCACACCATGTAAGGCTTCTTTTCAGATAGGATTAGGTGGCTGGTTCTCCTTTGCATCTGGCTGGAAATGATCTCTGAAAGGGACAGATTCTCTCTCTTTAAAAAGACTCTTAGGCAAACAAATTGAGCTTGAAAACAATGTGACATATTCACTTACGAGTCAGAGAAAAGAACAGCTCTGGCTCTGGACTTAATCTGGTAGCTATATTGGACAAATTGTTTTAGGATCTCCTGCAAACCTTGATATACAAACTACTTTTTCCATGCAGTATCCAAGAATAATCCAAACCTGAAGTTCTGAAGACTAGCCAGACTTCAGACGTTCTAGTTCAGGCTTATACAAAATTCTTATAAAAATACAGTTCGGGCTGTTGATTTGAAAGGTATTACCTTCCTCATCAAGGCTGGAGTAGCTTTGTCCTTCAGCAATAATGCTGTGCTTTTCATCCCTCCACTCCTGGCTAACGGCAGACACTATTTCTTGTGATGTTGCCTTTAGCGCTGTGATGGAATTGCACCGTTTCTTGGAAGGTGAAGACCTTAAAGCTGTGTTACCAAATGAACACAGGTGTTGAATTAAGTCACTTTAGTGCTCTGTACATCTTTAACAGCATACAGAAAGGCAAGCCACCTATACAGCTAGAGTTTCTGGGTACAGATCGGACTGCAGACTGTATACATCCAGATTTAAAAAAAAAACCACTTATCAGATAGCTTAGAACTTAATCCACAAGCACCGGCAGGATCCTCATCTATGAGCAAAATACTTCTGTATGTTTGCTTTCTGGAGTTTCCTACTGATCACAGAACAAAAAAAGTCACATCGGTCAACTCAGCTTTGTATCACTGTTACAAGTCTCCTATGTGTTATCAACCTGCATAATCAGAGAGATTGATACATAAGAAAACACAGACAGGAAAACTGAAGAGTTTTGGTGTCTTCTGAGCAGTTATGACCATTTCCTTGAGCCGTGAATTATTCCTATATAATGATGTATGTGCTATTATGGAATTTCTTCCTCAGCAGCATGTGAAACCTAAACATTCTGGGGTAAAATAAACACTTCCAAAACATTGAAGGATTGCATACTCAGAAAATGCTGTTTACAATTCTTAGTAGGGATTTCCTACTTAGAATAGCACTTTGAGTGATAAAGCACAGTAGAAATACATATCAAAGGGAAGAATGCCTACATTCAAACATGTTAGAGATGGTATTTAATCAATCTTCACTTACTCAAATTAAATAAGGTCACTGAGGCAATTGCTATGAACAGAAGCAGCACAAGACATATAATTAGCTCACATAATTTATCTATCAATGTCAATATATGGAAACCTATCTTCATATGTCCCTTTATACGACAAAAACAAACAAACAAAAAAACCCCACACAGGAAATATTTCTACATAATTCCACTACCAGGGTACAATCCCAATATCTCTAATGAAGAAACTCAAGCTCTGCTAATGTAAGTGTTACACAACCATAAACAAGGGATCCTTGTACTACTAAGAGAGAAGCATTGCAAAATAATGACTATGAAAATACCTAGAAGAACAAATCCAACTATTTTCTTACCTTGAACTTTCTTGAAAACTCTTGTATTCATAAATTTTAAAAATCTATCAGCATAAAAACTTGGTCTGTGAACTGAAACCGTATCCTGCAAGATTGAAAAAGGTCTTAGTCACATTTTCTGTAAAAAAATCAAAATTATATTGTCAAGATATACGTTCAGCACATCAGGTAAACTGCACCGTATGTTTCTGGTCTACTCAAAACAACAAAGCCCCAGCAGTTCTTTCCTTTAAGAAAGCGTAGCTCTAGGTAAAAGTACTACATTTATGAAGTTATGAGTTCAAAGTTAAATAGCTACATTCTGCAAAATGTTTGCAGAATTTGAAAATGGTATTTTTCAGAACATGAGTTTGTTAATGTCTTGCTAACTAGCCACGTCCTGTGTAAGTCATAAAGGCAAGACCATTCTACCTGCTTTCTGAAAGGTCAACAAATAAAATCAGAGCATGTATTGAGAAATCAACCTAAAAGATTTCAGAAACAGTTTAGATGATGTGGTGACATTAGACTACAAAGATACCAGAAGTCTCTCTTCCCTGGTTAATAGAAAAGGAAGTTCCATTACTTAAAGAGTCAGCAATTAAAAAAATAAAACCAAAAACATTTACCCCATCATAAACAAGAGCTTTCCATGAATGTTCCAGCTTCTTCATTAACCTAAGTGTACAAAAAAAGAGTCAGAACTGCTCTATAAAATTTCCACATTCACAAATACAAGTATGAAATTCAACTGTCACTTACCTGTAAGACTGTAGAATATCAATAATCCCCATAAATAGAAGCAGCTTTTCTCCTTTATGGCTTTTAGCTGGAATACCTCCCATTCTGACAGAAACAATAAAAATGTAGTTACAATCTCTGACTGTTGCTTTGTAGATGAACTGCACCTACTTACAAATCCAAAGAAATAAGACAATTTTAAAGCTAGGTGCCACGATGCAAATTCAGATGTAGCTCACTTAGCACATTATTGATTTTAAATGGCAAACTTGAAGTACTTTAGATAGACTGGTAAATACTTATCATAAACAAGGTATATTTGGGGATGACTTTTTGGAAGGATTGCACTGTGCTCTCAGCAGCAATACTGCCCATCTAATTGTCTGAGTAGAGCCCACTGTCATCGCTTTTACATGATCCCTTGTCTTCTGTACATAATAACCACAGGAGCTTTCTTGGATGACCTATGTAATCAGCTTTATCCTTCAGTAAAAACAAACACATCTCAAACCAAAATCCAAAACCAGCACCCTCTGCCAAAAGGGCTCATGCAACACCTCTGTCATCATACAAGAGCATTCATCATGCCCTGTGTAAAAGATACTGTAAAAACTTTTATGAAATTCAGCTCTGTATCTAATTTGTATTCTAAACCTCAGAACATATGAAAACTCTACAAATGCTAAGTACCATGATTCTCCCATTTGTGTGCTGCAGGCTTAAACACATTTTCATATCATTAATTGTATTAACACAGACAGCTCCCTTGAAAGCTGTGGGAAAAGTAAATCCTTCTAATATGCAATTAGACCCTCATTATATTCAAGAATTGACTATACAGACTAAGAAAGTTGATCGTAATATCCTCACTGATTCTGAATGTATTTCAAAGGAATCAACAGAATTATACAGAGCAACTGCCTATATAAATACATTACTACCGCAGTTTTTGCTAGACAGAAGTATAAGGGAAAAACAGCCATTCTTAACCTCAAGAAATGCTGTACATGAATAGGACTGAATTCATCAATGATTATACAGGCCTATGTGTTGAATATACTACTTTGACACTGTAGAGATGCACATTTCAACATTTATAGTTTTCACTTACAGCTCATCAGGCTGTTTCTAGTTAAGACTAGATTATATCTGGCACTTGTATAATGGTTGTGTCATAACATTTCTTTCATAAATGAAACTAACAAGATTTGCTATCCGGTATTTAAAGGTATCAGTCAACTACTCAACAGTTTTACTTTCAATCTCCAGCAAGCCTTGATGGCAAGGTTTTGAAAAAGTTAGAAAGTAAAACCTTTCAATTCCTGAAATGCAAATTGAGTCATGAATGTTTTGCCAATAATTAACATGTGACGCTGACTGAAGAAATTTTAATGTCAACACTAAGAGCGTGTTATGGCACTTACGTGTTTGTTGTCTCTGTTACAACAGAGTCCCCTGACTTCCCAGGCCCCTGTATAGACTCCATGGCTGTGGAATAGAGAACCTTCTGACCTCCAGGACGTTTCCCATCAGATGCGTTCTGGGAGCTCTCACCCTCTTTTTCCCTCATGTTACTGTTCAGTATGTGTATTCCCAGTAATAGACTGTAATCCATGATCTTAAAACTTTCTAGAACCTATGAATAAAGCAGAACTGGCTGCAGTGAAACAAGAAAAAGCTACATACAATTGCATTATGTGGCAGCATTTTGAGAAGCTCAGTAAAAACAGGCCTCCTTAGCACATCTCTTCATGACTGGGAAAACATGCAATATGAGACCCAAAAAATAATCTTTTACTACTCCATAGAAATTAAATGCTAGTTATGTTGTTACCTCCATGCTTCTTCAAAAACTAAGAAAGATACAAATTTGAAATGTAACATAATGTTACTTCGTAATAGAAAAAAACCACATTCACTCTTTTTGTTTGTTTGTTTATAGCATGTAATGCATTAACAGCTCCACTAGATGCTTATGAACTACACATTTTTATTAAAGTCACCTCCAATGCTTGTTCCAGATTCTTTATGGAGAAATTCTGCCTATGCTAAAGAAGTACTCTCCCCTCCAGTTCCTTTTTTAACACAAAAAGTATTCCTGCAGCATTTCCCAAAGTTCAGAAAAACCTCTTACTACTGCCCTCTCAGTGTTTTCTTCTCTAATGCATGTGTATCATGTAATTCTTCTCAGTGACAGCATTGTGATATCTGCCATGCTTCCATTAAAATGCAATATATTCAAGTCAGCGTGTAAATGTGAAGTAAAACAAGCAGTAATCCCAGCTAGTAGGGTAACAAAAATGTTAGCAGACAGAGGCTGGATTAGTACCCCCTATAATGGCAGTGCTACGTGGAAGGAAAGAAATTAGTTGCAACAGGAAAAAAATTTGCAGCGCCATTCAACTCTCCTTCAATTCATGTAGCTCAGCAGTGATTTATGGTATGTTTTAGCACACAATGCCCAAATGTAATGGTGTAATTTTGGCTGAATTAAGAGGTAGCAGTACATCTTTTTACCTCAGTGGGAACAAAATGTGATGACAAATAAAGAGCAGTAACTCAATGTCAGCTTACCAAATGCATAAATATTTTTACACAAAACACTGAGCTGGCATGTGAACTCTATGACATATATTGCAAATCCAAAATGAGATTTGTTGGCAACCTCCAGGAAAGGTTTAATGTTATATGAATTTGTGTAGGAAGGAAAAGGTAGTCTACAACTTAATACCCATCTCCAGAGATAATTTTTACTTCAATGATCAAATATATGCAAAGAGGCAGGAAAGCTCCTTTCCACTCCATTTATATTTCTTATATACTTGTCAAAGTAACTAGAAGTCAAATTCTTTCCTGACAGCAGTATTTATTTCCATGAGACACAATTTTGGCACCACTGTTAGTACATGAAGTGAAGAAAGCAACAGTAACACAAAGCAACCTAAGTGTGGAAAGGCATGGACTCATACTGACTTCTAGAGAGAAAGAAGGAGATTAGACAGTGTGGTAAGTTCGACCTTACTGAGAATATCCCACACCAAGGCAGGTTAGTTATGAATGGGACAAGAATATGCACACATAGGTATGGCTATTAGCACTCCAGAGCACCTTTCGAAAACAGAACCCACCCAGGCTTCAGGATGCAAGAAAAAAGCATATTTTAAATTACCATGTGAAAACATAAGGACATGTTATTGCTCGTTGTGTGTTGGTGGCTATTAGCTTCCTGTTTTATAATCACAAACTGCAAGAATAGCACAGCAAATAGATGTGAAAGCCCAGACACTTGGCATCAAATAAATTCTAGAATTTCCCTTAGCATTTGCTAGCTACTAAAATTTGCAAAGATTTTCTTATTGATTGCATTATATAATAATGTCTCTAAAATATGCAATCAGTAGAAGTCTGCCACCACATACTGAATTAGTTGCTGTGCTGGCTGAAAAAATACCAAAACAAGAAACACAGTTCTTCCTCGATAAAATTACCTCAACAGATCAGCTAATAACACTGTTTATGCAAAGCCAGATTTCAGCAGCTTGTCAAGCTTGGAAAAAAAGCATTATCACTTTTTACAGTTACAATCCCTGGCAATTCTTCCTTCAACCTACTCCTTACCCTCTTTTGAATTAGATTACATTAGAGTCATTATGATTGAACTGCATTTATTCATTATCTGCATTCAGGATTTGATGCAGCCTCATGGAAAGCTATGGTATTATGTGCTGGTCCTTCTTCCACAGGGTCCTCTTATGTATTAAAATTAATTTTTCTGACTACATCAATTCATCACTGCCACTTAAACCCACAGAACTTATAAAGTAAAACGGACAGAAAAATCTTTTTGACAACTTAGGATCATATTCTAAAATTGCTGGAAAGAAAAACACTAGGAAAAAAAAGAGGCATTTCACTATCCTAACTACTTTTCATAAGCAGCAAAAAGCTTCTGCTATAAAGATACTGAAATAAGTTCCCAATCTATTGCAAAACAACAACAAAAAACACTAAAAGAAATCACTGTTATATAAAGGCACATATTTACAGCAGAATGAAAAAGTGAAAGAAACCCAATCTTTATTCATGTAACCATTCTGAGACATGCCTTGCCAGCAGAATGGTACTGGGAATCTTTTGCAAGAACATTCTTATTTGTACTTGGTAATGACAAATGAATGTTCTTGTCATTAACCTAACATGTACCTGTTTGTGCTTATATGTGTGTGCTTCTCATCAGGATGTTGTAAGCTGGCCACAACACAGCAGGGCAATCTTCAGCAGCTCTAGCAGCCTCCAGCTGCTAAGCCTTCCAGACCCCTCCAGCCTTAAGAACAACCTTGTCTTCATACTACATAAAAGCCCAGTCAAGCTACGTCTCAAAATACATTGCTCCTGATCAAGGAAAAGTAACTCCTCGAATTAGATTTTCTCCCTTCGAAGCTAATCAGATGTTAAAGTGTTCCATGAGTCACCCTAGGCAAAGTCACATTGAACAATTTCAGCCAGTGACTAAGAGAAAAAAACATGTATTTCTGCTATGTAATTTCCTTTTTATAGCACATACAGCCAAAGGTATGTTCTGACAGTGAAACGGTGTTCATGCTGCTAACCACAAAAGGCTACTGCAAGTCAACAGGCAAATTTCACAGAATCAAAGAAAATACTACTTAAAAAAAGATAATTTTTACGTTTATGAAAAGAAAACTTGCAAGGTTTTAACCACAAAAGCAAGCATTTCCTCTCCTATAAGAATTTCAGAAAAGGGATATAAGAACTAATATGACAAATAAAATGCATTTAGAAGCTGATTATTGATCACGTTTCAACAAAATAAGAAGCGTTTTCTTGTTTTGAAAAGAAGAAAAAAAAAGAACAGAATATCTCACAAAAACATGCACTTCTCAGAAGCAAGTGTACAAATGTCCAATGCCTATTGACAGGCATCAAACTAAACAAAAACAATTTAGTTGAAAAGAAAAAGAAAACGTTATCATTTAATGCACGACAAACATTTCTGTCTCAGAGTGAGCTGACTTTTCAATTTGTGCAAAACAACATCTGTCAATGTTTTAAATCTGATAGATGTCCTTAGCAGGCCCTCTAAGGTGACTGAGAAGAACAAATTCTGAGTTTATATGCGAGCTACTTAATACGCTTCATTAGGAAAACAAAAGCCACTCTTAAGTAACAAATGAAGATCACCAGTGCTCTTATAAACACTATTTTGCTTTCTTCCTCACTATCCCTCCCCCCCTCTTTTGTTTTTAATGTAGATGTGGAATAAATCTTAAGGTTAATTTTTAGAATATCATGTCTTTGCGATTTCTCTGGGGAATTTTAACTTCAGGATAAGTAGATGCTGTAAAATTTGCATATACAGTTTTTCTATCTCCTGTATTTATACCCACTGCAAAGTGTTATGCAAGAGGAGAGAGAAATACTGGGAACTGCATTCTCACTGATAAAAAGAGGTAATTGCAGCATATACAGACAAACGTCTTACTGAGCAGACACTAAGAGCAAAAGAACACTGCTTGGAAGAATCTCTTCCATTTGGCCAGTTAGTACAGTTAACTGCACTGACATAAAGCCTTAACTAGCCCTTTACAATTTTTTTTTCTCTTGGATCCGCCAGCAGGTGGAAAGGGAAAACACCATCAGCCTATTTTTAATAGAACAGTCCAAATTCCTGCATATCACTATTCAAGGGCATTCTGTATCTGTGCGAACACATGAAAGAAAGATTTACAAGAAAAAAATTCCATGACTATCCTTCTGAAATTCATGTTTTCATTTCAGTTACACTAATATGTTCTGAAGAGTTTTTCCGACTGTAATTTTTAACATATACTTTATAAAACTCTTATTGTTTTTTATAGATATGAAGTTCAAAAGGCAATTTTCTTACTCATATGTTTGGACTGTAATTTCTTGTACTTGAGAACATGCTTGATATCACCTCCTATGCTTTCTACCCAGAAGGCAGTAGTTGCATATATGAAAATACCTAAGAGCTTCAGTAAAGACCAAGCACACAAGAAAGGATTCCCAGCTTTACTTAGACCTGGTAGCACATACGAAAAACTAAACATTACTACTGATTCAGTTCTAGCCTTTCTGACACAGAGTCATGCCCACATTACTTGCACCTAAAAATTCAGTGACATAGCTTATTCTTTATCCATATATAAATATTCCTCCGTACAGAATTCCTATGGGATTAGGTGTTTTATTATAAAACACAACAGAAATAACTTTGATGTTTGATGTGTTCAATTTTCTGTATCTTTAACAAAACAAAAAAAAAACCACTGAAAATGTACCTTAGATTCTTTTACTGATTTTGAAGCTATTATATCTTTGTCTCAGCCTGATAAGAACAGTTTCTGTTAATTGTCAGAATGGAATTTTATTTGGTAATCAGAGAATTTGCCTTGTTTTTAGTAACTTACAGTTTCACACAGCATAATAACAACATAAGCATAAATAACAGCAGAATTAGTACAAATAAAATACAGTTTAAATAGCAGTTATTTAAACATCTATCTTTTGATACTCTCAGTATTTACCATTATATAAAATACAGGTGCATTGGCTTTCAGAAATTTGAGGTGAATAAGGCTTCAAAGAAAACATTTTCAGTGAAGGTGTTCAGACCAGTAGAACTTGTACCAGTTAACATTTTGGCTGCATTCCCTCCCTACTCCCAGTCACTACAATATTGCCTGCACACAGGAATATGATAGCTATACTAAGTCTCCATGACAGTGTGGAATTTGAAAGCTAGTTCAAATTTCCAACTGTATTTACTCTCCTTTACCATAAACAGATTAATCCGTATGAACACTGTAATATTACAATTTTTCACTTAGCTAGGATGCAAAAAGCACAAAGAAGTATGTGGATAAAGCTTTCAGTTCCTACCATCTTGACAGCAAACACGACAAGTGGGGGGACATTGGAGCTGGATGTAAAACACACTCAACCTGTACGTGTCCTGAAACAGACAATCCAGAATGAAAACTGGAAGCAGCAGCATGTGACAGATTTCCACAAGTCACTCAGCTCCATCCTCTGTCTCAATAGGTATCCTCTTATTGCTGCAAAGAGGAGCAATGCATGCAGACTAACTCTCCAGCCATGGCACAACTCTGCCATACCTGCCAGCAGACTCCCCGGGGACTGAGCTGAGAAGATGTACCAGGAGGCCAGCTCGGCTGAGAAAGCCACAGCATGGCTTGAATGTGAAAAGACAACACATCAGCTGGGACAAAACGGACAGGCTACAAAGAAGGAACTGAGACACATGACCTGGACAAGTAGAGACTGCATACATTGTCAGTGAAACTATCTTCCGAGGTGAGGTGTTTATGAGGTGTCTTTGGGAAGCAAGAAGAGTTTCTACAGCTACAACAGCACTAAAAGGCTGACCAAGGAAAACGTCAGCTTGCTGCCGGGCTGGGTGTGCCTGTGACAGCAGGCACAGATAAGGCAGTTCCTCATCATGTTCTCTGTTGCCAGCAGAAAGGCCTGTCAGGCTTCTTGCTTACCAGCTGGGGATATTAATATTAAAGAAGCAAGAACAAAAAGTGCTGCTTACTGACTCTGATGTTCCATACAGCACTCAAGTAACACACGCCAAGACTTAACCAAGAGCTTCTAACAAAGCTGGAAGAGTCCACCTTCGTACACAACAAGTAAACTATAAATTCACATTTTTACTTTCCAGTTGTGTTCCCCATTTTAGATTGTTTATTATTTTCCATGTAACAGGTTACTCTCCAAGCTTTGTCTGGGTAAGAAACCTTCTACAAGAGGAGGAGGGTGCACAAAAGGGTGTCCAGATGTGACACGCTGATGCATTCTGCATTATCACACATGGCAGTAACTCAGGAAATGCTCACTGCAAGAGGCTACAAAAAGAACAATGCATTATGTTAGATTAATGTCTAATGCCGAACATGCAGCTGAATGTTAGCTCACCCAGCTTTACAAATCAAGCATAACACATTGCAGAATTCTGTGTTAATTAAACAAAAAGTACTATTCATGTGCAAAAAAACACTTTTCCATCTTGCACCAGAGGTGGCAGTGAACAACCAGCTGATGTGCTGGATGCCCCTTCTATACCTTCTTCCATCTATGCATTTTTCTATTTTATTTCCAAAAATTATTAAATAGGTCTTTCCTTTCCACATCCCCCTTTGATTCCTTTGGACCTCTGTGCGATTTGAATAGCTCCTCTTTTTTCTAACTTTACATTTTTCCTTTTTTTTTTTTTCCTACAGAAAAAAACCAAAAACATTCTTTTACAACAATTCAATCTACAAGAGACACTGATTCCAGTCACCAGGGTCACAATGGCAGACACCCCTCCCTACCTCAGAAATCTTATGTGGATACTGAACAGTGCCTTTCAGCTTGGGGAACTGCTCCTGAGACTGCTGCCACATGACACACCTCCATCATTCAGCTTTTTAGTTTCTATCCACTTAGGAGACAGACTCACCAAAGCAGTACTGTTCTTGCAACTTTTCACTCAACACTCTTCAATCTTACATATCAACAGTACTACAGGTCTATGTGCTGTGCATCAGAAAAGATTCATTAAATAAAACAATGGAAAACAGTAATAAGAAATTTTTGAGCTACTCTCATAGATATAGTTGTACTTCCACAAACGGGTTAAATCCTATTAACTAACTAAAACACAATCATCATCAATGCTTCAACGTTCTTTGTTTTTTCTAATTAAACTGCACGGAGTGGGACTTGGCAACATAGAGAGCCATATCCTGCTCCCTGTTTTGCTGAAGGAAATCTATAACAGATGTGAACACAAAAGCTGACATCATCAATAAGTTTTACTTACTCGACAATCCCGCTGCAATGTTTTCATTAATGCACTGTGAGTTTCAGAGTCAAAATACAACCCCTCATGCATGTCTTGCAAGAAATCCAAGTCTTTGAATGTTGGGTTGGACTTCTCCCTCTCTTTTCTTGATGCTCGCCGCTTATACGTGGAGCCTTTCAAGTCATATGTGAAATGCATTCTCAAGGCTCGTGGCAAAACATTGTTCATTACAACAATTCTAATATTAATGCCTCCTGACTGAACACAGTACAGCCCATAAAATTTGGGTAGAAGAGTCCTTGGATTCTGGTTCAGATTCTAGAATAAAAGAGATGCTTTTAAATATGCTTATTTAGATTAACATACACTCTTGTAAGTTATTTTTATGCCAAGGAACGCTAACAAAGAGAGAGAGAACAGAACATGTTTTCCTTTTAAGTGCAGTTTCCTTGAACAATTCATTTTCTTAAACACAACAATTCTGAGAAGAAACTGAAAGCAAGAGGTCTACCATGGAACAAACCTACTGTGAAGCCCAGAGGCTTCACAAACCGTACTGTGTTTTCAATGAAAAGGGTGAAACAGAAGTCTTGAAAGAAAAAAGCAAAAAAGGATGCTGCTACCAATGCACACTGCTTCTTGCCTGGTGGTTCCAATTTAGTCTGAACTGCCACAATCACACTTCCTGACATGCACTGTCCTGACAAAAATGAGTGCATCTCTGATTCTGCATGTATGGCAGGTTTCTCTTCCCCACATCCCATGGAAGTGTAGACTGAGCTAAACTTAAACACAGTCCAAAGATTTAATTCATTATTCTGATCTGAATAACTTTTGCATTTCACATGTGGGAAGAAGTCTGGGTCAAGTGTAGTTCTCACAGCCCTAACATGGCTTCTGAAAAAGAAGAATCCTTGTCTCCATGAGGCTTTTCGTAATGAAGGTAGTGCCAAATGATTGGGTTGTCTCCACATGAGTCTGAGGTCATAACAGAATCATGACATATCATCAAACTAGAAAGGTGTTAAATAATCCAAATGCCACAACAGGTTAAAAAAAAAAGAATACATCCTTCTGAACACAACTTCTCTCAGTTTTTGGCATGAAAATACTAGGAGAGGAAAAACTAGTTCAAGTCTTAAATTATTACAAGTTACAATATATACCTACATGAATAAACTGCTTCCATGGAAACAGATTAAAGCTTTACATCTCAAACCTTTGCATATGTTAAGAGCAAGAATAAAGTTTCTAGAAACAAAGAAAAGTAGTCTTACATTTACTTGCAATAACACTCAAATTTACGCTGAGCTGATTATCCTGATTAAAAACAAGAAAAAGGAGTACCTGCCATTGTTTCGTTGTTTTTTTTTTAATGCTATCACAGCATCGGTTTTTTATTAAACAAACACTGAATTCCCATTATATTACTGTAATAATGATTACTTAGTACAAGTGGGAGGGTAACATTTTAAGTACTTGCTTAGGAAAACAAAAAAGAAAAGAAAATCTGGCCAACAGTAATTAAAAGTGTTGTATTTGAAAGCCTTGTATACTACCCAGAAGAATCTCTGTTTATATGCACACTGAGTAGCTTTCGTTGAAAAAAAAAAAGAAAAACTGATTTATTTTGGATTGATGATTTCTATTTTTAATGCCTGACACACACAGAACAATACAATCAACTTAGCATTATCTCTCAGAAAAACTCTACTTAAAACTTAGGTATTGAACAAATTACATGGGTAAGAATACTTTCAACATTGTTATTTTAATACGTGAGAAATGGAAGTAGTCCAGAAACAAAAGAGAAACTGACCGGTCTAGTTTCTTTGTCCACTCTGATTGAAATGCAGAGGGTAGATAAACAAAAAATGGAGAAAAGAGGTTGAATTAGAAATTTAGAATTCTTATCACTAACTTACAAGAAGCAAAGTTGGGAAGCATTTTAGAAGATGAAGTTCAGCTTCATCCTGAACACTAAAGGAATAACAACTGTTATCTTAAATGTATTCTTGATTAATATCCATTGTTTCCGATGGATGTGGGAGTACAAATTTGAAAGGTAAAAAATGCAAAAAAATATTATGAAAAATATGGGTCAAGCCATGAAACTAAAGTGAATCCTTAAAAGTGTGATCTGAAACTGAGCATATACAGGTAATAATTAAAAAGGTGGTACAAACTTCAATTACTTACCATATAATAACCTGGCAAGAGCTTTTGAAGAAACTCAGCCTCTTTGTGTTGAACTGTTTTGATGATGAACTCATCATCACTGGTTACAAAAAATAAGGACCCACTGGCACCTGGATTGGATAGTTCAATTAAAGGCTCACTGCAGATTGAATACTGTAAGAAACAAAAAAGGTTTTTTAATGGCAACGCACACATTACTCAAATGGAATTTTAATACAAAGAACTGCAGCTGCAATTTGACACAGAGGAGTCAAGGAGCTCTATCCTTTGGGCTTCAACGGCAAGAATACTACTGTTCCACAAGCTGGGTCACAAGATTTTAAGGACACACTACACGGTTAGGGAAGCAGAATAACTTTCCACATATCATCCCTCTACATGAACCACTGCTCCAGATTAATTCCCTAAGCGAGCGAGGTGGAAACAATCCATCCTCACACCATCAGCACTGCCAGTCCGTGAACATGAAGATGGTATTTTCTTTGTAACTGTTCACTTTTCACAGACATTTATTTATGAAGCACATGTGGGAAGTATGTCAGAAAAAGACACAGGGAGTACAAGTATTGTACAACACACAAATAAGTAATTCATATTCTATGCAACCAGGGTTGATATCATTAGATATCATCTCTCCACTGCTAATGTGGTTTTCTGATAACTTACCTGCTTGAAACAGGATAACTAAGTATCAGCAAGTAGGAAAAAAATGCATTATTGGCCATTATTTTCGAGGCTTAGACAGGTATTCTCTTTACAGAGACTCAGTAATACTTAAGATCACACATTAAGGAGGAAGAAGTAAAAATGAGTATTCTTTACTAGTAGAACCAGTCCTCACACAGAGGCTAATGCACATTTATTAACCTTCCATTAATTTACACTTTATGCTTCATTCAAACTAAGTGAAGAAAAGATACTAAACTCCAGAAACATGGAGAAATCATAAAACTCAAGAGCTTATTTGAAATATAGTAACATTAAGCTTTTCTTCATACACACTTTTCTTCTGTTATATATCAGTGGCTTTAGATATTAGGTGACCTAGCATGCAGTCCAACAGTGCAAGACTTCAGTCTCTGAAAGAAATAAAATTACACAGGATCTGAATTATGAGCAATGCAAGCACCAAGAAATCATTCTTAGCAGTGCAGCAGGTCATAACAAAAGGAATAACTGTTTCAGTAACAAAGTAAACCTGGCTTACTGGATCAGTGTCTGAGATGAGCTAAGTATTTCCATGGCAGAAAAAAATAATAATAAAAGAAGAAAAAAAAAACCTAAATCAACAAAACCCAAAAAGTTTTATTTACTGAAAACCACTTTCATTAAATTTAACCAGAATCTGGCCAGTAATTTCAGATAGTTGTGATAGCAAAGAAAACTGATAAAAGAAAATGCAGCAAATGTGGGGTTTTTTTGACACTTAAGCTAAGGAAGCATGCTTCCCATGTGGTCAAATCACTACCACGTGCATTTTCTTATAGTGGCGCCAGCTGAGATTTTTCACATTCTTGGAATTTTTAAGACTTGTGCATACCATAAGAATTTTGCCAGTTCCTCCCTCTGCTTTAATGTTCACTTAGTTCCAGTTAGTGAGAGCTTTTTGTTGTCTGCAATGGTAGACATTCTCATAACAGAACAGCACTAGTAATCTATAAAGCTACATAGGCCTTCAGAGCAAAGCACTGGATTCTGAATCTTTCTTGACAAAATATATAAAGATTCACTAACAATTTTCATTACTGCAAGCATATGATTTTTTTCTTTTATTATCTTAAACATTAAACACAGTTTCAACACCATTTATTGTAAGCAAGACCTAGAAACCTCCACTGTATGCTGGTTATTTTACAGTTGAGTTAATTCCTGTAAAATAAAAAAAACAACTACCAAAACTCCCCAAAGCCCAGCACTTAAGGACTTTGTGATCAAGAATTCCCACACAAAGGTGAAACCATAAATCTTCTAGGCTCTGTTGATTTGCGGAACAAACTCTATAACTCAATTAAAAGTTATAAAGCAGGCATGTACTTCGCCAGCAGATGCAGGGAGACAACTCCGCCCAACTCACACACCTTACTGTCTAAGGAACAGCTCCTTATAGTGTACAGGTATGGATATACATAAACACCTAATACATATTTATAACCCATCCCAGCTTCACATTACAGTGAGTTCTAGAAGGGTCTCTTCAAGCTTACGCTTGTACAGTGTCTCCTGTTGCCCGTGGGTTGTAGACTCAGGGATGAATAAATACTCCTCTCCCTCATGAACTCTCCATGAACTCAAGATGTGTGCAGGCATAGTCCCACCATGCAGAATGGAGCTGGCCTTCGGCTGATGCTTACATTCCAGACCCTCTCTTATCAGTAAGCTTTTACCAGTCAGTTCCTTCCCTAGTGACATCCAAGGTCTTCAAGGCCTTCACTAACAAACAGTGCAAATCCTGGCAAGCTAAGTCTTTCCTAATATGGTGTTCATTTATAATGAACAGAGTCCTATTAAGTTTCTCCCTTCCTAGTGTACATCTGCTTATTGCTCATCTCCGTCACTGCAATTAACCACATAAGCCTACTTTCACTTGCTCTAATCCTCCCCTTACTTTGCTTTACTTTCTCTCTCCTCTCTCCCTGTTGAAACATAAATTTGCATGCTCTTACAGTAAAGCGTGTCATTTTAGATTCTGGACAAGAATTACGGTCACTGCATGGCAGATCCAGATTTTACAAAAGTAAGTAGGACTACTGAGTCAGAATCCCAACATGTGCTACTGAGAGGAATACTGTGATCACAACCAATTGGGAACAGCATCCCAAACTAATTAGAGTACACCACTGATCACAGCTGCCTCTGGGCCACAATGGTCTGCAACTTGCTCTGGTTGCAATGTGATGCCCATTTAGAGTCAGAAACAACAAAAATGGATTCTAACTTGCTTGCAGAGTAAGTACAAACTCAATGGATGCCTGCATCACTTACAACAACACACTGAAATTTCAACAGAATTAAAAAAAGAAAAAAGCTGAAGGAAATCTGCTTTAGTATTTTTAAGAAGAAAAGTGGTACACTACTGAAACTGTTAAACCCTCAGCTATCTGGAGTACTGTGCTCAACCTTTCCTCACTTTAGGGAAAGAGGAACCTACAGCAACAGGGGAAGAAATGTCCCAGACACATTGTCCCAGACACACTTCACCCACACAGCAGCACAGAAAAGCTTCATTCTCTTCTTCCACCAGCTTCTAAGGTTTCTCAGCTGCTGCCCAAATTGAGTGAAAATTCAGAAGTAAGAATAAAAAATGCCCTTCTACAAGGTCTGCATGGAAACAAGATGTCAGTTTTATTCAGTTTTTGCTTGCATTTGACCACTTAAATGCTTTCACCATTTCTAGCTCTTTAAATAGAGTTGCTCCTTTTCCTTGGTGTGTTTAGCTCTTTAAAGGAGAAAAATAATCCAAAACAAGTTGCCTTCACTGGAAATTGCCAACAGTGATCAGTCATCTGTGATTTTGTAGCTGAACAAAGTGGCACAAATTTCCATCAACAGCAAGCATGGTCTTTTTGTAATCTTTAATTTATGCTACTGCAGATATTTCTTCAGGTGGAATAAAAATTGTAGGTGACAGTATTTACAAAGTACAGTCTTTACATGGAGATGTCAACACAGCCTGAATACTTAGTATTTCTCTAGATCCACAAAAGGAAATAGAACATTTTATATAAAAAAACCCCTCTATAAAACTGCAACTCAACAGCATTTCCTAGCAGCTATCATCAGTAATTCAAAGGAATTATCTGTACTTACACGTAAGTATTGCCTGAGGGCTAGTAAAACCAATTCCACACACAGTGCTACAAAATCAAAATCAGGCACTTGTGTTCAACATAAATAAAAGCAAGAGCAGCTATGTTTAGTTTTAAGTTCACTGCTTATGTTGTGTTTAAACATACAGTCTGTGAAGAAATACATTACATAATATTCCAACACCATTTAATGCATTACTTTTTATTCAGTGAAACTGACAAATTCTTCTGATTGCAAAAACTCAGCCACCATTAATAAAAAGAAGCATTTAAAAACATGTTCTAAAGAATTTAACAATAAGACAGATGCGCACAACTGCTAACTTGTATGGGGGTTCTGATTTGCCCTGTGGACCAGCATGAGAGAGGCTGGATGAGAGAGAAACATCTAGAAAAAACAGCTCTCCCTTTTCACTCCACAGTTCCAAAAGCAGGAGGAGAAGCAAAGTAAGCAGATCCTTGTCTCTGGCAGTGCACAAAGTGATTCTACCAAATAAAGCCTGCTCTTACAATAGTAGTGAATACATAATATTTTTTTCTCATATAAGCAGCTGAATATTGAAGAAGAATCAGACTTTCAAGTACACAGTATGGATCCAAAAATATATACTCTAAAATGTTTACTTCTTAGGCCTCCACTCCAATTTTCTCAAGTTTAGATGGGAATGTTTGCAGACAAACACATGTTTAATAGCGAATAACACAAAAGCACTTATATGCTACATACTCAGTACAGAAGTACTGAACATAACCTCTAGAAACAATGAGCTGGATATGCAGTACTACTCAAGCAACTCTAGTTATTAACAAGGCAGGTTTTTTTTAAGCAATCATCTCAAAGATGAAGAATTAAGATTTTTGTAAAATTGTAAAAATATTCACTAGTAATTAAATGCCACAAATACAAAATTCACTACCCATTTGGGTACTATCAAAGCATCCTCCTCTGCACAAAACTAATGTATATTATAACTACTTGTAACTCAAAAGAAAACTGCAAGCTCTTACCAAGTAATCATCAGGCTTGATACCAAAAAGTTCTCTGAAATATCGGAAGGCAAGAGGTGCATACGTCTTAAATCTGAAGTCAGGGTAATGATGAGCAGGCGTGAGATTGCTCCCTTCACTGTAAACAAAAACAGACCAAACTCAGTTACTACTGAGCAATTTTTAGCCACTTCCTGCAAAGCTCATTAATGTAAAGCTGCCTAACTCAATCACTGGCCTTACTAGAGTCAGGTACGTAGAGAAATCTACCACTGATCAGTGTAACAGAAATGCCCGAGAGTGACACAGTATCACCAGCAAACTCCTTTCACCCTCATTTCATGTAGTAAGTCTTTTCACCACCCACTTCCACATTCACAAAGATCATATTTAAACTAATGCTACAGCTTCTCACATCCCTTCAAGGTAAGCCAGGGAAAGCTTGGTGAACTGAATTGAATCACAGGGTGTCAGACAGAGATACTAAAGATAGTAAAAATGCAAAACAAGAAGATAGAATAAAAGGATAGTACAGCATAGCAAAGAGGGCAGGAACTACACAGACAGTTGTGGTAAGGAAGCAGGCCTACCAACTTTCTTTTTGTGCGCCAGCAAGCTTTGATTAGCTCAACACTATTTATGAAATGGCATTCTCAACATCGATTTCTGCAGGCTAATTACAGTTACACTATCTCACTCCCTGCTAGTACAGAGCAGAACTGAAAACCCACTGCTGAACTTTAACTGGTTTTCTGTTTGCATCCATCACAACACATATTCTATCCTGCCTCAGTCTAAACCACCACTGGTTTACAACCCCAGTTAATTAGGAGCACGAGTTATACAAAGTGTGGGGAATTCCTGAAAATGGTATTCAGTTACATGTAAGACACAGATTCAAACTAGAAGATGCACAAAGGAAAACCAATGAGGTGGTCAGTCTTTCTCATAGAAGTAGATAAGAAGAACGTAACCCTCATGGTTCTTTTTCTTATTTTACATCAATGTTCCCTTCACTACTTTCGTGATGCAGTTGTGTGAGTAACGAGAGGAACAGTGCACTATTTAAGCTGAAGGAAAAGGTTGGTAGGAAGATGCTGCCAGAAGAAAAACATACAAAAAAATTCATCTGTGGTTTTCTTCATATTGGAAATTAAAAGAAGGCTTTAAACACAGTAATAAAATTCTACACTGTAATTTCAATGCAAGAAGGAATAGCATGATGATGAAGTTTTGTCACTCCATGCATGGGTTGATAAATATTTGAGTACAAAATCTATGGGATGGACACAGTGGTGAAAACCAGCTCTTTTGACACTGCTTTATTCATTTACCCTAATTAAATTATTCAGAAATGCAGTATGTACCTACTTGCTTGACAATAGTAACATATAAAGTATACAAAAAGTAAACAAAAAAACAAACAAACAAAAACAACCGCCAACAATTCTCAAAAATATGAAGAATGAATTTTAAGCAGATTTTCTACAAAGATTAATTTAGGTGTTATAAATCTGTAATCAAACACATCTAAGAGCTTTGATCCTGTACAGTTAATGTTTGTCATATGAACTTGTCACCCACAATAATCAACAATAAGCTAATTACAGAATTCTACCCATCCCATTTAGCTGCCCCTGCATGCATACCTCCAAAACCCAACAGAACTAAACTGCTGCTAATTAAGCACTGTAAGCTAAACAAAAGGCTTTTTCAGGCTCCAGAAAGGCACCAACTTCAGATTCTGGAATATGAAATGAAAGAAAGAAAAAAACAACCTGTCTTCTGGCTGGAAACCACAATTCAAAAGATGTCTATAAATAAGGAAAAATGCATACACAGATACCAGAATATCAGTGCTTCTTCAATTGCTAAACGGTATGGCTAACAGCTGGAAAACACTGCTACTTCAATTGCACATTTTGTAGTCCAACTTATAATGACTATAAAATCCACTTACAGTTTACTATTTCATTATAAAGTAAAAAAAGAGAAGTCAGTAAGATAATAGGCTGAACTTAGTACTTTTCCTTACAGTTAAGCTGGCCTAATGCTTTCCTTATGAACTCTTGCTTCCAGCACGCCAGCTATCTGAAATGAAGGTTTACATAACTGGATGCATCTCACTGTACTTTTCTGCAATACAGGGATGTCACAGGGTAATACATAGCTACACTGGGAACTGTTCCAGTACCTCACCACCCTGATTACAAAAAACTTTTCCTTTATATCCCATCTAAACCTCCTCTTCTTTAGTTTGAAACCATCTTCCCTTGTCCTGTCACAACAGACCCTGCTGAGGAGTCTGTCTCTTTCTTTCTTATAGCCCACTTTTTAAAGCAACCTGATAGGCTGATATTAGGTCTCCCCAGAGTATTCACTCTTCCAGGCTGAACAGTCCCAGCTCTTTCAGCCTTTTCCTGGGAACCTGGGGCCACGTTTCTAAACACACCACATCACTGTCACAAGTGCTAATCACCTACACTTTATTATGAAACCTTACTTTTTAGAACATGCTTTTACAAATCTGCTTCCTGCAGCCATAACTCAATTTTTTATTTTGTGAAAGTGTGACAAAAGACCACACGCATCCTTACTCTGCTAGAACACACACCATTGCTGAAACTTCACCAGGGCCGAAACGAAGACAGAAAGTATTCTGTGATAATACCATGGGCCCAACTCTTTTCGTAAGTGCAGTATGTAGAAAAAGGACCATTAGTTAAAATTAAAACAGATCCTAAGATGGGAAGAAGTAAATAGCATGTGGAAATTTATTCCTGAATATTCAGAGAACAGAATAATTATTTTTTCAACAGCACACATGTAAAGAACAAGTCCACATGAAGCACATAAGCTTACTTTACTACAGATAATAGCCTACTTCATCATGCAGACAAGCTCCTTTATTCTTTTTTGAACTGTTTTTTAAAAAAATCTTTCTACAAAGAGTGCAAAGCTTGTTATCATGTCCTACCATCTTTGTAAACTGGTTATTTTCCATTTCACTGCCTAATAGAACTGAAGATCCCAATAGCAAGCTTAACTGATGCAAGAAGCAAGTCTGAAACAAATTTAAGATTTCTTGGTTACACCTCTGGAAGTAATTCTGTAAGGTTGTCTTGATGTTGTATCTTTGAATAGAGAAAGCACTGTGACTTCAAGTAGTTTCTGAAAACTTCTGAAATCCTTTTGACTGGGTATGAGCTTGCATTCACCTGAGAAGAAGAGTTTCCACTGTTCAGATGTAAATAAATTTCTACTTTATTGACACATGGAATTGCCCATTCTGCGTCCCACACTTATTTGAAAAGTACCTGTAATAGCTAAGGATGCAGTGCACACTATTTGCAGGCAAAAGTGGCCTCCAGGTAGGAACATTATCAGTATTTCAAACTACTGTAAAAAACTGTTATAATGAAATAAGATTACTTTATTTTCTCTCCAGAAATAAACTACATCTCCCAGTCTAATTTAGTCTGTATTTTCTCCCTGCATTTTGTTGAGGGCATTCTACAAATGCATTTCACACTGGCTGGATTAAAGAATATGTGCGAAGTACTAGGTAATATAGTTTCTAATCAGTCTAGGCAGTTAGAACAAAAATGAAGGATTAAGCTCACTAGTCAAGTTGGTTTTTAACACTTAAAATACATAAACTTTTAAATAATGCTAAGTGCATCTTAACCTTTCTTCTAGCAAATTATGAGGACTGATTAAATGTAGCCAATGCAATACTGAACTAAAAACGAACTAAGCTTGGTGATATTTTTAATGGTTAAGCCTGTAACTTGCAAAAAATTTTATTAACCCAGATGGCAACTTATCTTTTCAATGGTTTCACCCCCGTGGGAAGAGCTGATGAAATAGCACAGTTCTGAAGGTGCAGGGAAGATGAGCTGCATCCCTTGGTACCACGCACCCAGGACAGAGCAGCGTGAGACCATGATGTAGTTGTTTACAAAAGAAACAGTCACATTGCAATCATGGGTCTATGCATACATTCTGTATGTAAAAAGATTGAAGAGGATTAACTAAAGAGGAGAGAGATCTCTCAGTTCTCTCATGTGAAAGCAACGCTTCTTTCAAATCCAAAATAACAATAAAACATCTAAAATTCCCCCAATATTAAAAACTACCAGAGCATCCAATCTTAGTACTTTTCTTGGAAAAAGATGCTCATTTACAATACAGCAAGATGTGTTTACATATTCTATACAAGAAGAACAAACTGCCAGATCAGTGTCTACTGTAGTTCAGGTACCGCTTCGGTGTTTCCTACGCACTATGTCAGGAAGTAAATATTTTCCCATAAGGTGGAAGTAGGCATTATGGTTACCTGTACAAACAGGTGTATGCCTGGCTGGGTGTCCCCCCTCCCCCCACACACACTGTGGAGTAAAGTCTTGAAGTATACTCCTGCTATTCACTATATGTTCTCTATTTTTGGTTACTATATGTTATGATGAGCAGTCCCCTGCAAAAGAAGCTTTAAAACAAAAGCTTTGTGAAAAACAAATAACTTCAAAACAAGTCAAGCCAATCACATCTGTGGAACAGCTGAGTATACACACATTTTCTTATCATGATGACATGACTACTGAACAAAAAAATTAGATACGCCATTAATGAAAGGTGTCTAAGAGTCATTTTTGAATAGTTAAGTAGGTCTACACCACCATATAGCCATCACATAATCACACAAGTATCTACACTATCCCTGTTTTACCAAGAATTTGATAGTAACAGAATTTGGCAAGACCAGTAGCTCATAATACAGTTTTTGCTTTTGTTGCCACAGTATCACCATTTCAAATACTATCTGTTTTGCAAAAGGAAACTACTTTCCCCAGATTTTTGCTATCACTCTACTTGGAAACCATAAAAAGCACGTCATAACTTGGGTCATTCTAAACACCTCTGCAACTGAAGCATTAAAAAAGAACGGTACTTAAAAAAAAAACAAAAAACCTTCAGGCCATTCACCATGTGCCCGGCAGGAATCATATACATTCATGTAAGTTACATGACAGCTCAGCATTAGTGTGAACATTTAAATATCATTAACACTGATTGTATGAACATTAAGTACCATTTAAGTACCACTCACTTTCAGAGTATTTTATGCTTCTTTAGTTACAAAGACACTGTTTGGTTCATCACATAACATTATCATTTTAGCATGAAGATATTTCCAAAATTCTCTGGTTTTCTCACTTTTCACAAAGAAAAAAAAATACCAGAAGACGTACAACTTCAGCTTCAGAAGTAGGGTAAACTCCAGACTACTTGAAGTTTATCCAAGCTTTTACTCTTCTCAGTACTTTTCACTACTGATTCGAGTGTCACAGAAACGCTACCTTACAGCAGTATTAAGCTTTGGATATTAAAGAGCAAAAAGAATCTGAATCATCTTTTACTGGCATCAGAAGAAAGCAATTTGCAATGAACTAGCTCCCTGAGCAGATGACTGAAGCTACAGTGAGCATACAGGTCAATAGCACCAAGCAGACTAGTTTAAGAGGAAACCATAACAAGTGTTCACAACATGCAAGATCCACACCCTGAAAATAAAGGCTATCGGCAAGGGAAATACACAAGAGTGATTAACAACTTGCCGTAAAAGGTCAAAGTCACAGTTGTGCTTAGCAGCAGCCTGCATCCCAGAAAGTTAGAAGAGATGAAGCCTTTCTCCAAACGTTCTGCATTTCTGAAGCTGCATACAACTGAGTAGCCAAAGTTAGCTGATAGAATGGAGTTCAGCTCACCAAGCTTCACCATAGAAAACAAGCCTCCTCAGCCAGCGTTTGCTGGATTTGCTCAGCAAGCTGCCCACATTCCCATCTCACATGTGGCTGCAGAGCCTAGTGACTAGCTTGAACCACCACTGACAGAAACTGTGAAGAATGTTTGCTCAGCACCAGGCCTCACCATGGACACACAACTCCAAGCTGGCTCTGAACTTGAACCAATCAGCTGACAGAATATTTCCATATCCACGACACACAAATGGAGGATTTGGGAACAAAATGAGACGTCAAGACATGAACTGGTTCACTTCACTACAGAGGCCGGGGCACTGAGCATAAAGCAGGAAGACAAGAAAAAGCCCCACACACCTGAACTAATGGGCAGAGAAGGGAGAAGAGAACATTGACAGGATGCAGAACTTTCCCACAAACCTTCTGGTCACTGCTGCAATAGATAAGCTCCAAATAAGCATCTTCTTGTTGGATTTTCAAAGCAGTGTTTAAAGGCAGCTTATGATTTTCATGTGATTTAGACCTACAAGAGGAGTTAGGCTGAGACTTCAGATACCATATCTCCAGAATCATCTGGGTCATTACAGTCTGCACTTGTTTTTTTAGCACAAAGGGCACTTATGCATAGTATCATTTACACTCAGTCCTGACTGCAGGTCTAAACACACCCTCTTATAGCAGTCCCTAATAATACTTAACTCCCAAAAGGAATGTATTTTATACTCCTTAGGAAAAGGGAAATTGACAAATGGACAATGTGAAGCACAAAGTAACAAAAGGATTTCCACAGCTGCAATAATGTACAAACAAAAGCAGGCAATTCTACAATTCAGATACATTCCTGCAAAGATATCTATACTTTATTGAAAGTTATTTTCTGAAACAAAGGTCTAAGAAGATCTGGGATAAACTATGACCTAATTTAACCCAGTTACAAAGTAACTCTGGACCAGGCAAAACCCGCAGTCCATGGGTTAACCATGATTTACAACAGCTCCCAAAATAAGCTGCACAGTTATGTTCAGTATTGTCTGTTCCCTTTTAGGGGAAAAAACAGTTTTCTCCCTCCTTCACAAACTCTGAACACAGCAGGAAGTTATTTTTCTATTGTCACCAAAGCTGAATTAGACAGAACTGGGTCTGAGTGGTATGCAGAAACTATTCTTCTTTTCCATAAATTACTTTTCCCCAAAAGGGCACAGATAATACTATTTTGCTTGCTGGAACACAGGCTGTTGTTTTGTTGCACTTCTACTACCTCAGATTTATTGGTCACTACAGAAGTGTTCATGTTGCTGTTAAAGAAGCCGGTGTGCTTGTGACTGCAGAACAACCATCCTCTCACCTCTGTCCATATCACACCTGCTAGAGTTGGATGAGGCCATGGAAATTCAGTTAGTATCCTGCCTGGAATTGCAGCTAAATTATGTGTACTCAGAGCAAGAAGAAAAATGTTGCTTCTTGCTCAGTAATCGACTACTTAAAGCACCACTTCTGCTGCACTGCCTTGCCATGTTCTTTTCCAGGTGCAGTTACTGGGCAAAAGCATTGCTCCACCTCAGCTTGCTCCTGGATGCTCAACACCTCCCAGGCAGCAGTCAGTTCATGATATCTGCTGGTGTAACTAATTTCAACTTAATTCTTTTGACACAGACCAGTCAAAAAGGGGGGAGAAAAAAGAAAGTAAAAACCTAAAAATTCAGAGGACACAGCGCTCTTTTTCCCTGAACTGCATTTAAGTTGTAACTTAGGAAAGTGTAAAGAGCACCTGAACTACACCTTTGGAGCTCAGTCTCGTACAGAAGGGACATGAGACCTTAATTTTTTACCTCAAGCTGTGATAGTGAAGCCAACTGTAGATAGGACTCAGAAGTTATCCATATAGCACCAAGACTCAACATGCTAATACGCTCAGCCAGCAAGAGTGAAGTCTGTAACGCTAAATTAGTACAATTCATTTAACACTATGCTATCCTGATTTATGAAAGTTAGCAGCACTTCAGATTGAAAACATTTTAGGTAAACATGCAAGTAACACAAAAACAAGAGAAGGACTTGAAATCTGAAATTTGTCAGTTTACAAAGTGAAGTATTAGGATTGTTCTTAAGAGACTTCTAGGGATAGCCAGTTGAGGTTACACAGAGTGTTACCAGCAAGGACTCTATATAGAAAGGCTCTTTGTTACACTCAAGATGAGTCACTGTATTATGAGTCACTGTATGATGTACTGCTGCTTACTGGACTGCTATACAACAACAAGCAGTCAGATCACTTGCTGCTCTAGTTATTTCTTTCATTTATATCATTTTCCTCATTTATTTATTTATTTTTGTAATTGTTGAGAAAGGTTCTATTAAAGCTTTTAGGATCAATTTTATGTTAGTACAAATCGGTTATTTCTTTTGTCTTTGTTCTCTTTCTCAGACAGAAGTAATCTCTCCCAGTTCTCCCTTAAAAACATTACCAAACAAACACAAAAATCTAGTTTGAGTGTCCAAGGATGCAATTTTCATAAGGTCAATGATATATGAGATGCTGAAGACTACAAACTGTTTTATTTCACTTGATCTTTCACAAATACATTAAAAAAGACATTACTTTTTTTTTCCCCCAAAGTTGTGCTGCATCATGAAACAGTTTTAGCATATACATTTCATTTTGTTCCATGAACAATAAAGACAGTATAACAGCTGTGACTACAAAACCCTGAACAGCTATCACAGTTGGAGCCCTTCACTGATACAATGGCTCACTCATTTAAAAAAAAAAGTGAATTAAAAAAAAAGTTACCTATGTACTTATCACCAGGAGAAAGACCACAAACCTTACACTTAGCATCAGAACACATGATATGGATACCCTCAAGTCCTACGAACTAGAGAATGTAATTAAATCCTCCATTTCACATAGGAAATTCAGTTTCTTATTCTTGAAAAATATCTCAGTTCAGAGGAAACTAGGAGTTCAAACTAACAAATTTACATCAGGAAATATCAACTTTAAAAGTACCTACCTGCAATTATTCTGAACGTTGTCAATTTCACTTCCCAGTAATTGACATTAAAAATTTCTAAGCATCGCAAATTATTAGGAACAGTTTATGAAGTAACATTCAAACTCCACACATGAACCACACTTGAAAATAAGATAGAAAATATTCCTCAGTTCCGTGATTACTGCAAAGAGAACATGTCCTTATGAAAATTACGGGAACTACTAGTACGTGCTCAGCCATGCTGGTTTCCTGCTTCCTCTGCTTAATTTCTTACCCAGGGGGATGAAAAGCTCTTGTGCTCTCAGAAAGGTGTCCTTAAAGAGTCGTCAGCTCTGTTCCATTCCTATATTCCTACGGACACTTTCCCAGGGGATCTCATCCAGTAATTCTTTAAACAGCCCTCCTTAAGTCCAGGGCACTGACTCTGCTTTTTACCAGCCAGGTCCAGTAACACTTCACTTCTGGTTAGCCTGTCCAACGTGTACACCAGGAAGTTATCCTCAGTGGACACCAGGAGTGTCCTGGATTGCTTGCAGCCTTCTGCTGCTTTGTCAGCTGACATCCAGCTGGTTGGAACCTCCATCAGAAGGGGGGTCTGCAAGCATGATGCCTTTCATAGCTAAAGCAAGAAGGCCATATCAACAGGCTCCCCCTGATCAGGTAGCTTGCTGTAGGTGCCAACTACCAGATGTCCTGGTCCCTGATCTTCAACCACAAACTCTCAGCCTGGTCATGGCTGTTTCTCAGGGGTGGCTCTTGGCAACCTATCTGTTTCTTAACATAGAGAGCAACTCCCACGCCCTGGATGCCTTGCCTATCCCTTCTAAAAAGCTTGTAGCCCTCAGACATAGTGTTGCAGTTCTGCAACTCATCCCATCACATTTCTGTGATAGCGATATTGTCATAGTTTTCTAACTGCACCATGGTTTCCATCTCCTCATGCTCATTTCCCATGCTGTGTGCACTGATTCAGAGGCACTTCAGCTGGGCTAGCTACCATGTTACCTTCTGTGAGGAGTTCCTTAAATTCCCCTCAGATAAATCTTACTTTTTTCCCCTGCTGCTTCCTAAAGCGACACCATTCCCTATTTCTTCTCTGTCTCATCAAATCTATTTTAAAGCTCTGGTGATAAGGCCAAAAGGCTTGCTGCCCAGCATGTTCTTGCCGCTGTTGGACAGTTGTATCCCATCCAACATCAGCATGCTCCATCTCTCAAAGGTCCATCCAAGATAATTGTTTCCAGAACCCTGTGACCATCCATGCAGACATTCATTCAACTGGTCCGTTCTCCTTCCGCCCAGGTCCCAGTATCCAACCACAGGGATCAAGGAGAACATTATTTATGCTTTCAATCCCTTTAACATGTTTGCACCAGATGTAAAGTTTTTTTCAATATTTTTACATTTTCTAGTCACAGACTCTGGCAACCCAGCTAGAAAAAGCAAGAGTGGTCAGTAGCACTCTGACGTTATCATACCTGGTAGCCTATTTCTGATGCCCTAGATGTGGGTTCCCAGCAGGCAGCAAACTTCTCTAGAGAGATTATTCAGGCAGTAAATGGGTGCCTTGGTGTCCGTCAACATGGAGTCCCCAGTCACTAACACCTTTCACCTTTTTTCAGGAGCACTCATTCTGTCGTGGGTCTTTCATTGGATCATCTTAAAGTGGTCATCCCCTTCTGGGTCTGATCCATTATCTGCATTCTCTTCTCTTTCTATGCTCAGATCTTAATATTTGTTGCTTAGGGGTACATCAGGGGCAAGGAGAAGACTTCTGCTCTGAGCAGAGATGAGTGTCCAGGCTCCCTTGTCCCAAATATTTTTGCAGTTTATCACCTCCAGGTTGGAAGCTAGCTTATCTTCTTCCCCTTGCAGAGACTTATGACAGGACTAGTGCTCTGCCCACATCACTGCATGACACCAGGCATCAATCTCTCTCCAATTGCTGGACACTGATCAGCCTGTTGGTTTCCTCACACAACCTAGCACCTGGCTCATAAAGTTTGCCAAGTGCCTTATGGCCACTTCCAGATACTGGAGTTCCCTGCAATGGATGTTCTGGTAAGCTCTGCTGCTCCTCGAGAGGTCTGTGTAGGTGCAAACATCAGCCTGGGAAGGTTGAGGACCCTCTGTGTCCGGGTTTCTTCCTCAGTTTGATCACTGTGGTGCATGGTAACCACATTTGTTTCAATAGAATGCTGCTCTCAGGGTGCTTGCATCCCTCCTGCACACCCTGCCTGCTGCTTGTCCCTCCTTGCCAACTGCTGTGCCATGTCTTTACTGCCACACCATGTCCCGTATGCCCATCCCATTCACTGTGCTTCTGGCCACTTGTGCTTCCTAGAGGCTGCCTTTGTATGTGCATCCTACTGCTTCTGGTACTTCCCTGCTGTGTTGTCAGATCTTGTAAGGGCAGATCCAGGTGGCTCTCTTCTCATCCTGGGGTCTCTTCAGTTTCAGGGCCCCCCCCACCTTGCACAACCGTGATGTCCCACTGTACTGCGGAATGTACCAACAATGGCACTGATCACCTCAGAAAATGAACAGAACACACTCCTCCTACTTTTGAAATATGTTTTCCTATTTTCCTACATCTGTTCTGTCTGTTCCTATCATGCATAACTTGGAAAAGTTACATACAGCTTCTGAACCAACCAAATCAGGATGACCTTGCTTTTGGATCAGCGTAACTACATTATTACAATTTCTATATCTCCACTGACAAATTAAGGCAATAATGGTGCACAACCTAGAATCAGCTACTAAGAGCTGAACTTAGCAATAGATTAAAAGCCTGGTCAAAATTTTATATCCAACTATAATGTCTTATAGTCATTTTTAACTTGTGGGACTCGTTATCAAAGTCAGAAAATTCACCTCAACAAAATGGCAAGTATCATTCCCTGATTTTAGAGACTAAACTACATATGTGAATGTTGGACATAAGACCTGCATAGAGATTCATTAACCATTTTCAATTTAATTGAAAGCATCACAATTACTTTCCTTCCTTAGACGTAATAGGCTTCAAACCTTCCACTGAAGTGTGATGTTCTCAGTTTTCTCCCTGCTTCCATTTTCACTGATAATATCAAGACAGAAGCATTTTCAAGTTCTTCTGCCTCAATCTACCAACCCATTTTTGCCTGAATTGTAAAACAATCCTTATGGTAAATATTTATGTAGAATTTCATTAAGAAATCCTGCTAGAAAGTAGACTGAACAGGCTTGTCCTTACCTGGGTAAGAAGACACTTTCAACTACGTAGAAGTCTTGCATAAGAACATCTCTATCTGGTTTTGAAGTAAGATTTCCTACTGTGTATCCTATTCCCAGCTGGATAGCACCTTTAATAGCTGAGGACGTAGTCTGTAAAGAAAGTAAGAATTCAAGCATCAGTTTCCTACAGATAGATTCCAGTTGTTTATCAGTAACAATATAAATTTGTAATAACAACGCCACATCACCTTTCTTTCTCAGCCTTTAAGAGAAGGAGAAAACTTTCAACTAGAGGCAACCTCTTATCAGTTAAAAGATTTAAAGAAATACTGTGTCATTCCAAAACCCTATCAGACACTCAATCCTATTCCAGCACCTGAAGTTGCTTGTATTACATTCCGGAAAAAAAAGTTAAAAATCCACAAAAATGCACAGTGGCTGCTCCAAAAGTAATACATCATATTTTACTATGTTGGCCCATGACATCAGAGGCAAAACTTGGCAGTATGGCAGCAGAGGGTGAACCTTCCCACCAACACTCTGATGCATGTTGCTGATGAGTGATAAATGCAGGCAGAAAGACACTCTGACAAAATGGCATCTGACATGGAAGTGCAGATGAAGCAAAGAAAAGATGAAAGGACTGAATAAAGCAAACCACTGAGAAGGTAAAGGAAGTAGATGAGAAGGGAAAAACTTCCCTTAGCATGGTGTACTTTCACTCGTTCAAAGATACCATTTTGATACCTGTTTTCAGATGTTACCTCTCATTCACCACTCTAGACATTGTATCAGAGAAAACACCAGAAGTTCCATGGCCAGTACTCCTGCAGCACTTGAACAAAAATATTTCAGAAGAAAGCGAGAATTACATAAGAAAGGGTTCACGTACACAAAACTACACTTATTTCCGTTCTCAGAACAGCACGTGCCAGAGCTGCTGCTTATTTTTAGAAAAGACAGAGATGCGTAGTTCCTCATTAAGACTGCACACCAAGCAGAAGTTGCAATTTTATAACAGTTCAGAACAGGCAACGTGGTGGGAACAAACAATGTTACCATTCTTTGACTGCAACTTTGATTAAAAAAAGATCTGGCTTGTGGTGTAAGAAGATTCATATTTTTCTTTCTTTGAAAGGACGCTATTCATGCATCATTAACGCCCAGCACAAGCAGCAATTATGTAACTTGGAACAAATTAACATACATATACCTACAGTTTGTGCTTCATAGCTGGACACCCATCTTATTCACTGCCGCAGTGAGGGGCTACACCTGGAAAACACAGCAGCTAACACAATACTGCTGCATTTTACCAAAACCAGAGGATACACCACGCCAAAAAAAAAAAAAAAGACAAAATGCCCATACAATGGCTTCTAATGACAGAGGCAGATGTCGGTGGTATAGCAGTAGAGCATGAACTTTCCCACCAACATTCAGTTCTATGTTGTTATTGTGTGGAAGATGGCAGCGGAGGGGCACTCTGACAACGACATCGGACATAGAAGTGCAGATGAAGCAAAGGTGAGGAATTGAATTCCCTCACATGGAAAAAATTGCCGCCGTTAACACTCCTTGATGCTTGCCAAACAGTGGATGTGAGCACAGGGAGGCACTGGGTGGTGTATTTCAGCACTGGCAACAGCTATGTGAAAGACAAGACATTCAGGACAGCCATGCAAATTTTTTACACATGGTATGCAGGCACTATTCATCACTAGAACAAATGAATAGCTAATGGTGGTGACTATGCTGAAAGATAGTGTTTTGTAGCTGAGATTTTACGCTATTAAGCAGCATTATTGCATTCTTTGTATCTGTTGTCATTTCCACAGAAATGATTACAAGGCATTACTGGTATTACTTTCAGAGCAGCCTACATATTATCAACACCTTCTGAAGCTCCAAGGAATCAAAGAATGAGAGCAACCCGGAAAATAAACAACCTCATTTCATGAATTATATGCCATGAATCAAATGATTTACACTGTGAGTACACCTGTCTCTGCTAGCTAACGTGCACAAAACAAATTGCTATTACCCTCATTTTGCTGATAAGGGTATCACTATCTATTGCACAGGTGTACTGGTAGGTTTTGTACTGACAATGAAGACTGAAATGCATAAAAATGCTAAAAGTATCTGTCTTTCATTGCCTTTCTTTTACACTGTGAATTCTAATGTGCCAGGCTCAAAACTGACAGGTAATTCCACATTTTGTATTCTCATACATTTTATCATAGTTATCTGCCTGGATACGCACACTAGGAACACATTCAGAATCTAACTCTGTACTCTCTGCAGTTTTATCTTTCTATATAGAAGCTTTAATTGTCTTCATTCTCTGGGAACAAACTTTTGTTCCTTTTTTTTTTTTTTGTCAAAAGTAACTGCATCTTTTCTCTGTATGTCTCCTCTATGTTTGCTGATAGCCCCAGAGATACGAAAAGTGATCTACAGAGTCAAAAAGCATAGTAAAAAGGAAAAGGGTGAAAACAGAATTTAACAAAGAATACAAACAGTTTGAAATATGGAATATCAACAATACATATAATTAGGTGCACTGTCTTATGAAATTACCAATCTCCACATACTTGTTTTCCACTCTCTACTTCACTCTAAGCTGAAATCCTGTTTCAGAATAGCAAAATAATTGAGAACTCAACATCTTTCAAATCAGGTATTCAGTTTGCACATGATCCCATGAATGTACTAAGTAGGAATTTGGCATTGATTTTCCTACAAACATTCAGGCTATTTTTGTAAAGCTTGAAATTGTTATTTTCATAAAAGGAAAGTGCTAACTGGACATTGTATGTATCCAGTTAACAAACAAACAAAAAAAATGCAACAGTAGGAATTTTAAATCAGTGGAAGTAAGGTACAGGGTTATTGAAAGAACTGGAAAAGTGTATCCTTAAAATAAAAGAACAAAACTCTAAGCGCTATAACCATACTATATGCAGTAAGTACTGAAACTATATTATATATTGCCAAATAATTATTTCCCTTAGAACATGAAGGTCATTACACTTTCAATGTAAATGGCTGGCAAAACTAACCAAGCAAAAGATCTAAAGGTAAGGAATTGGTTCTGTGTTCATAGTAAACAAAGACTTCAGATATGGTAAATACTTTTAACCTTTTAAATGAGTTCTCTTATATGTTATCTATCTGTATGGGACTATTAATAATAACAAATGAATGTTTTAAAAAACAATAAACAACCAACCATGAACAGAACTGCATGGGATTCAGCCTTAATTATATCAAGTTCACCCTACTCTCATTCATTTTTCCCATTCTTAAGACTCAATCATTGTTTACTAAGTCTTTGTACTCCCCAGTTCATGAATTCCACATTCTTGCCCTTTTTAGCACGTCCTATGAATGCCGTATGGAACTTCATGGATGCGAACTTTGTCCTTTCTTATCTGTTTTCCTTCTTTATAACTCATTTTATTGCAACTGAAGCTTAGCCTATGAACTTTCAAGTGCAAAGATGGCAATTCTTCTGCAAGACACCTGGCTTATTGCCAGTGCTATAAAGCACCTGCTATAATGCAGATACTCTTTTCCTCAGAAATTTAGCCTCATTATAACTCTGAAAGGCAAGGTAATTTTTTTTTTCCCCCACCCTTTGTCCTACAGTCATTCAAATAAAAGTAAAACAATTCCGGTTTTTAAATTTTTCTAATGAAATTGTAGAGCTACCTACATCTGACAGTCCTATGTATGACATGGGGAGCAGAAGGCACCTGATAGGCAACCACCACTGATTAACACTGTTCTGCAGCTGTTCTTCCCACACAGCTGCCATTAGTTCATTTATTTTTACTACTATATGTGGAGAAAAAGGCTGCTCTTATCTCTTTCACCAGCCTGTTCTGCTGCATGGTAGGACTGAATCAATGAATTGGTTGTCTACTTCACAGCTCTCTTCCTTGTCAAAACGCAAGATAGCTCATCTCCAGTTAGCTGAAAAAAACCTGGTCTCATAAAAGAGTCACACTCTTCTCCACACCTCAGTACCTGGAACTTGAATAGATTGCAGCTCTTTAACATCAACTCTTCAAAACATTTATAATAACACTACAAGAAGGTATTTCTGCATTAAATGTTATAAAACTACTACATTACCCTGAAATCAGAATAAGACTGTAAAGAACCTGAGGCTGGCAATATAGCAAAAATTCCCAACAAAAGATATTCCATGACCTGTTATTTAAAATGAAACACAAAGCACACACAAAGCACACTGCCTTAATTGTCAACACACTTATTTTTTAATACCATCAAAATCACCCCCAAGCAATGACATTTCATAAAGGGACTGGTATAGAGCTGCATACAGAAGCTCTCCTGCAAGCCACAGCCTCGGTGAAATTAATAAATAAACAAATAAAAATCCCAAGGGCTCCACTTAGTCAAAATTAGTCTAGATGGATGGATTTTGAGTTTGTTACTACAAGTAAGCATTTGTTCTTCAGTTATACTGGTTACCACAAATACTGGTAATCTAAACACACCAGCTCTCCTATGTAAACAGAGTTTATCTTTTCCAAACCCATGAAAAGAAATTAAGCCTCCATAAATAGTGTAAACTCCTAGGTCAAACCACCTGAGGACAGTGCTATTGGAAAACAGTAAGTTTTTTCCATGCAATACATTAAAAAACTCTCTCTGAACATTAATAAATTACCATTAGATTCAACACAGTTGTGCAGTTATTTGGGACTCCATTGCTTTTGCATTGTATTTTTCGTGCCTTCAGGCACTTGCCGTAGTTTAAGTCTCATTGACAGAACACTTCCAGCAGCTGCTTTTGCTGAAGCTTTTAGAGGCAGCAAGACCACCTCAGCATGCTCCCTGCAGCTGCCACATTTGAACTACCAGTTTCCTTTCAGAAAAAAAAGGCACATTAAAAAAAGAGCTACTAGAAAACTTCATTGACTATACTCTTGTGTTTCTTCACAACTTGCATTTTTCCATAGTTCCTTAAGTTTAAACTGCCTATTTCTCAGTCAGCTACTTACACAGCTGCCACAGGTCAGACTTGATCAATTTGGACTTCTGCCCATCTACTCCATCTCTGTATTCTGCTGTGGGAGGCAGGAGTTAATAGCTACTACTAAGTGGCCCTTGCTACAGGAAAAAAAAAAAGTTATCTTAGTGCTGCTAGTCTGCTTTGCAAAATGTAGCTGTGACCTCCAGAGGAGGAAAACTCTACCCAAGGTTTTTGTTATGATAAGGCTATCTATCATAATAGCAAATAAAGTTTTTAAAAGGAGGCACTTATTTGTATAATCCAGATGTAAATAGCAGTGGTGTCACAGATGTAGAAAAATACTTACTGTATTGCAGCAAAGAAAAGAAACATCCAGAGTGTATCTGTTCTTTCTGAAAGCTACCAGTTATACCAGTCTACGCCACACTCTTTGGTCATTCTTTTTCTTTGCACCCTAGAACTATGCCTGAGTACAAAGCAGCGGAGCATTGCATGCTGTTCTTCATGATGTTGGCTGTACATTCTATACTGAAGTCATCAATAGCTGTGCTTTCACAATACAAACATACATATGTATTTTTCTGACATACTGTGCTGAATGCCAGTATAAAGCTTGGTCATTAAACAAGTGCAAGTGCTATTATTGCATCATTTTCTTTCTTTACAAGTACAAAGCATTCAGTAGTATGCCACTGAAAGTATATGTTCCAGTGCAGCACAAAGTCCAGAAGGGAAGTTATGGTGTTTGCAAAACAATTATTCTACCCGCACTCATTGGAATTGGGATATAAGCCAATGACAACAGTGATGCAGCAATGCTGTTTGCCCATGTTTGCAAGCTCTAACAATAGGCAGCTAATTTCCATTTTTTTTTTTTTTTTTTTTTCAGATAAATTCCCTTTGCTCCTGGGCAAAGTGACTGATGCAAGAGACAGCCAGTTTTTAAACAAGGCAAGGTGCTAACTGTAATGCACTAAGAAGAACTGCAAAATGTGTTACAACAAGAAATAAAACAAGCATGCATTTGTGGTAGCCTTTGGATTACAAGCAGAGATTTCGGTAAACTGGTAATAGGTTTCCAGAATAAGACAGCTACGTGTTCTGGTCTGATTTTCTTCTACATTTGAGTGCTCCAACAGATTTGTTCATGCCTCATTCTTGCTACCAGTATACTAAGCGTCAGGAAGCAGATTAAGGAACTAGCATGTATTACTGATCACACTAATACACAAGCTGCATGTATGTCAGCAGATTCTCATAACTGAGTCTGCAAAATATCAGGAGAAAAATAAGAGACTGTTGCATACTCAAGATTTCAGTGGCAAAATTGCGATGGATATCTGTGAGAAGCTGTCATCTAATGAATACATTTTGTTGCCATGTTCCCTTGCTACTTTGCTCAGGAACTTCAAGCATCAAATGGAACACATAACTATAGCTTCTCTCTGTTCCTCAGTTTTTCTCTTTCCAAAACAAACAAACAAAAAATGCATCAACAACATAAAATTCCTCATACGCAACCTCAAAGTTTGCAGACTTTGAGAATTCTCACAGATCATAATGCTTGCAGCAAATAGCTGCAGCTGAATAACCCTACAGATCCACCTTAAGTTATACGATTTTCAATAGAAGACGTGAAATGGAAGTTTGCAAACACTCAACCCACAAAGATGAGTTTCATCATCTCTCAGAAACCTTCACTAAACAGCGTTACACAATTAAAAGCTAGAAAAGCATCTGTGTCAGACTGAAGAGGCAGAAAAAATAATTTATACAAAAAAATGAATGAATGATTCAAAACAGAAACTATGCCACTGCACTGATCTAGTTATGGATTTCAGAATCTGTACAGATAGGATGCTTTAGCAACGCTCATGTGAGGGCTTTAACAAGATTTTAGTAAATCAAGACATTATGTTTAGCTGAGCTAAGCAAAACTATAAAGAAACTACTGGAAGAATCTAAAGTCCCAGAAATAGAACTGACAGGTTTACAGACTACTTACTTCTACAGAAAGCTTTATCCTGAATGAACTCAGAGATGTTCTCCTGGAGAAATCACAGGATGGTATGGGTTGGAAAAGACTTTAAATGTCACTCAGTTTCGGTCCCCTGAAAGGGGGATTTGTGATGAAAACATTGATGGTTTATACAAAGGGAAGGACTTTTCATCTTTTCATGCTGCCCTACCAGTGACAAGATAAGGGTGCACAAGGGGTGGGGAGGGGACACAGCCAGGACAGCTACCCCACTGGACCAAAGCTATACTCTGTACTATTTGAAGCTGTTCATCAATAAAAGTTGGGGATAAAGAAGGAAGGGTGTGGTGTTCTGTGTGACATCATTTGCATGATAAGACAAGCTACCCAGGAAATGGCTGAATATCCTTCCTACCTGCATGTGGGGAGTCATGAACAAATTTTTGTTTTGCATTGCTTGCACACACCGCTTTTGCTTCGCCAAACAAACCATCTTCATCTCATTTCACAAGTTTTCTAACTTTTACCTTTGTGATTCACTTGCATACTCAGACATGGAGAGTGAGCAAATGGCTGTGTGGAGTTGAGTGCCCAGCAGGGTTAAATCACAACACCTTCTCCCAGGCTGAAAAGGCTAGGAATCTCTGTGTGAGTGGCCCTATCAAGCCCTCCCCTATTTAGAGCTACAGTGAGAAAAAGCAAATTGATGCACACACAATGACTTTTCAAACAGTGCTCATTTTCATCAATGAATGATTTAGATATTTCTTAAAGAACCACAAACTAATTTATCATAGGTAACTAGCCCAGAGATGAGCTGCACTAGGTGATACCATCCTCAGTAACGCATAGCCTGACAGCATGAACATGGTGCAAAGGACAGAATTTCAGAATGGAAACAACAGAAAAGGGAGCAAATTAGAGTTTTTAGCTCTAATTCATTCTCCAGCTGCCCAGACTCACCAGATACAACTGCAACTGCATTGCCATACTCCTACTTCAGTCAATCCACTCAAAGCAGTGTCTACACCAGATCCAGACTGTTTGGAAGTAAGGGTGAGTGACCCACAAGGAAAAAGTGGTGAATGTTTTCTTCATGCCACTGAAGAAAACCTTTTCTTTTCAAACAGCAATTGGACACAATTTGTCTTCAATGGACAAACATCTTAGTAAACCGTCATTCATCTCTGTCGGTGACACTGACTGTATAGTGCTAAACAAAGCAGTTTCATTTACACTAGATATAAGCTACCTGCACCTCTCTCCAAGAAAAAATGTTTTTAAACATACATAAAATAGATCAAAATAAAAGTAATATATTTGCAATTATTTTCTCTAATCTTCTTCCATGTTTTCCTTATGAAGAAATTGTTCACAGTTCTTATAAGGGATATTTACATTTCCAGATCAAGCAACAAAAAAGTTGCTTAATACATATTCGTTTGTTAGGTTTACTTCTCAGTGAACCTGACAAATGGGAAAATGCCTCCAAATCCACAACATTTATTCAACTTTATCCTATGAGTCACTGAATTTGACATCAGACATTTTCCATGCATTACTTTTCCTATTTGTATGCACTTTACACATAAATGTGATGAAAGCTGTACAGACATAATCCTTCCATGATATTGTGGAAAAAATGAGCAGACACAATATAGCTAAGCAAAAAGCAAAATTTATTTAAAACAAAGTGATAGCTTGATTTTTAGAGACTGAGAAATGCCCCCTCTACCCCACCATTATGCAAGGAAATGATAACCTTTCAGCAAGGTTGTATCATCACATCACTTATCCATAAGTATTTCATTTATTTTTAGCATTACAGAGAGAGCAAGATCCTTTTCCACTGCTTGGAGATAGAGGCTAGAGAGGCACACTACAGCATTTTGCTCTGGGAGAAGGCTTAAGCTCAAGGAAAACTTAAAAGACCAGATCATTTGGCTCATGACAGATTTGCTACTGAGTCTTCATGTGGAACCTGTGCAGCCCACAGCAATAGATATAGGAGGATGACATTTGACTCTTCCTTCACTAAGCCCTCTGTGATGGAAGGTGAGACTGAAATTGTCTGCATGTTTCAGGATGATGAACTCCTGGGATTAACACTAGATCCCTTCAATCATCACATACATCTTGTCATTACAAAACTTTTCTAACGTCATTGTTTCTGAACTACATTTTAGTTGCTCATTCTTTCTCTAGTTATATTCTTGCTGCTCTGTTGAACTCCCTCAGATGTGCATCTCATGATGCAACTTGTTTGGCTACCAGACTAATGAATCTCCTTCTCCTACTTAAGAGGCATTAAAGTGAGTTTGTAGCTCAGGCATATGGCATAAACATTCAAAGCATTTGGGAACTTGCCATGCTAAATTTCTGACAAATGTGTTTGTGAACAGTTGCTAAGAGCAAAGAACTTCCATCAATCTAGCAATAATGTATATTTTAAATTTCTATTGTATTAGCTTATCATTTCACAGAAGGAATAAAATACTTTCAAATAACCTACAGAACATGCTTTGTTTGTTCTTTTATTTAGTTCTGATACATAGTTCACTTACAGCACGTTTAAAGTATGAATACAAAAGGGAAAGCATGAAATGAAAAGGTTGTCTTATTTACCTTTTTATATGTTTTCTCTTCATTTGGCTTTCCAGCAGTAACATCTCCATTTTCAGTAACCGACGACATCTAGTAACAGAAACTTAAGTTACATATTAAATACTTACTTTAGAAAAACAAGCATTAGGAAAAATATCATGTAATTTATTATCCATTTTTTGCTAAGTTCAAATTTAGAGTACAGCAAACCACCAAGACTGGTGATAGCCTATGAGAATTCCTTTGAAGTTATCTTAAACTTTTGTCTTTTCCTCACTTAAAACATCTTGAGGACTAGAAAGTAAATATTTTGTATATAATTGCCTGTTTCCTTCCTATAGGGGTAGCTCAAACTGCACTGGCGTGTCCTGTACTCCTCCTGCAACTAAAATACACTCTTCATTTGAAATATTAGACTTATTGCTAATACCCTCATTATGTTTTACACAGATTATTTTACATCATTCTCTCTTTGAATAAAAAGCAATATGCTTTTAAGTATAATATACTGCCTATATTCCTTACCCCATTTGCTCTTGATTATTTCTCGTTCTACTACCTTTATGTACTTAAAACTCATCAGCTCTAAACAAATGTCCCAGACTTGGTCTGTTAGGAGATGCTGCCAGCAGCCCCATGCAGGCCACTGACACATTCAGCAGAAGCCAGCTTCATCTCCACTAAAAGGGTTAATACTTTCACTGTGAACACTGAATTGCTGTACAATTGCCATCTATTCTGTGGCCCTCCCCTAAATAACCCTTTACTTTCTCAGAAGTAAACATTCTATCTCCACTCAGGTGAGCATGCTCCAGCCACATACAACCACTCCTAGTCCCTCTGCCTTCACTTATAGCCTACACAGAAACAAAACAAATGCAGCTTTCCACACCAAGGGGTTATCAGCTGTCAAGAGCAGCAGCTCAAGTACCGGATATGCTCGTGTCGATCCACTCACAGTAGTGAGGGTGGGTCTACTGCTATTGCTACCCCTGTGACTGTCACCATCATGTTCCTTTGGTACTAGCCAGGAGGCACTGCGCTAGGCCTACCACAGCACATACGACATATACTGCTAGTTTCATAGGTGAATTCAATTACTGTTATTCAAAGTAATCTTCTGGATAATTAAATAAATACTAACACAGCATCTGGCAGTAACATTAGAATTTACAGGACAAATTATCAATTTTCAACAGCTTTTCTCTACAGGTACTTCACAGATTAAATAACTGTTCATACCTGAAAGTCAATCTTTTAATGAACTTGTGTTAGTTTCTAAATTACTTGACCTGTGAACTCTAGAGAAAAGTGATGTCTGTTTATTAGATGTCATATGCTGGCAATCAAGAGGAGCTTCCAGGCACTCTACAGTACACAAGGATAACACTTATTGAAACTCAGAGGAATTTTATTTCCGTGTTCTCTTTCTGAGTTATGTCAACCATGCAATTTTCTTCCAAACCAAATATTTTCCTTTTGTTTCATACCGATTTCAATAAAATAGGAAAGTTGTTCACATTCATACTGTCTTTGAACAATTGTATTTTGAAGACTTCTTTAAAAACCTTCTTCAAAAAATCTTATAAGAGAAGAACATTGTCTTCTACACTGAACCACGGAGCAAGCAAGCACCTTAGAACCCTGCAGTACAAAATGAGTTATCAGAAGAATCACCCTGGGAGGGATTTCACACGCAGACTATAAGGAAAACATTTAAGCTACATCCAGCACACAACTCTGTGTCAAAATTAACATATTTTTCTCCACACAAGTATGCAGCTCTGCAAGAAGACGGAGCAATGCAATCTTGCTCCTCAGAAGATTGCATGAGATTAAGTTGAAATGAACAATGACAAGCAAAATCAAATGGTTCCTGAGACAAACATTCAGTGGTATTTCTGAGAGACCTGAAGCCTTTGGCTACATTGACACACAATATCTCCTGCAAAAAGCATCAGAGTATTGACACTGCATTTCATCATGGCTGTAACGTAATGTTAGATCAAGAATAAAGGACTAAGTAAGAGACCACATGGATCAGACACTTAGAGCATGGCTGTCAAAGTAAAACAAACAAACAAAAACAAAACAAACAAACACACGCACACAAAGAAACCCAACCTAAAAAGCAACACGAACACAATTTAAAATGATACTAGATTTTGCCAACAACACTTTCATAAATGGAAGAGTACATACCCTTATGAAAAACAGGGCAAGTCATCTGGAGCTGGGAGCAATGGTCAAGTCACTCATCGGTGTTGCTATTTTCCAGAATCTATTAAAAGAAAAATCTTTTATCACAACGCCATTACAGATGCACATCTGACAGAACAGCTTAAGATTTCTTTTTTCAATTGTTCTTCAGCCCAAGTAAATATCCTGCTAGACGCAACGCTGTTCAAGAATTGTCACAAGTAGTTTAGGTCACCCAATGTACTTAGGAAACTAGCAGCATTACACAGGATAAAATTAGTACAGTCCAACTTGCTTTTAGCCTAGAGATGTCACTGCTATGGCACCAGCATCTCTACTATGAAACATTTATATAGAGCAGTAGACATACAAAATGTGGAGCTCTGTGAAATCAAATGCTGTCTTTGAAGAAATGGGCAGGGCCTGCCCATCTTTACTGGTGAACTGGACAAGGGTTCTGAGTGCATCCTCAGTAAGTTTGCAGATGTCACCAAGTTGGTTGGAAGTGTTGAGCTGCCTGGGGGTAACCAGGCCCTACAGAGGGATCAGGACAGGCTGGAGTGCTGGTCTGTATCAGAAATAGTGTTGACAGCAGGGACAGGGAAGTAATTATCCCCCTAAACTCAGCACTGGTGAGACCACACCTTGAGTACTGTTTTCAGTTTTGGCCCTCACTGCAAGAAAGGCACTGAGGCTCTGGAGCACGTTCAGAGAAGGGCAACAAAGCTGATGAGGGGTCTGGAGCACAGGCCTTACAAGGAACTGCTGAGGGAGCTGGGATTGTTCAGCCTGGAGAAGAGGAGGTTCAGGAGAGACCATATTGCTCTCTATAACTCCCTGAAGGGAGGTCGTAGTGAGCTGGGGGTCAGCCTCCTCTCTTAAGTAACTAGTGATAGGACTAGAGGGAATGGCTTCAAGTTGTGCCAGGGGAGATTCAGATAGGATGCTAGGAAATACTTCTCCAAAAGAGTGGTCAGGTGCTGGAATGGGCTGCCCAGGTAGGTGGTGGAGTCATCAACCCTAGAGGTATTTAAGGAACATTTAGGCACTGTGTTGTTGAGAACATGGTTTAGTGAGAACCACTGGTGACAGGTGGACAATTAGACTCTATAATCTTCTAGGTCTTCTCCAAACTTGGTGATTCTATGATTCTAAGAAGAGTTTTAAAATTAAATACCACTCTCACTCCCTTGGCATAGCCCATATTCCTAATCCCCAAAAAGACAATTAAAAAAAAAAAAAAAGCTATAGGTATGATAGGTTGGAGGAATGCACACTGAATAGCTGTACATAAACTCATTATGGACATTTTTAACAATGGTATTAGCTACCATCATAATTTCTGTCAGCATTCTTGTTGAGGTGAGCAATGTCATAGTTAAAATGGCTTAAATAAGCATATGACAATTCCCCAGAATGAGTTTGTCCTCCCATACTATACAACTATTCTACATCACTAAACCTAGTCCTCAACTTAATTTCTTAACAATTCTGAAAGAAAAAAAAAATGTTATTTGCCCTTAATCAGTACAAACTGTTTGAATATAAAAGTTGGTTTTAAAAAAAATTAAAAAAAAAAAGCCCATATCCGCCGAATTTAACTTTCCAATTATCTGAAAAGTATCCATAACATAAAAGACATAATAGTATTTTCATCTCATGCAGGGATGCAGACTAAAAATCATTCCTGAGATTAAGTACATAAAGGAACAAAAAAGAAACATAGAAAACTGGTTTCTCTGAGAATGAAGCAATACATCCTTCAAAAAGCCTTTTCTCATGTCACATGCTAGTACTTTCCTACTGCTGCTAGCTACATTGTACATCTTAGCCTTCAAGCAATTAATGTATTTCAGTTTCATTACTTGGATATGCAATGCCATCATCCAACACATGAAAGACAACTCAGTTTTGATAGGTCCTGGAACTGCCTTTTTCTAGCATGTCTGTACTTAGAAATTTAGTTCAGCTGATCCATGTTTGTGGCTCCACCATCATACAAACACAGACTTCAAGAACTTCCATTAAAACAATTTCAGTAGGTACAGAAAGTTTATTTTTTATTTTTATACTGACCCCTGAGTAGAACACTGCCAAAAAGAACCCACAAATCTGTCCTCCACACAATCTTGAAGGATTATTGGTACTTCTACTGCTCCCAAAACTTCCTAAAATACAATCAAACACACACAGCAAAAGCCAAACCTGAACACAGCACCTGAATTTTCTTTCAGTAAGATATCAGCTGAAGATTACAGTCATGCCAGACATGGAAGAAAAGTCTGTTCATCCCCAATATCGTTAGAAAACTATTTGTGAGCTCATTGATGTGAAAACACACATCTGCAACACTGACAAAGATATGAAAACAGCAAGATCCCAGCTGCAATAACTGCCAAATATGAAAAGTCACACTACATGAAGAGAGTAATTTTTTCTTACCTATGCCAGTTCATTACATTCCTAGAGGCACCTACAATTATTTCAGTTCCTAGCCTTTCAAAAAACACAGCCCACCATTCTAATTTAAATGCAGCTCATAAACGTCTTTCAAAGGCTTCACTAGGACAAACATCTCATATTCCATGCAAAAAAATCTTTACAATAGCAAGTGTAACACGATGTATTTTCCCTCTGCACAACAGCAGTGGCATAGGGTATCTTCTCTGCTGCTTTATGCTGTGTGTAATTACAAGGCACTGACTCAACTCTGTTGAGCTTTGGCAGTGACAAGACAGGCCACAACTCACTTCTGGGACCAAGCTATGGCAGCTGACTGATGGACTGACCGACTGCAATGGTAGGAAACTGCCATACCTGATACGTAGGTCTCTGCGTGCATGTGACAACAGCAAGTTCACAACACAGCAAGGTTGGGCAGGGGCCTAGAAGGAAAGCATCTAGTTTCCCAAATACTGTTAAGTATTCAGTGAAGGACTGGGCTGAGCCACTTGGAACACCACAGTTCCTACCTCATCACATGAAAAAGAAACCAAGTCCAGTAAAAGTTTAAAGAGCACTACAGAAAGTGCTGCAGAGCACAGAAAGATAAAGCAGTGAATCCTCCACTTATTAACTAACAGAAACCACAATTTCCATGATTCTGAGGAACTTTCTTACAGCACTCTAGAGGTGAGGTTTGCAGGCCAGCACCTGGCCCAAAGCAGGGAAGCTCATTTCATACCATTTATCTTTCCTTGTTCCTTATAGGGCAGAAGGCATTCGTTCTCACAGATTGTAAGCAAATACCCGCCTTTATGAAAGCTGAGTTGCTTAGCCCCAGCTCACTGGTTTAAACCTTCTAGCTCAGTTTCAAGTGAACATCAGTGCACCTAACAACATCACTGAATGCAGACTTCAATCAGAAATGCTGTAATTAGGTTCCTACAGGCCTCATGATCAAATTAAAGAAAAACCTAGTTCTGCTTGCTTTCTACTGTAAAATAAAACAGTGAAACAAAAAACCTTTTTTTCAGCATCTTCTTATCATTTTCTTACATAAATCACACATTCCAACTGTAAGCCATAAAGCTTCTTACTACAATTGGTGCCTTGCCTGGGCTGACAGTTAAAATCTGCATTTATTTTCTAGGTTTCGAGTGAGACATTGCATTGGGTGTACTGCTCTTACTCCCCCAAAAAAGATATTGCTTGCCTGGGCCACAGTGAAGGAAGAGGAAATGCCTAGGGTTGCATTTACAAAGGTTGCTCTGAAAGTACTGCTTCTTATTTATTTCCACAGAAACTACAAGAGCCTGTATGCCCCACTTGTAACAGTCTGCACCAGCAGAGGTGAACCACTGCCACTGTCACTGCTGCTGAAACGTACCATTTAAGCACCTCTGCTCATATCCACTCCAAAAATGTTCAGCAAGCGTCAGTTAATGTGTGCCACTTTTTCAGCAAGAAGAATTTAGTTCTACACCTTTGCTTCATATACACTTCCATCAGGCATCATTTTATCAGACTTTCCTGCTGCTGCCATCTGTCACATGGCAACAACATGAAACAGAATATAGTTGGGAAGATTCAACTGTACTGCTATCCCAAAAATATCTACCTCTGGCACCATGGGCCTACATAATAAAATAGAAGACATTACTTTCAAAGCAGTCCTCGCAAGATAAATAATACACTTCATGTATATACTTAATAAAATTTATTTAATTTTTAATGTC